>LR812536.1:53870915-54430915 GCA_903798195.1 Danio kyathit | reverse complement strand
GATGTCTTCAGTGGAGTGCGTACAACACCGCTTCCTTATCCACGAAAGTAAAAGAGTAAAGTAAAGAGTAAAAGGAAAGGAAAGAAGCCAAATGGAGGAGGCTCATTCTTTATCCTCACGCTGCAGATAGTCTGTTTAACTGTTTTCTCACTAGTGAAGCGTTCAGTTTTTCCACATACAAAGTCAGCCATGTAAATAGCAAATGCACCATGGTGCGATGCAACTTACTCTTAAAGGGAATGGGAGATGAGACTCTGATTGATTTAATGCACATTATACTCAAAACACACCCATAACTCAACGTAATTTCTGTCCTTAAAATAGCAAAAGTGGATTCAGACATGCTTTTAATGCTTTTGCACCATACACTTTAGACTTTGCGCCTAGATCGTTAAAATAGAGCCCTAAAAGTTTTATCCTGTTGTGTGCATAAATTTAAGTGCATTTTCAAAGTGTATGTGCTTCTTGGTGTTCCCATTAAGCATTTTTTATTAAATATTCCAAAATGCAGATATAAATGGGTTGATGGAAACATAGCTGGTTGCTTTTTTTCCCAACATAATTTTTTTTTGAGGGTGAACGATCCATTTAAGATACATTTTGTCTGTCTGATCAAATACAGGCGTACACAGTGTCTAAAACCTGTCTGCACATGTCTGCTTTTGACTACTTCCAGAGGTTAAAGAACCAAAAAACACATTTATGCCCTCAATATAATAAAAAAGTGGTCAAAAAAGAACAAGACAAATTAAAAAATAAATGTAAACAGCAATGTATTTCTCTTATTAGTCATGCAATCTACTAAAACACATCATAATATCAGGTGTAAACAGAGCCCAACATGTACAAATTTGGCCATCAGAATAAAGCGTTACCAGATTTTGTTGGAGGAAGTCATCTAATTCTCTCAGTCCTATAAACAGGTTGATTTCCAAGAACTGTCTGGACAATAAGTGTTTTGCTTGGAAAGTTAGA
Organism: Danio kyathit; assembly: GCA_903798195.1. Classification (NCBI taxonomy): domain Eukaryota; kingdom Metazoa; phylum Chordata; class Actinopteri; order Cypriniformes; family Danionidae; genus Danio; species Danio kyathit. The sequence continues at coordinate 54,429,940 of LR812536.1, read as the reverse complement.
AAAGCCACGTTTTTCTGAAAAAGCTGTATTACTGTCACTGCTACTGAAAAAAAAACTTAGCAGAGCTGCTACTTTAAGTTATTGCAAGAGAACAAGGAACAACAGTGTCTTGCCGGCCACCATATGCCAGAAATTATCATACAAATTTGCCTTTGTATCCATTTTTAACACACAGGAGAAGAATCGAGGCTTTATTCGGGCCGGGGTTTGACTGTTTACTCTTCTACCTTCAGGACAGAAAAAGAGCGAGGGAGACTCTGGTTTGAGTAAATGAAGGGAAAGGTAGAGCGCTGTAAGGTATAGAGGGAAGGAAAGGGGTGGAGGGACGCAAGAAAGGAGCCCTTTGAGTGACAGTAATTTAGAAACCTGCGCTTTTTATGAGTTTCCTGCTCTTAGAAAAACATACAGAGAAAAGGGGCCCGATTCAAAGCGCTCTCTTTGCCCACAAGCTCTCATGGCAACACTGCATTACATGCTGGTGCATGTGCCTTTAAAATCTAGGGAAGTTTGAGCATATTTATATGTATGGTATCATTTGTATATCCGTCTAAAATAATGAATGATTTTATTTATCAAAATAATCCATATAATCTATCTTCTCAATTTGAAATGCTCTTCAAATCAATGCATTTAAAATGTGTTTTCACAGAGTTTAACACAAATCAATTATGTTAACTTAATAATTTTTTACAAATTAAAGTGCATTGATTATACACAATTAAGTTGTCCTAAAAAAAACTTAAGAATTTTGTTGTTTTAAATAATTTTAAATAGGTACAGTAGTTTGAACAATCAGCAAAATAATTTTTTTAAATGTGTTATCATATCTCATGATTTAATTAACAAAAACAGTATAATTAAAAAGCATTATATACTTGAACGATTTATGAGTATACTGACTATAGTGTAACTCTGGATTCAATCTTCCTTGTGAAAAAGAAGTACACTTACACTTCAGATTTTACATTTGATACATATAATACATTTATATAACAATTTTTTTTAGTTATTTTTTAAAAACCTATGCTTTGATGTGATGACTAACATACTAAAGCAAATTGCTGAATCTGATTTGAATGGCAAAAAAAAGACATAATATTTTAGTTTAATACATTGAGCAAATGTGTCTTGCCATAGAAATGCTGAGATATTTGTACTGGAAAATATAATATTATTTATTTATTTTTATTTTAAATTTTTTGCCATGTAATGTGCAATACCGGTCAAAAGTTTGGGGTCAGTAGGATTTTCAAATGTTTTAAAATAAGCTTCTTCTGCTCACCAAGGCTGCATTTATTTAATCAAAAATACAGTACAAATTGTAAAATTGTGAAATGTTATTGCACTATAAAATAACTGTTCAAAAGTAGTTTATAATTTAATTTAATCATTTATTCCATTTCCAAAAATATTCAGCTTCATTACTCTAGTCTTCAGAATCACATGATCCTTCAAAAATCCTCTAATAATAATAATAATTATTATTATTATTACTACTATTATTAATATTAATATTATTATTAATGGTAACAGTAATAAAAGCAATAATGACTGGAATAATAATTTCCTTTGAAACCTCATACAATAAGAAAGAAGTTATTTAAAATTGTAATAAATATTTAACACATTTTTTTTTTTTTACATTTAATAAATGCCGCCTTGATGAAGAGAACACATTTCTTAAAAAACGACCCCAAACTTTTGACCAGTAGTGTACATGCAATACCAAACAATTTAAAGTGGGTTTGGTAGTATGCTTTATGTATATTAAGACAACAGTCTAATTATGAATTTTCATATTAATGTTTACTAGGTCTGGTGAATTTCGTTTAATAAAATTTAATGGATTTAATCTAATTTAATAAAAAAACAATGCATTAAATTTGACTACACCGAGTTACACATTCGAAACTTTTTTTAATACATTGATTTGAAGACCATTTCCAATTTCATTTTCACCATTTCCACTCTGCAGATCTCTGCAAGGAATGGATCCCCAACCCGTTTGTGTAGATTTTTTTTGCACTGACTGGTACAGTACGGTATGGTACGTGTCGGTGAAATCTTATCAGGCTTGCGTTTCCACTACAAAGGCTACCTTTTTGGTGGGCATGGTGTACGACACAGAGTTTCAGACGACGTCATTCTCGCTCAAATAAATGTCTACAGTAAAGCCGTACAGGTCGTTCACAAATCATATGAGAAGCACTTCTCACAAAACAGATGCTTTAAACATATAAATAATTGTGTATAAATGTTTATTACTAACATTTCTATGAACATGATTTGATCATTATAACTGCAGATCAATGACAGTACGAAATAGCCTACTGTAACAGCTGCAATTATATAAAATAAAATAAATGCAACATATATGAACACATACAGTCCCTTACAGTCTCCAATATGTTACCAATTACAGGAAAACTACCCGCAGCATACATTTAGTCCTTATTTGAGTTCAAAAACAACACGCAACATAGCCCACAGTCAGAGCAAACCTCTCATCTGTGTCTGTAATCTTCACCAGCACATGTAGTCTCTGTTAGAGAGTAATTCCGTCATTCAGAGTTCATAATAGTCCAAAATGTGATGAACATGGCAGTTTGTTCGTGATTCAGGTTGCTGAAACAATTTGCTCCTGTGTTTTGTCGGGCTTCTTTTTTTTTGCGCTTCACTCTAGTGTCTGTCCTTTTCTTTTCTGAAAGGATCAGACGTCGAAGACACTTCAATAATCACACACGTTATTATCATCAGCTCAAGTTCGTAATATCAAATATAGATGCGATCGCGAGCTCCCTGGAGAAAGCGAAAACCTCTCGCACTTTTATACGGCCTCGTAAAGCAACAACAGGACACGGCAGATTTTGTTCTTCTTGGTTTTGTGGCTGTACATCAAGACAACGATAAGGTTTGTTTGAGCTCGGGTCATGCATGGCTCGTTATTATATGCATATAGTTGTCTCGGCTGTGTATTAAAAACATGGCGGTCCTTTTGTTTTAATTCTGGCTAGCTCCACGAGATTGTGACGTATCTCTGTAACCAATCAGCGTTCAGCTGTGTGTGTAGCTCCACCTTTTGGTACCCTTTTCGTTTTTGGTACCCTTTCAAAAGGGTGCCAAAAAAGTGGTACGGTACGGTTCGGTACGCCTTTTGACAGTGGAAACGGCCATAAAAGCGTACTGAAGCGTACCGTACCGTACCACTCAGTGGAAACGGGCCATAACAAAACCGCTGATAAGCCTGTCAGGCTTTATTCGGCTAAAAGATGTACTTTATCCCTTACATAAAACAGGCCTAAATGTAATAACATACATCACATTTTTGTGACCTTGGCAACAACAACCAGCGTGCAGCCAAGAATTCCTGTTGCAGCTTTTTAAATAAAGAGTTTTGTCAGCTTGTAACATAAGGAGGAAGTAAATGCTTTATTTTAGCGGTTTTCCACAATGCCTCCAAACGCATAAAACAACACGATCCAGCTCCAAGGCTAACAGCTCGTCTGGTGGAGGAGCGTTGTGTAGAAGTCGTAAGAATGACAAACGAGAGGCTGCAGCCATCCAGCTCATAATGGCAGCCCTGATTGATTCGTATTTTCATGTTCAGTAAGGAGACACAGTTATGAGGTTGTTCCCCCATGGGCCTGGAGCTGAAGACCAGGAAGAGTTTGTGGATTTGAGGTTTTGAGAACCCCTCTGACCCACACTCCCCTGTGCTTCAGGCCTGAAAGGAAACACTGGGTAAATTATCAGCCGTCCTGAAAGCGGCCTTGTTCTGCAGAAATAGTGAATCTGGTGATATTTCCACAAGCATTTTTTTTACTATTTAACATGAGTGGATGAATGAAGAGGGTCCATATGAGTGTGCGCATGTATGTGTGTGTGTTCATGATTTTATATACCAAATGGGGATGACTTTAATTTGAATCCACACCAGCTCATGGGGACTTATGTCACATTGTGAAACTAGATTGAGATTTGGAGTAATCTAGCTTATATTTCATAATGAAGAATACTGTTGAAGTCAGAATTATTAGCACCCCTGTTTATTTTTTCCCCCAATTTCTGTTTAACGAAGAGAATATTTTTTCAATACATTTCTAAACATAATAGTTTTAATAACTCATTTCTAATAACTGATTTATTTTATCTTTGCCATGATGACAGTAAATAATATTTTACTAGACTTTTACAAAACACTTCTATACAGCTTAAAGTGGCATGTAAAGGCTTAACTAGGTTAATTAGGCAGGTTAATGTAATTAGGCAAGTTATTGTATAACGATGGTTTGTTCTGTAGAATATCGAAAAAATATATAGCTTAAAGGGGCTAATAATTTTGAGCTTAAAAAGGTTTTTAAAAAATTAAAAACTGCTTTTATTTTAGCCAAAATAAAACAAATAAGACTTTCTCCAGAAGAAAAGAATATTATAGGAAATACTGTGAAGATTTCCTTGCTCTGTTAAACATCATTTGGGAAATATTTGAAGAAGAAAATAAAAATTAAAAAGGGGGCTAATAATTTTGACTTCAACTGTATATATAATTTGTAAAAATGCTATCTGTGAGGGTCGTGTTTAGGGGTAGGGTTTGGGGTAAAGAATTAAGAGAGATAAAATAAAGTTATTATGTCTGTAAAGCTCGATGTGTTCAGATGGGTTACCTCCGGGTGCTCCGGTTTCCCACACAGTCCAAAGACATGAGCTATAAGCGAATTGGATAAAGTAAATTGGCCGTAGTGTATGAGTGTGAATGTGAGGGTGTATGGGTGTTTCCCAGTACTGGATTGCTGCTGAAAGGGTATCTGCTGTGTAAAGCTGGATTTATACTTTCGTCTGGAACCGCGTCGCGGACCTCCGCTGACTGCGCGCGCACCTCATGAAATGGACGAGGCTTTTATTCTTCCCGCATTGTTCGTTGTAATATTCTTTAAAATGACAGGGGTGGTCAAAAGAAACCCGCCGTTATGTCAGACGGATAAACATAGAAAAAGAAAGTTTCCGGAACTACGTCATATCATTAATATCGTTCAATATTTTTAAACTAATTATTTTTATAAATTATTTTAATGATTATAAGGATTTTTATAACCATTCAAGATTTTTTTAATCAAACTATGATGCATCACTTGCTTTTGTACAGTTTTACCTATTAAAGTTTATTAAAATATTAATGACAACAGAACATGGGCTGCTCTACAAATATATTTTTATTATGGAAAGAATAAAAGCAAATGTACACTTGCTACAAAAATACAGATTTTCTTTTTAGATTTAGCCCGCTCCACAATTCACACATTACTGTTTGGTTAGTTTCTGTCCTCTTCTTATGCTAAAAAGACAATAATGGTGCAACATTCCTGACCATTATCACCAATAAAGCCTAGAAAAAGAGGGCATCAGTATATTGTAAACCGATAGGTTCAAATATTCCTTTACAGTTATCAAAGAAATAATTTGTTCCTTAATTATAGTTTCCCAGCTATTAAATTGTTTAAATTCAAAATTGCAACATATACATCATAAAACCAATTTCTGTAATTGTGTACCTGGGTCTCCACTTTTGCCATGGCCTCTTTTGGCTTTAATAAACTTATCCCTCAGGTTTCTCCAAACCTTTTAACAAAAACTTTCCTCCTTTCCTACGGCTGTTGCAATTTCTAGCCAAGAATTATTGATCATCTGGTTATCTCTATGATCACGGATCACAAAGATATCTGTACAGTCGTACCTGTTTCAGACAAAATCTCTTCAAAGTTATTCATATTCAACTCAAATCAAATGTGGCACCACGCAAACTGTTCGCTTGCGTCTCAAAAAAAAATAATGTGCTCCGCCAGCCGAAACCACACCCGAAAGCGAACCTCCGCAAACACAGCGATGACGTCACATTCGCAGCGCGCACTCAAGTGAACTAGCGAACGCGTCGAGTATAAACCAGGCTTAAAAGATATGCTGGAATAGTTGGTGGTTCATTCCGCTGTGGTGACCTCTGATAAATCAGAGACTAAGCCGAAGGAAAATTAATGTCTATAAAGAGTCCCCACTAGGATAGAAAACCAGACATACTGTATATGAGAGTGTGTGAGTGTGTGCATGCATGTGTGTGTCAATGTTAGACTAGCGAGTCTGCTTGACTTGTCTCATTTGCTATATGATGGATGGCACCATTGGAGAGTGTGTGTGTAATCTTACAGCATGTTCAGGGGCCCTTGTGGCAAACACATGTGCTGCGTGACCAAAGCAGAAGCCTCCTATTCTTGCTACTGCAATCATATGTACAGAGAAAAGTGGGCAACATATTACTTTGTGTAAATAGTGAGTTGTTATGCTGTCACATTATTGCTTAGATCTTGTTATGGTGGTTTCTAATATATTTCTAGGGTGCTCTAAGTGGTTGCCAAGATCTTGCAGCTGATTCCATCATGAACAGTTATACTTCGGTGTTCGGTATCTGTAATAATATTTACCAAACACAAGTTGGCGCTGAGGCGGTTCATTCCGCTGTGGCGACCCCGCAAGGGACAAAGCCGACAAGAAATGAATGAAGTTGGTGCTGAACTTTTTCTAGAAAAGTTGAATATGGGAATTTAAATATGGTTCCACAGAGGAACATGAAGGAAATGTGTGTGATTCTACCAAGTCAAACAATCACAGATCCTGCGTTCTGCATTGTCATGATGTGTAGTTCAATTTTTATGGAGATGTATGTCAGGGTAATGGGTATGTGACTATAATACCTAAATTACAGTATTAGTATATGTCTGGATTAACACTGAAGCATCTAACCCTGGTTTTTAGCCTCAACTTAACAAAAATGTTGAACTTGTTCCTAAAATCTTATTGGTCGATTGCAATGATGGTACAGGATCAAAGATCCGGGATGATTTGGTAAATTCTAATTCTGTAGGTGTAGGAGTCATTAAAAGGTTGTTGTTATGCAATTATTAGTGCATTTTTCTTATCTATATGTGGTTACAGGAAGTATTCACAGCACTTCACTTATTCCACATTTTGTTGTTACAGCCTTATTTCAAAGTGGATAAAATTCATTATTTCCAAATTCTACAAACACCAGCCCTATGTACATAAAAAGGTATTCACAGCCTTTGCCCAATACTTTTTTGAAACACTTTCGGCTTCTACAGCCTCAGTCATTTTTGAGCATGATTCCTCAGGTTTGGCACTACTACCCACATAGCAAAACTTCTCTGACCCAACTCTGACCTCACAGCCAAGTTAATAACTCATAACTGGGCCAGATAGGTTAGTGTGTCACGATTGCAATGAAATTGATAAGCACCATGAAGCATTGCACTTTAGGCACACTATGAGTGTGCTTTTTCTTAAAGTGGCCTGGGGTGCGTTTCTAAAAATCATCGTTAACCAACTATCAAGTTCCGTCATTACAAACATAGTTTGTTGATTTGGCGTTTCCCAAATCCATTGTTTCAACAATTATTTGCAAACTGCATAGCCAAATTGTACGCTTGCAACTACACCTGCTGTGGTTAGAAGCATAGTTCCTGGTTGTGTTATTTTCCCTGTCATGCCCCCTATGCCCTATTTATTTATAACATTCTACCATTTAAACTTGGAATGATTTATAAAAAAAACATTAGGTCATCACTCTTAGGTGTAATTTGCTTTCAAAGTATTTTTACAGTTCAGTTTTAGCAAACTTTATATTGACAATTGTGTTCCCTTTGTAGTGCACTTTGAAAACATTTATGCCATTTTGAACACAGCCGTGCCTCATGACAAAAGCTATAGGTGACCTATTATTTAAAAGCGGAATTTAGGCTATGTTAGCTTGAGAAAACATATATATATATATATATTACATTCATTAATGGTTTTAATTTATAGTAGGTTATTTATTAAATAATGTATCTGTACTGTATATGACATGGGCCTGTTGGTTAGAACATTTTTGCAGCGGTTTGCATGTGTCAAATTGTAAAAGTAGACTTTTCAAAAAAATTAAATAAAAAGTATCCTACTTATATAATAATAATATTATAATAATAATAATAATAATTGCACCCCTGGCACAATTTCCTTCTTTAATCAAAATATATTTTAATATATTTTCAATGTGGGTCAAGACAGGACAAACATGGCCCACATATCAATTTTTAACATCCGGGCCAAACACCACATTTTGCATCTAGCCCAAATCTTGTATGCCGCCTTAAAGACGGTGCCACCTCTGCCAAACCCGAGCCATGGTTGGCCCACATGTTGTATACCAGTGCTGGATGAATGCCTGCTGTCCAGCTTTATGCCAAATCTGGGCCAGAATTCTTTGCTACCAGGGTATGTTTGGTCAGTTTCTGACATTCTTCTTTGCAGTACCAAGCCCCAAGTAGTTAGATAGGGAGCATCAGTGCACAGTCATTTTCAGATCTCTCCAGAGATGTTCATTTGGTCTGGGTTCTGGCTGGGCCACTCAAGAACTTTCACAGAATTGTCCCTTTGTCCTAATCTTAAGCCCAGCGGACACTTTGAAATCTTCTGACACTGCCAGAACTTCATTACTGTGAAAATTTGATCACAGTGGCCAGTAAGCATCCGTCTGTAAATATGTCAAACCAACAATCAAAGATCACAGATGATTACTGAAATATTTTAGGATTTCCAAAGTTGTCTCAGACAACCAAATCGTGGCTGAAATTGCACAGAGTGAGCAGGGCTTTAGGTCCAGAGTGCTCTGTCTTCATTAATCTTTCCCTCAATCCTACTAATCTCCCGGTTCCTGCTGCTGAAAAACATCCCCACAGCATGAAGCTGCACCACCATGCCTCACTGTAGGGATGGTTTTGGCCAGGTATTGATCAAGAGAATTTATGTTGCATCGAACCAGAAAATTTTGATTCTAATGGCCTGGGAGTCCTTCCAGTGCATTTAGGCAATCTCAGGCAGGCTGTCATAAAGTTTGACCACTCTAACATACTTTACAGGCCTCATTGGTGGAGTGCTGCAGAGATGGTTGTTCTTTTGGAAGGTTCTCCTTTCTCAGAGAAACACTGGAGACACTTTCAGTGTGACCATCAGGTTCTTGTTCACCTCCCTTCTACCTCACTCTAGGTTCCAGACCTCTTCCATTTACAGATGATGAAGGCCACTGCACTAACTGAAACCTTCAAATTTTTCGATACCTTCCCCAGATGTTTGCCTCGATACCGTCTCAGAGATCTAGAGACAATTCATTGAACTTCATGGCTTAGTTTGTGCTCAGACATGCACTGCAACTGTGGGAGCTTTTATAGACATGCAGATGCCTTTAAATCAAACTGCAGTGAAGGGTCAGTTGCTAAGGTGGTCTGGGTGGCTGCCAATGTGTTATGATGTGGTCTCTAAGGTGATTAGATTATGGTGGCTTGCAGGTGTGATTGCTAGGGTACACTCTAAATGACTTCAAGGGCATTGCTATGGTATTCTATGTGGTTGCGAGGGTGTTGCTTAGTAGTATTCCAAAGGGGTTGATAGGGCATTGTTATGCAATTGCTAGGGTGTTTAAAGTATTTGCTAGGATGACCTTTTCAATGCTGGCATGAAATTATAGTGGCGTACAGACATGCACTGTCTGTCTCAGGGTTTAATATAGTTATTGCTCAGTGAGTGGATCCTGTACTGACAGCATAAAGAGCCTTTAACACTGACACCTCTCCTGGCCTGTGATGCAGGTTAACAGCAACTCTCTGAATATGTCTGAGGGGCCGTTTGTCATTCAAGTAACTGAGCGCCAGGCCTCTTCAGTGGGCCCCAATGTCAGGATGTCTCCCCCTTGGGCCACCTGACTCTCCCATCTATCCACACGTTATTAATAGGCCTTGCATGGCTCGACAGAAGCGCTAACAATCTATTGGGGTGGGGTGTGTGTGTGTGTGTGTTTGATAGTAAGACTAAAGAGGGGTCAGACCTGGAGAGCTGGGGTACATGATAGGTTCAGGTGTGTTTAGAAGAGGTCTTTTGTTTTAATATTTATTTTAAATTGAATCTTTCATTGTCATATTACATATGCCCACTATTCGTCTGAGGTCAAGCGTCTGGACACATTACTCCTACAAGGTTACGCTCATAATTAACACAGATTTCATATTCAACCCTAAGAAAGAAATATCACAAGAGATTGATTTTTTTAATTAGCAGTGCAATGGAGATAACTTTAGTTTGAGTCATCAATTAACATTATCAAGTCTATAATCACAAAGCTTCAATATGAACTTGAAACATTTCTCAATAGTTCTATCCTTTTTAAAGTAATTATACATGTTCATTTTATAGTTTTAGATTCTTAAACCATCAGCAAATGATTCATGTGTCTGTTCTTTTATTTACCCTAAAGCAGAAATGCCCAAACTAGGGCCCATGGGCCAAAGTTGGCCCATCATAACATTTGAATTGGCCCGTCATCCCATCTGAGATTGGTTTAGAGAATGTAATGTAAGTTTTTATTTGTTTGTTTTATTGTTAAGCTACAAAAAAGCTAACTGAAATTAAATGTTTCAATTTAAATGGTGTAAATGAATCAAATTTTATTTAAAATGTACATAGAGGACAACACAGAGACTTTGGTGAGTGTATCAAGGCAAAGGCAGATTCTGCTTGACTAGTGTATTCAGCATTGAACTCCACTGTGTTATAAATGTGACTGTTTATGATTTTATTGCAACGAGTTATCATTTAAAAGGTTATACTGCATTAGTTACAGTTTTTCTCAGTTTCTTTGGTGCATTTCTCACAGCACTATTTACATTTGCACAACAGTTAATGCATTTCTCAAAACAATTAGTCATTTGTGCACATCATAGTAGCAGTTTCTCATTCCTTCCAACAAATTGCAAATGCTTTTGGACATGCATCAATTGCTTTCATATAACTCTCTGCTGTTTGTAACATTATCATTTGCTTTTGTCATGTCAGTCAAAATTAACTAAACTTGTGAATGCTGAATAGTCATTCCATATAAAACTAATAGTCCTCATTTCATTACTTGAGTCATTACATACACAAATGTTGAACTAGTTGTTAAAATCTGTCAAGCTAATTTTATTAAAAAAACTATTCCTGAAAATGTCTTCTAAATTGAACATTTCATGAATGATTTACAGACCTGTGTATGTTGTAGGTTCAGTTCCAATATGTACTGCAGTATTGTTTACAGTTGTGCACAGCTCTACCCAAAGGAAGTTTATGTTTGTTGTAAATAAGGGTGTGTTTATTCTTTTGCACAATGCTGTGAATAAATTAGAATTGCAAAGAGCAAATGCAGTAAAAATGTGAAACATACATATTCAGTGTCTTGTACTCAGATACCTCACTAAATGCAGTGATGTCTAACTTTACTGTAGTTTTCAAATGGCTGCAAATAGTATATAGTGCTGTCTTGAGCATTTTCAGAAAGTGTCACCAAAATTTGACATTTTTGTGCATTGGAAAAAATGTACAGAGTAAAGTGTCATAATGAAAACATGACAAAGCCATTTGACTATCTTGTTCATAAACAATGGTGTCAGGACTTTCCATCTTGATGACACTGACACTTTCATTGACATCAATACTTGCTTTTGTGGAATGAGCTCTCCATTTTGAGCAAGTGACACGCTTTTGCAGGTTATCCAGTAGGTCTTGCAGTTTGCACTAATTGTTTTGAGAAATGCATTAACTGTTGTGCAAATGTAAATAGTGTTGTGAGAAAAGCACCAAAGCCACTGAGAAAAACTGTAATATGGTTCAAAGTTAACCAATCTATTTTATTTATTTATTTTTTAATATTATGAAAGGAATTAGGAAATTACCCATGGCAACAATAATGTAAAATAGTTTAGTATATTTATCTAAAGCTTGCTGAACATGATTTTAATAGATAGACAGAACGAATGATAGAACAAACAATATAACGATAGAAGGATGCAAAGCATTTTAAATAGTATAAATCAGCATATTAGAATAGTTTGAGCCTCGGCTGGGTCAGTTGGCGTTTCTGTGTGGAGTTTGCATGTTCTCCCTGTGTTCGCGTGGATTTCCTCCGGGTGCTCCGGTTTCCCCCACAGTCCAAAGACATGCGCTATAGGTGAATTGAGTAGGCTAAATTGTCCATAGTGTATGTGTGTGAATGAGTGTGTATGGATGTTTCCCAGAGATGGGCTGCAGCTGGAAGGGCATCCGCTGCGTAAAACATGTGCTGGATAAGTTGGCGGTTCATTCCGCTGTGGCGACCCTGGATTAATAAGGGAAATAAAGAAAATGAATGAATGAATGAATATTAGAATAGTTTTTGAAGATGTGTAACTGCAGACTGAATAAATGGCTACTGAAAATTCAGCATTTCCATCACAAATTACATTTAAAAAACTATTAACATTGAAAACATGTAAAAGACACTTAATGACACCTAACTTTTAAATATTTTAATCAGCATTTTTAAATGGCCATACATGTTCAATGTCTGCTATTGGTAGGACTCAGTCAAGACAACAAGCAACATTAAAAGCAATGCTACAAATGCAGTCTCATCTAAATGCTCAAAAACAACAACTAAAAGAGGCCTGTTCTATAATCTTTAGTTTACAAAGAAAGACAGTATAATTTACATTTAAAAATGACACCATTTATATCATAAGTGGCCAAACAGCAAGATAATTGTTGCATATACAATATGCAACAACGACAGTAAAGAGAATATATCAGTTCTTGTTTTTCCATATCTGCTGCTATTTCTGTCTTATTAGTGACTTATTAATAGGTATCTCGTGTGTGACAGTGGTGGGGAATTGAAATGTGGGTGTGAGTGTGTGTGACAGACAAAACAGAGATAGTACAGTGTATGTGTGTGCGTGTGTTTTCTTGTGCCAGGTGCTGATGGCTGTTGGGAGGGCAGGGATGAAGAGCATGTGTGAACGGAGCTGATTGCGCTGTTATTCATGTGCCCTCTGACAGTCGAGTGGATGATTTATGCTAGAGTCTCAAAGCTGAGATCAGCCCCCTCTAATATGAAACGCTGATCAAAGGAGCTGATGGAAAGACAAGACGAGCAAGAGGGAAAGAACTACTCGCTTTTTTTCCACTGTACTCCAAGGATTCATCGGGTTGGCACTTAGTAATCAAGATTTTAACAGTTCTGTTGTTTGCTGTCACATTACTTTAGAAGATATCTATATGCAAACATAATTACTGATTAATCAAAATACAGACATTTTGATATGGAATGATGATGACGATTCAATACACAATTTTATCTCTGTTTAAATGACGTAATAATATATTTAATATACCTAATATTTAAATCAAGCTGGCAAACTTCCAAGCATATTATGTGCTTCAAACGCAGCTTAGTGTTGTAAAACGAAATCTTTGCAAATCTCTAAAAACATTTTTTCTACCTTACACACATTATAAAAAAAAATTAAAAATTCTGGCAGCTGGGGTAAATTACAGTAATTTACTGTAAAATAACAGACATTAAATTACTGAAATTGACCATAAAATAACGGATGTTAAATTACATAAATTTACCGTAAAATAACACCCCTAAAATTACATAAATTTACGGGAAAATAACGGACATTAAAGTACAGAAATTTACAGTAAAATAACAGACGTTAAATTACAAAAATTGACAGTAAAATAACAGACGTTAAATTGCAGAAATTTACAGTAAAATAACAGACGTTAAATTGCAGAAATTTACAGTAAAATAACAGACGTTAAATTGCAGAAATTTACCGTAAAATAACAGACGTTAAATTGCAGAAATTTACAGTAAAATAACAGACGTTAAATTGTAGAAATTTACCGTAAAATAACAAATGTTAAATTGCAGAAATTTACAGTAAAATAACAGACGTTAAATTGCAGAAATTTACAGTAAAAGAACGGACGTTAAATTGCAGAAATTTACAGTAAAATAACAGACGTTAAATTGCAGAAATGTACAGTAAAATAACAGACGTTAAATTGCAGAAATTTACAGTAAAATAACAGACGTTAAATTGCAGAAATTTACAGTAAAATAACAGACGTTAAATTGCAGAAATTTTAAGTAAAATAACAGACGTTTAATTGCAGCAATTTACAGTAAAATAACAGACGTTAAAATGCAGCAATTTACAGTAAAATAACAGATGTTAAAATGCAGCAATTTACAGTAAAATAACAGATGTTAAAATGCAGCAATTTACAGTAAAATAACAGACGTTAAATTGCAGCAATTTACAGTAAAATAACAGACGTTAAATTACATAATTTACCGTAAAATAACGCCCGTTAAATTTTGGTTTGAAGTTGTCTCACTGATTGCGTCAAGAGATTCAGCGCTCCTATTGATTGTTGGCTTGATGTCCATCCTAAGTGAAGTCATACTGCAGAATAGTGTCTGAAATCTTCTGAAACTGCCAGAATCACAATAGCTATTAATTGGCTGTCTTTGAACAAGTGAAACAACGATCAGAAACCACAGATTTTAGCCTGGGATTCACTGTGCTGATGGTTTATGTGCATCATATTCGTTCTTCTGTTCTAAGTAAACGTTTTTTCCCCATATTTGCACACAGTTTGTGTTTTGTCTGGCGCACTTCACCGCTGTCATTTTAGTCTGCCACCCCACCTCGTGCTCGCCGCTGATGTGCAGGTAAAGCTAAAGGTAAATCTGTTTTCTCATTCAAAAAAGGGAAACTGGAACATGAAATGCGTACAATCAAAGCAGAATTTAGTAGCCTACCATTATAACAGTAATTGTCACTCACCACGGAAAATTTCTCAAGCAACTCAAGCAAATAATCTATATTATTTGCAAATATTGAAGAAATGTAGCAAAATTACAGTTCCATCTTGACTTGAATTGTTTACTTGGTTATGTCACCTCAGTTTTTGTTCCAGTGCTCTGATTCTGATTCGAAAAACCAATCAGAGTGCTCCTTTCAGCCGACGAAATACTGAATGCTACATGCTGAATCGGGCCAACTCGATCTGACATTACCCCACGAGAGCCGACATCTGGAACACACCAAACTCACCAAATTCTCTGCATTGTCAGGTGACAGTATGTACATTTAAACAAAATCTGATTCATTAAACCATTTAATTTCAGTTAGCTTTTAACAATAAAGCAAACAAACAAAGTGTTACATTAAATTTGAATTGACAATCTCAAAACCATCCCCATAATTCTCCCTCTCTTCTCAGATGGGATGGTGGGCCAAATCAAAGGTTACCATAAGCCAACTTTGGCCCATGGGCCCTAGTTTGGGCATCTCTGAACTAAACAGACCAACACTGACCGATGACCTGAACATCAGCTTGGTGTATCTCGTCTCTTAGAGGTCTTGTACAGTACAAACCTCTATGGGTCTTTGCTGTTTGGAGTAGGACAAACAGCATATTAAGGAGCTGGTCGTAATGTTTTGGCTCATCCACGGCCTACTATACTATAATTACGTGGCACTACTGGTGGATAGAAAGAGCTGCCCATCCACGTGTCCAGCTACGCTAATCTAGATTTCCATTACATGGCTCCCACTGGGAGGTTAAAAGCAGTTGTGTGCTTGCCCAGAAAGTTCAAGCTTCATAAAAACAATGAGGTGAAGGCTAACTGCTGAAAATACTAACACTCGCTCTCATTTGTTCGGTTCATTGTTTTCAGTTCACTTTCCTAAACTATCCCTCTCTTTCGCTGACCTTTAAAAGCTGTTTCTGCTCTGTTGAACAACTGCTCAGCTCTCAACAGCATTTGATAGATTATTTTGACTGATCATAAAACACTTGTAGGTTTATGAACAGATACAGTTGATGTCAGAATTATTAGCAACCCCTGTATATTTTTGCCCCAATTTCTGTTTAATGGAGAGATTTTTTTCAACACATTTCTAAACATAACAGTTTTAATAACTAATTTCTAATAACTTATTTCTTTTATCTTTGCCATGATGACAGTATGACATGACAATATTTTCCTAGATATTTTCCAAGACACTAGTATTCAGGTTAAAATTACATTTAAAGACCTAACTAGCTTAATTAGGGTTAACCTGAGTACCTACCTGAGTGTTGTTGCTAACCATGTCCATCCCTTTATGACCACACTATACCCATCTTCTGATGGCTATTCCAGCAGGATAACGTGCCAAATCATAAAGCGCGAATCATCACAGACTGGTTTCTTGAACATGACAATTTGACTACGTTTACATGGACACCAATAATTCGATATTAATGCGGTTAAGACAATACTCTGATTAAGAGTCGACCATGTAAACAGCCATTTTTTATTTATTTAATCAGATTAAGGTCATAATCGAACTAAAGAGAAATCAAATTAAGACATGTGGAGTATGCCGATTTTAGTCACGTTATTAAAGTGCAGTACAGACATGTAAACACCTTAATCAAACTATTGCCGTCATGTAGGACTTTAAGCTGCTTTTTGCGACAGGGTAGTCCATACAGACTCACACACAAACGCACAGCTGATTGACACTCTTTGCACCTACCGAGTCAGGGCAGACCACAGACACCTGCATCATGAAATGCAGAGTTTTTTTTTCTTCCATTCAGCATGCGGTATGAATTTCCATTTAAACAACTCTTCCAGCAGTTCACATTGCATCCAATATCTCGTTTGTCACTGTGGGCGTGCATGAAATGTTCGTGATTGAAAGTGAAAGTGCCAAACTGCAGTTAAAGTCGACAAATTAAAAATGAAACACCCGAAATTACATGAAATTCCGGAGAAAATGCGGATAGCGTGGTGACTTAATGATATTAATCGAATTATGTGATATAACATGTAAAACGCGATCATGAAAGTAACACTCAAAAAGCAACTCATGTAAACACCTTAATCTTATTATTGCCTTAATTAGATTAAAGCAAATAATTCGATTACTGATGTCCATGTAAACGTAGTCACTGACTACGTTTACATGGACACCAATAATTCGGTTTTAATGCGATTAAGACAATACTCTGATTAAGAGTCTGCCATGTAAACAGCGATTTTTGATTAATTTAATCAGATTAAGGTCATAATCGAACTAAAGAGAAATCGAATTAAGACATGTGGAGTATGCTCATCTTAGTCGCATTATTGAAGTGCAGTACACACATGTAAACACCTTAATCGAATTATTACCGTCATGTAGGACCTTAAGCCGCTTTTTGCGACAGGGTAGTCTACACAGACTCACACACAAACGCACAGCTGATTGGCACTTTTTGCACCTACAGAGTCAGCGCAGACCACAGACACCTGCATCGTGAAATGCGGAGGGTTTTTTTTTCTTCCATTCAGCATGCGGTATGAACTTGCATTAAAACAACTCTTCCAGCAGTTCATAGTTGCATCCAATATCTCGTTTGTCACGGTGGGCTTGCATGACTTCGTGAATGAAAGCGAAAGTGCCAAACTGCAGTTAAAGTCGACAAATAAAAAATGAAACACCCGAAATTACATAAAACTCCAGAGGAGTTGCGGATGGCGCGGTGACGCAATGACGTTAATCGAATTATGTGCTGTAACATGTAAAACACGATCATGAAAGTAACACTCAAAAAGCAACTCATGTAAACACCTTAGTCTTATTATTCTCTTAATTAGATTAAAGCAAATAATTCGATTACAGATGTCCATGTAAACGTAGTGACTGAGTTCACTGTACTTAAATGGCATCCATAGTCATCAAATCTCAATCCAATAGAGTACCTTTGGGACGTGGTGGAACGGGAGGATCGCATCATGGATGTGCATCTGACAAATCTGCAGCAACTGCGTTATACTATCATGTCAATATGGACCCAAAATCTCTGAGGAATATTAACAGTACCTTGTTGAATCTATGCCACGAAGAATTAAGGCAGTTCTGAAGGTAAAAGTGGGTCCAACCCGGTACTAGTAAGGTGAACCTAATAAAGTGGCCGGTGAGTGTATATCACAGTATTTAAAATAGAAAAAAATGGCTTCATCTTCAAAAACAGATCTGAGGGAAGGCTAGGTGCACAATGTAGTTGCTGATCCTCCGTTTATCTTTGACAGACAAAACACTATTTATCTACCAACTTCCCTCCTTCTAAGGCTCCTAAATACACATCACAAATAAACTGATTGCTTATCAGCGCACAACCATATAAACAGTGACAGACGCAGTGCAAACACACTTTCTCCATCACTGATCTGTGGACAGATCTGTTTTTCCTCCTGGTAATCCTTGCTTTGACGTTTAACATGGAGCGCTGTCCAAAAACAGCAAGTTAATTAAATTGCAAAAATTCTATATGCAAACATTCAAAATTTGCTTTAACCCCAGAATGTAGTCAATATTTACTCACACTAAAATGTATGATTTTATTTCTTCAGTGGAGCAGAGTAATTTTTCAAAATCATGCTGTCCTTACACTGTAGCATACCAACTAAATAAACTGTCTAAACTGCATGTTTACTGCATGGGGATTTAAGACCCCAATTCAGAAAAAGTTGGAACAGTATGGAAAACACAAATAAAAAAATAAAAAAGTGATTTCCAAATTTACATTGACTTGCATTTCATTGCAGACAATATGAACACAAAATATTTCATGTTTTGTCTGGTCAACTTCATTTCATTTGTAAATATATATTCTTTCCTGTCATTCAGACCTGCGACACATTCCAAAACAAGTTGGAAAAGGAGAAATTTAGGGCTAGTAATCAGGTAAATTGATTAAATAATGATGTGATTTGAAAGAGGTGATGTCAACAGGTGATTATAATTATGATTTGGTACAAAAGCAACATCCAAGAAAAATCTAGTCCTTTAGGAGCAAAGATGGGCTGAGGATCACCAGTTTGCCAACAAATACAAGAGAAAATTATTGAAGTGTTTAAAAACAAAGACATTTGAGTATTTCACCTTCAACAGTGCATAACATCATTAAAAGATTCAAGTAATCTGGAAGAATTTCAATGCCTAAAGGACAAGGGTGCAAGCCTAAGCTAAACATCTGTGACCTCCGATCCTTCAGGCGGCGCTGCATCAAGAATCATCATTCATCTATAAGCAATATCACCATATGGGCTCAGGACTACTTCGGCAAACCTTTGTCAAGAACCACAATACATAGTTACATCCACAACTGCCAGTGAAAATTGTGCTATGCAAAAAAGGAAGCCCTATATTAACAGTGTCCAGAAGACACTAGGATTGACTCCTCTGGGCTCAAAGGCATCTGTCCAGGAGGCATCCATACTGCGCCAACTTTTTGTGATTTGGGGTTGTAAAATGTATGATCATTTAAGTCTATAATAAAGGCAATTAGCTTAACTTTAGCAGAACTATATTTGACTTCATATGTCCCTAAAGTCAAACTAAATAAGTAATTTATACATGCTTTAAATGCCTAAGTCATCATGAACAAGTTTATTTCTATAAATGTTTTAATTACAATTAGTATATTTAGAGAAAATACATGTATGATATACACTACCTGACAAAAGTCTTGTCATCGACCCCAGTTGTAAGAGCAACAAATAATAACTTGACCTCTAGTTGATTATTTGGAAAAGTGGCAGAAGGACTACAGGAAAGGTTTGCTTCCGTTTTCTTCAGCAGGATAGCGCTGCTCCTCATACTTCAGCCTCCACATCAAAGTTCCTGAAAGCAAAAACGGTTAAGGTGCTCCAGGATTGGCCAACCCAGTCACCAGAGATGAACATTATTGAGCATGTCTGGGGTAAGATGAAGGAGGCATTGAAGATGAATCCAAAGAATCTTGATGAACTCTGGGAGTCCTGCGAGAATGCGTTCTTTGCCATTCCAGATGACTTCATTAATAAGTTATTTGAGTCATTGCAGAGATGTATGGATGCAGTCCTCCAAACTGGGAGTCATACACAATATTAATTCTATTTCCACTGCACCATGACTTTATATTCTATACTCCACATTATTTCTGTTAAGTGACAAGACTTTTGTCTGAGCAAAGTCAGACCTTACTGTCCTAATTAAATAATTAAAATCAAGGCATGATCATAATATGATAAAATATTGTATTTTCGTCAAATAAACATAATCTAGAGGCCTTTGCCTTTCATATAAGCCACTTCTGATACCAAATGATCAACTAGAAGTCAAGTTATTACTTGTTGTTCCTAAAACTTGGATAGGCGACAAGACTTTTGTCAGTCAGTGTACATAATGTATGATATATATTCATTTTTAAGTGGGTAAAGAGATGTATCTATGAGATTGTACTATTTAACTTCGTTTCAGTGGCCTTTTATTTCATTATCTGAAAGTACTGGGGGTTTTTAATATGCTTTAAGGGGTTTAAGTGCATTTTAAATGCACATTTCTTAACACTACTGCCATTGAAATAAAGCTAATTTCCCCACAAATCTGCTCAGTCATTACCATTTGTTAGTAGATTATCATTAATTTATCAGAGTTTTGCTCATAATTAAATCTACGTTAAAGTGTTGAACTATACAATCGAGTGAAATTTTCTATCACAATAATGTGCTTTTACCTAACTGAGACTGAATCAGACTTCACAAAATGTCAAGTTTCTGTGTAAATAACAACAAAATGCTGTTGCTTTTATAAAATAAATATATCCTACGATCCTTTCCTCTAACTATCTGCCACCAGCTTTGAAACAAAAGTTCTTTGACGTTCACCTGGAAACATGTCACCGCATCCAGACTACACAATTTATACTGCAAGACTGTGTGACTGGAGCAAAGGCAATTGCATAACGCTGTTAGCTCAAACACTGTTAGCATTGTGCTTTGTGTGTGCGTGTGTCTGTGTGTGTGTTGATTCCAGATGTGAGAGGCAGCTCTCCAGTTTCACTCACTTTTAATCACGGTAATCCATCAGGTTTTGCCACACTCCTGCACGCGTTGTCTAATGGTGTGCGAGACAGAAACAGAGACATAATCATATGGGACAGAGTGCAATTACAAAGACACCTCTATTGTCTTAGTATGCGTGACACCTGAACACTCATGAAATGAAATCCCTGTTTGTTTCTGATGACAGAGTGAAATCATAGCCGACTTGAATATGAATGCTGCACTTTATTTGTGTGAACTGAATGCGGTAGGGCTGTGATGACAACATATTTGCTGGCTGGCACATGTTTGATAGTCTCTGTAGCCTATTATGGCATGATGCGAGTGGAAATATGCAGATATGAGTGAATTTCAACAATTGATCTGCAGTTGGAGGATATATTTCCAGATATTTAGCATTTTTTCATTATGTATGAAGCTAAAATAATAAAACATTCATTCATTCATTTTCTTTTCGGCTTAGTCTCTTTATTAATCCGGGGTCGCCACAGCGGAATGAACCGCCAACTTATCCAGCACACGTTTTACGCAGCGGATGCCCTTCCAGCTGCAACCCATCTCTGGGAAACATCCATACACACTCATTCACACTCATACACTACAGACAATTTAGCTTACCCAATTCACCTGTACCGCATGTCTTTGCACTGTGGGGGAAACCGGAGGACCGAACGCAGGGAGAACTCCACACAGAAATGCCAACTGACCCAGCCGAGGCTCAAACCAGCGACCTTCTTGCTGTGAGGCGACAGCACTACCTACTGCGCCACTGCGTCGCCCAATAATAAACCATACAATTTTAATTGTATATAGACATAAAAGCAATTGACATTATTATATCTATTCCATTCTGATATCTTTTTAGCTGAATATTTATGCATAAACCTTCATTTCTGCTGATTAAAAAATAACATTTGTATTTCTGATAACTGCTTGCTGTATTTTTATGTTCTGTAATGAGAATCAGGTAACACTTTACAACAAGCTTGTATTAGTTAATGTTGATTAATGCATGAAACAAACAATGTACAATACATTTATTACATTATTTGTTCACATTAGTTAACATTACTTAAAGAAAATACAGTAGTTCATTGTTAGTTCATGTTAAATTAACTTTCGAGAGTTCACACTTAGCTGATGATTGATAATAAAAGCTTGTTTGGCATGCTGTCCCGGGAGAGAGCCCTGAGCTTATGAGCCCTGGGCTCCCTCCCGTTTGCAGGGCGAGAGGGGAGTTTGAGCTCAGGTAGATCTCGTTAACTCCCCCGGCTTATTCTAGCTGAATGATGCAAGGTTTCCGCTACATTCATTCATCCGTGGCGGGCCGCCACGCCAAAATTCATCCCACCACGGCTACATTACAGCTTCTTATTTAAAACATTTAGTCGTGTTTTTTATAGCGGATTATAATCGCACCAAAACATATTAGAGGTAAACCGCGCAAACTTTTCTGTAACCGTAGTAGTGCTGTGCGCTATTTGTTCAAGGTGACATGCTGACTGACTCTCTGACAGACTGACTGACAGGTGCGTGAGTCTAGCAAACACCGCGTAGCTTTCAGTTAAGATGAACACAGTTTCCATAAGTATACTTTATTGATAAAGGTCAATGGCTCTGCATACAATGACTTTATCTTGCTGGAGTTTAATGCCGTTTCACTTTACTTCAGGACGCGTTAATGTCGGAAAACCCACAAAAACGCACTAAATCGCGCTTCAGCAGCGCTTACTGGAGAGCGCACAAGAAGATCTGCGCGTGAACGTGTAAATTTGAGTGCGTGCAAGAAGTTCTGTGCTCGAACAGAGGAAATCGGCGTGCAAGCAAAGAGATTCGCATGCTCGTATTACATGAATGCTATCTCGACTTGTAATACTGCGTGTAATATTTGTCTTTGAAATAGTTGGCAGATCTGTGTAAAAAAAAAAGTCCTGCCGCCACTGCTGGAAAAAATCCTAGAGGAAACACTGTGATGGATTTGGATGACTGAGGAGAGGTGTACTTGCTTAGAGCTTGACTATGGTATCAATTTTGTGTGTTCAATTTACTTAGGGTGCGTGTTATTTGGACTGTTGGAGAAACCCGGGGAAAACCAACGCGAGCACAGGGAGAACAAGCAAAACTCCACACAGAAATGTTGTCTGGTTTAGTAGGGACTTAAACCAGCAGCATTTTTGCTGTGAGGCAACAGTGCTAATCACTGGGCCGCTGTGTCGCCCATCTAAAAAGGAGGGAAAGTAGAGGTGGGTGGGGGGAGGGGTTCTTCAAGACGAAGATATTGAGATAAGAAAACTCTGGTTATTTATAGTGAGTTAGGAGTCATCTGATTGGATAATCGATCATGAGCTGATGCTAGAACAGCTGAGAACAATCATAAGCAAGTGATCTTCTCGAAATTTGTTTATACATAAACTTCACAATGTAAACAAGCATGAATGTGGAAGTTAATGAGGCATTAGTAAATGTTAAACTATGATTAATAAATGCTGTACAAGTATTGTTCTTAATTAGTTTATATTAGTAAATATATTAACTAATGAAACCTTATTGTAAAGCGTGGCCGAGAATCGTTATTGAAAATAATTATAGTGCTAAAAGTAGATGTACACTACCTGACAAAAATCTTGTCGCCTATCCAAGTTTTAGGAACAACAAATAATAACTTGACTTCTAGTTGATCATTTGGTATCAGAAGTGGCTTATATGAATGGCAAAGGCCTCTAGATTACCAAAATAAAATATGATCATGCCTTGATTTTTAATTTTTTAATTAGGACAGTAAGGTCTGCTTAGACAAAAGTCTTGTCACTTAACAGAAATAATGTACAGTATAGAATATAAAGTCATGGTGCAGTGGAAAAAGAAATAATATTGTGTATGACTCCCATGAGCTTGGAGGACTGCATCCATACATCTCTGCAATGACTCAAATAACTTATCAATAAAGTCATCTGGAATGGCAAAGAAAGTGTTAATCAAAATTCTTTGGATTCATCTTCAATGCCCCCTTCTTCATCTTACCCCAGACATGCTCAATAATGTTCATTTCTGGTGACTGGGCTGGCCAATCCTGGAGCACCTTGACCTTCTTTGCTTCCAGGAACTTTGATGTGGAGGCTGAAGTATGAGAAGGAGCGCTATCCTGCTGAATGTTGCCATCCACTCTGCAGATCTCTCTCCCCATACTGAATGTAACCCCAAACCATGATTTTTCCTTCACTAAACTTGACTGATTTCCATGAGAATCTTGGGTTCATGCAGGTTCCAATAGGTCTTCTGCAGTATTTGTGATGATTGGGATGCAGTTTAACAGATGATTCACTGGAACAAATCTACCTTCTGCCACTTTTCCAAATGATCAACTAGAAGTCAAGTTATTATTTGCTGCTCATACAACTGGGATCAACGACAAGACTTTTGTCAGGCAGTGTATAATATAAATATAAAAATATATTTGGGGGTACTTGTCATAGAAAGCCAGAAAACTTGAGGTCAGACACGCTTCGTTTTCCTTTTGCAAAAATATAATTTCTCGTCTATTTAGTTTTGTTGACCAGAACAAGTTTTTGACAGGGTAATAAGATTCATATTTGTAGAGGCAATGTTATGATTTTCCTAAGTCATTTGTTTACTGAGACAGCCAATTGCTGTTTGCACGTACCTTGTGTCCTTTTATAAAAGTCACCATGAACTCATTTTCAACTCCATTTGAGTCATTTTTAAAGAGCTTTGAGAGATAATCTTTCCCTTCTGCTTCTCATTCCACTCTAAATATCCTATTTCTTCACATCAATTTGGCTGCTGATGCACAATAACTTATCTTACCATTCATTTTTATAATTATTCAGTCGGAATTACCATCGATTTTTCATGCATTATTTAGCTTCTTTTTTTTTACCGAAAGAAGAATTAACCAAATTTACAGATTTTTACAGAAGCATGAAAAGTGAACATGTTTATCTGAAAAACAATGCTAAAATCACTTATTCTGCTTTGAAAATGTGCGTTCCGTTTCAGAATCCCTGTCTTTGTTTTGGTCTCTTAACCTGCCCACTGCCAGTTTACCCAATTATATTGGGTAGTTTATATACACTCACCAGCCACTTTATTAGGTACGCCTTATTAGTACCGGGTTGGACCCCCTTTTGCCTTCAGAACTGGCTTAATCCTTCGTGGCATAGATTCAACAGGGTACTGGAAATATTCCTCAGAGATTTTGGTCCATATTGACAATAGCATCACACAATTGCTGCAGATTTGTCGGATGCACATCCATCTACTGTTCCACCACATCGCAAAGGTGCTCTATTGGACTGAGCTCTGGTGACTGTGGAGGCCATTTGAGTACAGTGAACTCATTGTCATGTTCAAGAAACCAGTCTGAGATGATTCATGCTTTATGACATGGCGCGCTCTCCTGCTGGAAGTAGCAGTGGGTACACCGTTGTCATAAAGGGGTGGACATGGTCTACAACAATACTCAGGTAGGCTGTGGCATTGACACGATGCTCAATTGGTGCTAATGGGCCCAAAGTGTGCCAAGAAAATATCCCCCACACCATTACACCACCACCAGCCTGAACCGTTGAAACATGGCAGGATGGATCCATGCTTGCATGTTGTTGACGGCAAATTCTGACCCTACCATCTGAATGTCTGAGCAGATATGGAGACTCATCAGACTAGACGTTTTTCCAATCTTCTATTGTCCAGTTTTGGTGAGCCTGTGCCAATTGTAACCTCAGTTTCTTGCTCTTAGCTGACAGGAGTGGCACCCGTTGTGGTCTTCTGCTGCTGTAGCCCATCCGCCTCAAGGTTGGAAGTGTTGTGCATTCAGAGATGCTCTTCTGCATAC
This sequence comes from Danio kyathit, assembly GCA_903798195.1. Taxonomy (NCBI): domain Eukaryota; kingdom Metazoa; phylum Chordata; class Actinopteri; order Cypriniformes; family Danionidae; genus Danio; species Danio kyathit. Next base: position 54,404,255 of record LR812536.1, on the reverse strand, counting down.
CTCAGTTGTAACAAGTGGCTATTTGAGTTACTGTTGCCTTTCTATTAGCTCAAACCAGTCTGACCATTCTCCTCTGACATCAACAAGCCATTTGCACCCACAGAACTACAGCTCACTGGATATTTTCTTTTTTTTTCAGACCATTCTCTGTAAACCCTAGAGATGATTGTGCGTAAAAATCTCACATCAGCAGATCAGTAGATCAGCAGTTTCTGAAATACTCAAACCAGCCCGTCTGGCACCAACAACCGTGCTACGTTCAAAGTCACTTAAATCACCTTTCTTCCCCATTCTGATGCTCTGTTTGATCTGCAGCAGATGGTCTTGACCATGTCTTTATGCCTAAATGCACCATGTGCTGCCATATGATTGGCTGATTAGAAATTTGCGTTAACCAGCAGTTGGTGTACCTAATAAAGTGGCCGATGAGTGTAGGTTGCCTTGGTGCAATACACAGCGCATTTCATTTCAGTCATGAAGGCTGCCTTAACATATGAGGGCACATTCAAAAATGCATTTCCCAGGAGGACAGTATCAGTCTCCAAAATGAGTTCTAAAATTCATAATTAGCAATGTGATTAGTGATTTTTAATTATTCATTCATTCATTCATTCATTTTCTTTTTGGCTTAGTCCCTTTATTAATCTGGGGTCGCCACAGTGGAATGAACCACCAACTTATCCAGCATATGTTTTACACAGCGGATGCCCTTCCAGCTGCAACCCATCACTGGGAAACAACCATACACACTCATTCACACATTCACACACACAATTTTAGCTTACCCAATTCACCTGTACTGTATGTCTTTGGACTTGTGGGGGAAACCGGAGCACCCGGAGGAAACCCACGCAAATGCGGGGAGAACATGCAAACTCCACACAGAAATGCCAACTGACCCAGCCGAGGCTCAAACCAGCGACCTTCTTGCTGTGAGGCGACAGCAATACCTACTGCGCCACCGTGTCGCCAATTTTTAATTAGAAAATAATACAAATATTACAAACACAAACATTAGCTGAGCAACTTACTATACTTTGTAAGGCTCAATTGCCAGGCACACTCGCTTTTGTTTGTATCGTCAATCTGGCAACCTGCATTTTTTAAGAAGGGCTGTGTAAAACAAAAAAAATCCAATACTTTGAATTTAAACTGCAATTCAACCATTCTACATACTGCACCTTTAAATATTTTTTTAGGCCACTGTATTTTTGTATCAGAGTTTATATGGAGCTCTCCTTGAGCTTACAGTAAGTTGGCGCAGTGGAAAGCATCGGGAGTGTGGGAGTGCATTGTCCCCATACCTTTCTTATCCCAGGTCGAGCCCTGCTCCTTTTCAGACACTGATATCTTACCCTGCCACGTGTCAAACCGCCCAACACACACCCAGCAGTCACACTGTCGCAACAGACAGCATTACTCTCATCATATTTTAAGAATCACCCAAACTTCTAATATGTCAGTGCATCCAGAACAATCTCCCTTTATTCATATACAATGCAAACAAGCAAAGTGAATACCGATGACGCATGACTTCCAACCACAGAAAGTGCAAGAGTCACAGGACGCGGTGGCTGTTTTTTTGATAAATACTGACAGCCTAAGTGCTCTGAGCTCCATTAGCTTGAGTGAGAGAGATACCACCATGGCACGGCTACCCAAACAGGATATGTTGTCATAACATGATCTCACATCACTTTAATTCACAGTTGGGTGAGCTCTAATTAAGGCGTCCATCTGTCACCCGCAATTTGTAAAGTCTTTAGGCAGGTCGCCATGCTTCTGAATTTGATCAGTCCTAGAGGTTCAACTGTGTTTCCAACTGTGAATTTTGGGATGTTGTTTTGTTTTTTAGAGACCATTTGGTGTCAGTCAAGAAAACAGAGGTATGTTTGAGTGGTCAGATAAGATTAAAACATTTCTGATAGGTGCAAACACGGAGAGGTCTGTTACCTGATAAAAATCTCTTATCGGTCCTTGGGAGGCTCCATACACAGAGACGGAGAGAGTATGGCATCTGAGACGACCCTGCGCTCTTCACATGTGTTTGTTTTTTTCTGTCGAGTTTCAAATGACATGTATTGATTAGGAAAGTGTCACTTAAACAGCAGAACATGATGCTAGCAACACCGGTTTCATAGAGCAGGGGTTCTCAAAGTGGGGGTCGGGACCCCCCGAGGGGTCGCAGGACAATGAAGGAGGGGTCGCCTGGTGATTTCCAAAAATCTATTTATTTTTATTAAACCATAAGAATTACCATATTTTATCCACAACCTACAGAAAAGAAAAAAATATATCGTTTATAGTTACTATATACTTTATAGTTACCATAGTAGCTTATAGTTACTAGTTCTATTGGATTGCGACCCCTGGGGTAATTACATTATATTAAAGACACAGCAATAGTGTCAGATGCAGCAGATTGATTTTATAACACCAGGTTAAACTTTCTGGCACATTTACAGCACTGACATACATTAAAAAAAATTAAACGAAGAATAGACTTGGGTCTATTGGTGTGTGTGTGCCATTGCATGCAAGGTTTCTGTAATTATAACCACCTCAGAGGATATTGGGGGTCACGAGTCACTGGCATTGTTATTTTGGGGGTCGCAGGCTGAAAAGTTTGGGAACCCCTGTCATAGAGATTGATTCCCAGTTAATTTTTATTTAATAACTGTTAAAACCCTCTACAGCAAGCATTATGAAATATATTTGACTGCTTAGAATGGCTTAACTTGAAGAGCTGTAAAAATAACTTACTAAAAACTTATTATTTTTAAGGTACTTTATGATATGTTGCCATATCGTCACCTTAGAATTATAAGGTTCTATCTGACATTTTTGTCAAAATTGAGTTATTGACATATTCTTATTAAATGACAACTTATTTACATGATGGGATTTTTTTTTCATAAGGGAAGTTTGGGAAGTTAAGGAAAGTTTTGGGAAGTTTATGAGGGGAAGTTTTTTTTATAACACACATACTGTTTGCTATGGAATGCAAAAACTTTGAAGCTCAATATCTCAAAATCATTCAGAACGCAGAGAGAACCTTACAATTCCAAGGTGACAATTTGTCAACAACGTCCAATAGTGGATCTAACTACTAAATTTCTAATTTAGAAATATTAAGAATTTCTAGTTAATAATTTTGTTGTTTGAAATGTTGTTTGTATTATATGTATGTTGTATAGTATTATAAGCTTTAACACAGAACTTATAAATGACACCTTATACATTTTTTCCAACAACTACTATTCCAGCAGCTTTTATTTATTCCATTTTTTTTTTGTTGAAGATTATTGAAAACATAATATTGTATTATCATCAGTGGCAGTTCTAGACCAGAGTAACTAGGGGGGCCGGGCAGGGGCCACTTGTACTTTTAGGGGGCACACTTTAACATGCATCACAAAATACTTAAACAATTATTCGAAGTCATTGTTTTCACGTATCACTCTGCAGTCTTTGTAAACAAGCTAATTAAATAACTTAAACTCAAGATAATCTTCCATGTTCATTTATTTGACAAGTAACGTTGTATTGTAGCAGGATAACACATTTCTAACATTCAAGTACATCAAGGCTCATTTTTGCACCTGTAAACTTTAACAGATGCAGTTAAAGTCAACTTTTTTGCCCTCCCGTTAACTTAAAATGTTTTCAAGTGATCTTTAACAAAGGAGATTTCACAGTATTTCCTATAAAACAAACAAAAACAATATTCTGGAGTCATAATAAGTCTAATTTCTTTAGTTCATTTCTTGAATAAAAGCAGTTTTTATTTAAAAAAAAAAAAAAAAACAATTTTAAGGTCAGTATTATTAGCCTCCTTGAGAATTATTTACTGTATATTTTTTGATTGTCTACACAACAATAATAACTTGACTAATTATTCTAACTTTCCTAGTTAACAAGTCTTTAAATTATACTTTAATCTAAATCAAAGACTACAGAATACTTAAAGGGACTTTGTCTGAATACAACTTGCAAAATCTTGCAAAATAACTAAAATATTCTGCACTGACTGTCACCATGGGAAAGATAAAAAAGTAGTTATTAAGAAATTAAACTATTGTTTAAAAACGTGTTGTAAATAATCCTGTGTTTGAAGACGCGTGATTGATGTCACAACTGAAAACAATGAATGAAGGGAGGCACAATTAAACGAGTTGAATATTATACCTTTACATGAGCGTGACTGAAAAGTAAATTTGATCATTGTGTTACATCTGCTCTCCGGTACTTGCCGACTGTTTGTAAATTCAAGACTGCATTTCCCAACATAAAACTATGTACACTCAATTTCTGCATAGCCGAGGACTTCCTGTATTAAAAGTGTTAAAATCGCTATTGAAAACAGAAGTCTAATATAATCAACAGTGGACATTTTGATAGTTTTTCACAACATGAACATGACTGAATCTTTTTATTACCTGTGTCAATTTGGGGGTTAACTTTTGACGAATGCGGGAAACTGATGCGTGCAGCACCGTCACTGACAGAGAGAGCGAGTGCGCGCGAGTCGCGCGACACCGAAAGCACGCGAGAGAGGCCTCAGTCAGTGTTGCCAGATTGGGCGGTTTTAACTTCGATTGCATGCATGGATGTGCATTTCGGCGGGTTTTGGATAGTTTTTCAGCTACATCTGGCAACACTGGCCTCAGTCATATGCCCGCAGTCTGCCACCGATGGTTGATCTCGCTTCTCCGTGGCGTTTTGACACAAAAATACGTGTGATATTATTGAAATTTAGGAGGGCCAGAGGGGGGTGGGGGTTGCAAGCTTATTGAGACGGGGGCATCTGCAGGAAGAGCCAGTTCTGTCCTTTTCTTCTTTCACTTACGATAGAACATGGTGGTCCTCGCTAATACACTGTTCCCTGTATTCATATAAGTATTGCCATTCAAATTTTATTTTATCCATAATGCAAATGCCATTCACATATTACTAATCAACATTATATTACTAGCATTCATGTTATTATTGTTACGACTTTAAAGATCACAGCTGACCTTGCTAGCTAGCTCACCTATTGCAATATCGCACATTACACTATTGCCATTTGGCAACACATACATTTGATTGATTTCCAAAAAAACTAATTTGATAAAAAAATTGGTAGCGAATATGTCATCATAACTTACTGGATGTGATGTCTCAGATTTTTTTGTGGATGTGACATAATTTAATCCTTTGTTTTTGTTGATGTTTTCATTTTCATTCAGCAACTGCTCACGATAAACGCCAGTCTGTCAGAAATCGCGCCACAGAAAAACACTGCATGTCATGTGACTAAACCAAAGCACATAATTGGTTAAACTAAGGTCTTCTCTTTCCAACCTCCAAAAAATGGAACGTTTGTCTTAAAGAAACAGTGGCAGGGAAATTAACATAAATATCATGTTGCCATATGGCAACACTGTGCGGTAGAGGGTTAAAACGTGAACTAGAGATACATTTTTAATTTCAAATAAGTTACCTTATTGATTATCAAAAATTTCTGCATGACAAAATACTGTAGTAACTTATTCATTTTCCTTCAGTTTAGTTTCTATTTCAGAGATCGTCACACCAAAATGAACCGTCAACTAATCCAGCATATGTTTTACACAGCGAATGCCCTTCCAGCTGCAACCCAGTATTGGGAAACACTCATACACACTCATTCACACACATACACTACTGTCTTTAGACTGTGGGGGAAACCAGAGCACCCGGAGGAAACCCACGCAAACACGGGGAGAACATGCAAACTCCACACAGAAATGCCAACTGACCCAGATGGGAATCGAACAAAAGACCTTCTTGCTGTTAAGCAACAGTTCTAACCATTCCGCCCCTATTGCCTAAATACTATTATGTTTCTGAACCATACTATAGTAAAGTGTAATATACTGTATATATTTTAATGTTTGCAAGACTTTGTTGTATGACATACTGTAGTATTAACACTAGAGAACTGATAAACTGTAATAAATATACTTTTTATGTTTTTACTACAGTAAACTTTGGTGTATTGTAAAATATTTTGACTTAAAAACTTCAGTATTTGGGAAATTTGTTTGTTATAACTATTATGGAAATATCTCAATGGATTAATTCAAGCACTTTACTATAGTATGGTTCAAAATGACTGATTTTCATATGGACAAAGTGTGATATGTAATATTAATCTCTTTCCAGTGTCTTTTTTTTGTTTGAAAATGTAAAATTTTAATAAAGCCAAACATGATGCTAGCAAAGCAACGCATTGGCGCAGTAGGTAGGGCTGTTGCCTCACAGCACTCACAGCTGGTTCGAGCCTCGGCTGGGTCAGTTGGCGTTTCTGTGTGGAGTTTGCATGTTCTCCCTGCGTTCACGTGAGTTTCCTCCGAGAACATGTGCTGGATAAGTTGGTGATTCATTCCGCTGTGGCGACCCCAGATTAATAAAGGGACTAAGCCGAAAGAAAATGAATGAATGAATGATGCTAGCAACACCAGTTTCATACTTGTAGGGTTTGATTCCCAGTTTTGTGAGCTGTTAAGCCTTGCTTAGTTAAATTTGTTAAGTGATTCTATAACTGAAGGTACATTTCAAGACATTATGGAAATACCCGCATGAAAAATACTATAGTAATAATTTCTAGCAAATACTAATTGTGTTTTTAAACCATATCATACTGTATATGGTAACAGAATTGGCAACTTTAATCTAAGTTTAAAACTTTAGACCAAAAACTCCAATTGCTAGCATAAATGCTAAGAGCACACGGCACTACTGAAATCATGATTTTAAAAAATGAAACAACTCGCTATTGTCCTTTTGATTATGTGGTAAAAATTGTACAAAATAACCTTTACAAAATAACTCTCAGTGTAGGAACTTAGGTCAAGATGTTTTCTCAAAAAAAAAAACACACATACCTTTCATTGCTTCAAATCTTATCAGTGAGGGAAGATGACATCATCTCCTGTCTCATACATTGCAGTGGAAGATAATTCCACCAATTTAAAGGCAAAGTGTGGTAGAGTAAAATAATTAAAGCACAAGTTATGGACACACATTTTTAAAGATAAAAGTTACTTTGTGTAATTCAATATTTTAGAATAAGGAAAATTACTTTTTAGGGATTTAAGTAAGATAAGTAGAATGTTACCAAAAGAAAAGTAAAGCAGAATATTTTGATTACACAGTACATGACACACTGACTAATTTGGAAGAATATATTGTGATCTAACAGTATATGAAAGCATGATCCATCAGTAACAACACTTGCAAAAACACATGAGATTCACATATGCAATCTTTAAAAGATATATTTAAAAAAAAATTACATGGATGCCAAATGTAACACTCATTTTGATTCTCAATTTCATATTTTTAAGGGTCAAAGATGCCAAAGTAGTGTGGGCGCCACAAAACTTTCTAGGAACGAAAACACAATGGCACCTGAGAGTGGAAAAAAAAGAATCTTTCTATTGTGTGATGAATGTTTACCCACTTATCCACTATCATGCCGAATTGCTTTAAGTACAGTAATAAGCATGAATTTCTAGGAATGGTTAGACAACCATGCTGAACCGTGCTGGCACTAATGGAGGCTGTCTGGGACAAAACACACTGAAACACGTGCATGACACTGAAACATTTGTGCGTACAAATATATGCTTGCTTATATGCAAAACATATCGGAGCACCCTTAAGTGGGACGAAGCACGCTGAAACACTTTGGGCGCAACACACTGGTGCAAATATGTTTGCTCACCTATATATATCAAGCATATATAGAGCATCCGTAAATACACGCTTTAATATCGGAGGCAGTTTGGGATGAAACGCACTGAAAATCCTTACATACACATTATATTACACATGTACTGTTGTACCTGCACATGTTTAGTGTAAGCACAAATTAATTTAATCGTATCTGGAAGTTTCCATGAAGTATGTACAAATGAAGTATTGTACACGCAAGTGTTTAGTGTGTTTTGTCCCACTTAAGGACACTCCAGATATGTTTAGTATATATGAACAAACTTATTTGGCACACACAAGTGTTTCAGTGTCGCACAAGTGTTTCAGTGTGTTTCGTCCCAAACTGCCTCCCATGAGGCAGAACGTGTGTGTGTGATTTTTTTTTGACGTCCAGTAATGGTGTGAAATGGAATTGATATTTTGTTGGTTTTAAGCTGTGTTAGAAAGTGACCAAAATCCAACGTCGAGCCAACATCTTAAACCAACATCATATTGACATCAAATACTGACATTTATTCGTCAGGTATGGCAACCAAAGTCCAACATCTGATAGGCGTCATGGTGGTAACGTCCACACAACGTCAAGCTGTAACATCATTAGATGTGGATATTTGGTTGGTTTAATGTTGCGTTGGAAAGTGATCAAAATTTAACACCTGTCCGACATTGGACACTGCACTGTAAAACCCAAAAAGTTAAGGTAACTCAAAATGTTTGAGGAAACCGATTGCAACAAACCATTTAAGTTCAAAAACTAATCCTAATGAGTACTGTGAACTTAATCCATTTGAGTAAATGAAGCAATTTGAGCACAGTAAAACCCAATAAATGAAGAGAACTCAAACCAACTGAGTACTGTAAAACCCAATAAGTTAAGACAACTCAAATCGTTTGAGGAAACCGATTGCTACAAACCATTTGAGTAAAAAAAAAAAAGAATCTATATGAGTAACGTGAACTTACTCCATTTAAGTTGAAGTAATGAGGTATTTAATTAACTCATTATTTTCAACAATGAGTTCAAAACTCTATTCAAATGAGTAGAATTAACTTTCAGTACATTTTGAGTTAACTACACTCATTTCCATTCTTGGCACAGTTAGACACCTTTCTGAGTTGTGCTGGTAGAGCGCTTGTGAGGTGATGTCACCATTATGTTACCTGGCTACCAATTCTCCTTATAGACCATTTTGAGGAATGTAAACAAAAACAACAGTCCCAACCTATTTCCTGTTTTACATTTTTAGAAAATTAAAAAAAAAAAACTTTGTGCATGAACTTTTCATGTTTATAAATGAAGTATAGGGGGGGTTGTGGGCGAAAGTGAAGAGGGGGGGGGTCGTGGGCCCTTGATAATGTCTCTGGGGACCCCCAAATTGTGTGGACCCCTTAGAATCGTCCTAACTTTCTCCCCCTAGCGCTGCCCCTGAATGAGTGTTTAGTCACTTTTCCACTATCGGTACTGAAATGTTCCAGTCAGGTATGGTTCCCATTGAATTTCCACGTAAGCCTGTTATGGCATGTTACAATTACAATTTTACATTTTTAATAGCTTCGGAGAATACAAAAAGCCAGATATTGATAAATAATGTTATGATAGTCTTTCTATTATGCATATTTCAAGTGCCTTGTTCATGCATGTTATAAAATAGAATATTCTTTAAAAGACTTTTTGTGAACTTTTCAATGTTTATAAATGAAGTATAGGCCTGGTTCGGACTTAAATGTTTATGGTGACACAAATCCATTATCAAAAGAGTATACGCATCCCCATTTTTCTAACCTCACATAATGACAAAGCTCACACATGCAACTTTTGCTTATCTTATGTTTTTTACAAAGTGTTAACACTTTTTTTTCACAGGCGAAATAACACGAGACAAAACAAGATCAATAGCACATTACTGAAGAAGGCAAAAACCATGTTAATGAGTGTTTAGTCACTTTCCCACTATCGTTGGCGAACTGTTCAAAGTACAGTCAGGTATTGTTCTAATTGAATTTCATGTGAGCCTGGTACAGCACGTTACAGTTAGAAAACATTCTCGGCATGAAATTCTCAGCAAGGTTAGACACCGTGCTTGCAGAGCGTGTGTGAGCGTGATGTCACCACTCTGTTGCCTGGCTACAAATTTCTCTATAGACGATAGATTTTGAGGGATGTAAACAAAAACAATGGTCCCAACGTATTTCTTGTTTTACATTTTTAATCCATTTCTCACAACACTATTTACATTTGCACAACAGTTAGTGCATTTCTCAAAACAATTAGTACAAACTGCAAAACATAGTTGATAACCTGCAAAAGCGCGTCACTTGCTCAAAATGGATAGCTCATTCCTCAAAAGCAAGTATTGATGTCAATGAAATGTCAGTGTCATCAAGATGAAAACTCCTGCCACCATTGTTTATGAACAAGATAGTCAAATGGCTTTGTCATGTTTTCATTATGACAGTTTACTCTGTAAGTTTTTTCCAATGCAAAAATGTCAGATTTTGGTGACACTTCCTGAAAATGCTCAAGACAGCACTATATACTATTTGCACAGCCATTTGAAAACTACAGTAAAGTTAGACATCACTGTATTTAGTGAGGTATTTGAGTACAAGACACTGAATATGTATGTTTCACATTTTTACTGCATTTGCTCTTTGCATTTCTAATTTATTCACAGCATTGTGCAAAAGAATAAACACACCCTTATTCACAACAAACATAAACTTCCTTTGGCAACGCAGTGGCGCAGTAGGTAGTGCTGTTGCCTCACAGCAAGAACGTCGCTGGGTCGCAGGTTCGAACCTCGGCTGGGCTGGGTCAGTTGGCGTTTCAGTGTGGAGTTTGCATGTTCTCCCTGCGTTCGCGTGGGTTTCCTCCGGGTGCTCCGGTTTCCCCCACAGTCCAAAGACATGCGGTACAGGTGAATTGGGTAAGCTAAATTGTCCATAGTGTATGAGTGTGAATGTGTGTGTGTGTTAGTTCCCAGAGATGGGTTGCGGCTGGAAGGGCATCCGCTGCGTAAAATCGTGCTGGATAAGTTGGCGGTTCATTTCGCTGTGGCGACCCCGCAAGGGACAAAGCCGACAAGAAAATGAATGAATGAATGAATAAACTTCCTTTGGGTAGAGCTGTGCACAACTGTAAACAATATTGCAGTACATATTGGAACTGAACCTACAACATACACAGGTCTGTAAATCATTCATGAAATTGTTCAATTTAGAAGACATTTTCAGGAAAAAAAAGATTAATTTTTTTTTTTATAAAATTTGCTTGACAGATTTTGACAACTAGTTCAACATTTTTGTATGTAATGACTCAAGTAATGAAATGAGGACTATTAGTTTTATATGGAATGACTATTCAGCATCCACAAGTTTAGTTCATTTTGACTGACATGACATAAGCAATTGATAATGTTATAAAACAACAGAGAGTTGTATGAAAGCAATTGATGCATGTCCAAAAACATTTGCAGTTTGTTGGAAGGAATGAGAAACTGCTACTATGATGTGCACAAATGACTAATTGTTTTGAGAAATGCATTAACTGTTGTGCAAATGTAAATAGTGTTGTGAGAAATGCACCAAAGTGACTGAGAAAAGCTGTAATGTTATTATAGCTGATTTAACATAACATTATGATTGAATTGCCTATTGTTACAGTTATGAAATAGTTTGATAACAAGCAGGGAAAGTTCATGGGCCAATGCATCACCACATTGAAATGATCTATAGCTGGCGAAGCGGAAGCATGCTAGTTAATCTTTCTTATCAAAAGACACATTTTGTATTACATTCCAAAAAACTTTGTTATCATCACCACCGTAGAAAATTAAATTGGACTGACACAAAAAAGAACAGATATGGAAACAGAACAGTTCAGCCCAACCGTGGAAAAGTAGCTTTTGTGTGGGGTAAATAAAAGTGAATATCCACTACTCAACTTCAAACAAGTTAAAGACATTGTTCTATTCCTCCTAATGTTTGGAGAGAAAAAGAGCAAGAAATAAAATGCAGAATGTGTCTATATTTTTGCACATATGATACTTTGGGTTAAAACAATCCAGCATTTTTAATTAGAGAATTTTTCAATTCTACAGAGTATGAATTTTTTTGATGCCTACAAAGATTGTCCACGTGTTGCGTGACTATGTGGAAGGCTGTATTTAAAAGGCTGTACATTTGAATGTACTCTATATCTTCATGGAATGCAAGTTGTTTTTGAATAAGAATGACTGTGTGAATGTAAAATCGATGTTCATATTTCCAAAATAGGATTGGACTGGAGTCTGACGTGCAAACGCCGAGGGTGATAAAAATCATTCTGTCTGGTATGTGTTTCCTTCCCGGGCTGGAGAGGTATCAGACTCACTTTGTGTGCTCTTTCAGGCTAAGTGAGGCTTAGTACGCCAAATCCAAATCTGATAACTGCTTACAATCTAACACCGCGGGTGAAAAGGTTTAAATGCCCACTGTAACCACATCAAACTGAAAGGATTTCTAATCTAGGCTGTTTTGTTTTGACCAAAATGATGTGGCTTTAAACCTGAGCTCACTCTGTGATTAATGCATCCAGGAGTGAACCAAACCCAATATTTTTGTTCTTTGTCAGTATTTTTTGGACATTCCTTACATTTAAGTTACATTTATGAAAGCTTTCAAACTCATTTGTTGCATGTGTGGAACTGTTGTACATTGTATAGCCACTAGATGGTAATAATTATCTTTTTCCTCCATATGAATCTTTCATCGACTCGATGTGGATTTTTTTTTTCAGTGTAAATATTTAAGTTTAATAAAAGACAAAGTTTAATGAAACCTGGGACAGATGAATTATTTTCATAATTAACATTTCTTGTCTGGCCTTTGTTTTTCTTTCATTAAATTCGGAATGAACTCAGCAATATCCTGAGGTGTTGAGTATCATTGCAGCTATTTTGATGAATTCCTTTGCACCCTAATTTTCCACTGTTGCCTCTGCTTTATTAGACCATATAACACCAGTGTCACAGGGGGACATTTTATTATCTTTGGCTGTTTATGATTTTACAGCTAAATTGAAATCTCATATGCAAGGATTTACATTATTTATATAAATTTGCAAGGAATGCAAAGTAAAATGAGTTTAGTGTGCTAAAACAAAGAGCTCCAGAGTTTGCATTGGACACATGGAAGTTTTGAGCAATATGTTACACTAAAATTCATTCATTTTTTTCAGCTTAGTCATAATAACTAAAAGTTATTATTAACTAAAGTTGTTGTTAGCAAATGTAGCTTTAATAACCTTTTAACTGCCCCACCAAGAAAAAAATAACATTTGGATTGCATTTCTTAACTCCTAATGTCGCTAGATAACACACTCAATGCATTTTTTTCAACACATCCCATAATTTCTAAATTATCAACCTCTACCAAATGGTAGATATGTCGATTTATGGTAAAAGTACTGGAATTAATACTTATACTATAAAACAAATCTGAAAATATGAAGTGTAAGACCAATTTATTTAAAAAAAATAATTAAAATAAAACAAATTTGAATACTGAATCATCTTAATTTTTTAAGTATGCCATAAAATATTTCACATTCTCATTTAACACATTTTCTTAATTGTTTGCTTTTTTTTTTTTTACAATAAAACCAAAGTCAGGTGTAGTAGTGCAACAGAATTATGTTTGTTTGATTTTCTTGTAAACCAACAATGCTGTGTAAACCATTATTTAAAACAGTCATTCTTTAAATGACTTTAACAGTCATTGTTTAAAACAGTCAAAATATAGTCAACCATTTAGTAGAGCAGGCAGTTAAAGAGACAAGAATAAATAAGAAGTAATAAATAAGAAGAAATACATAAGGAATTTTCTTTATATGAGATCCCGTTTAAATTCTTGGTTTTAATCTGCAGGAGAAACAATAACATGCTGTATTGGAAGGAAAATGATTACCAAGTTGGTATTTTTCTAAAAGCTGTGTTGAGCGCGTATTCAGTTGTAGGTGGGCGGAACCACGATATATGCAATATCTTTTCAGTAGTAAGTAGGCGGAGCTTATTCTCGGCGTCATTGGCTTTTCTGAAGTGTAGGAGGAACCGCTCGAATGCGTCATGAATATCCCGCCCCCGTATTAGAGGACATGAGAGAGGAGAACGAAAGTTCAGTGTGCGCCAGTGTAGATGTGAGGAGGACAGAGAAGCTGCTCGCGGACTTTATATGCTTCACAGAAGTTTGGGGATAACCGAAGACTCTGTTGCCCTTATTTGTCCTACTAAACACGGTAATGACTCACGTAAAATATCAATGCTTGTAGTGACTGCGCGCGCGCGCTTTTGATACAAACATCTGACGAACTTGGACATTAAGCATCATTTTATATGCTATGAAGACTTTGAAAAGGGATTTTTCTGAGAAGTTTCTTTCAAGGGTATTATATATTTTCCAGTGTTTTAACTGGATGATAAATGAAATATTATTTGGCACTCTATTAATCTAAGGACTGTCTATGGAGCAACACAATCAACCCTAACACCTATAAGTATCCTTTTCTTGGGACTGCATATGCCAGGAAACTTCACCTTGACTTACCTCATTCAAAAAAAAAAAAGGTGACTAAAATTCCAGAATGGGAGGCTCACCTCTACAAATTGTGATTTCTCTGTGGTGTCATCTGGTTATTGCTGCCTACAGTTTAGAGATCGGCTCTTATGACCTGGAGAGAGGGAGACCGGCTAAATGTGAGCCTATCATCATTCCCATGTGCCAGGGCATCGGATACAACCTCACCCGGATGCCCAACTTTATGGACCATGACAATCAGAGGGAAGCTGCGATTAAACTGAATGAATTTGCCCCTCTGGTGGAGTATGGCTGTGATGTGCATTTGAGATTTTTCCTCTGCTCTCTTTATGCCCCTATGTGTACAGACCAAGTATCCACATCTATCCCTGCCTGCCGTCCCATGTGTGAACAGGCACGTCAGAAGTGCTCACCTATCATGGAGAAGTTTAATTACGCCTGGCCTGAATCTTTGAACTGCTCTAAACTGCCCACCAGAAATGACCCTAATGCACTGTGCATGGAAGCCCCTGAGAATGATACTAAAACTGAGACTAAGAAGGGAGAGGGGATGTTGCCTGTCCCGCCTAGACCCAGGCAGCCTGGGGCTGGGAATGGTCGCTCAGGAGGCACCATGGGTGTTTGTGAAAACCCAGAAAAGTTTCAGTATGTAGAAAAGAGTGAGACATGTGCTCCACGCTGCTCGTCCGCTGTAGATGTGTTCTGGTCTAGACAGGATAAGGACTTTGCTTTCATTTGGATGGCGGTTTGGTCCACTCTGTGTTTCATATCGACAGCATTCACAGTGTTAACTTTCCTTCTGGACCCTCATCGTTTCCAATACCCAGAGCGTCCTATCATCTTCCTCTCCATGTGCTACAACGTCTACTCAGTGGCTTTTATCATCCGATCAGTCGCCGGGGCAGAAAACATTGCATGCGACCGTGAAAATGGCGAGTTGTATATTATTCAAGAAGGCCTGGAAAGTACAGGTTGCACCATAGTCTTCCTCATCCTCTACTATTTTGGCATGGCAAGCTCCATTTGGTGGGTCATCCTCACCCTCACTTGGTTCCTGGCAGCAGGTAAGAAATGGGGTCACGAAGCTATCGAGTCGCACAGCAGCTACTTCCACATGGCCGCCTGGGGCATTCCTGCGCTGAAGACCATAGTCATCCTCACCATGAGGAAAGTTGCGGGCGATGAGCTCACTGGACTGTGCTACGTGGGCAGTATGGATGTGGGGGCGCTAACAGGATTTGTCCTCGTACCTCTGTCTTGTTACCTCGTCATCGGGACGTCTTTCATCCTGACTGGCTTTGTGGCGCTTTTCCACATCCGCAAGGTGATGAAGACCGAAGGCACCAACACGGAAAAGCTAGAAAAGCTGATGGTGAAAATTGGCATCTACTCCATCCTGTACACCGTTCCCGCCACCTGTGTCATCATCTGCTACTTTTACGAGAGACTCAACATGGACTACTGGAAATTCAGAGGACTGCAAAGTAAGTGCATAACATTCCCGGGTCGAAGGAATGAGGACTGCTCTCTGGAGTCTTCGGTGCCCACAGTGGCCGTGTTCATGCTGAAAATCTTCATGTCACTGGTGGTGGGAATCACCAGCGGTGTGTGGGTCTGGAGCTCAAAGACGCTTCAGACGTGGCAGGGGCTGTGCAGCAGAAAGCTGACAGACAGGACTTGCAGAAAGCACTGCACCACCAGTCACTGCCACTACAAAGCACCTGCCGTTATACTGCACATGTCCAAGACCGACCCCTACTCAGACTGTCCCACACATGTATGAGGCCTCATCTGTGATGCACCGCATGTGGACTTTGTGAGAATAAGACATGCGGTGCAGCTTTGTGGTGAACTTAAAACCCAACATTGCAGCTAAATACTGGATTGACAATACTTGTTACTTAAAGGGAGAATTTTATATCATTGCTTGCTGTAGCAGAAAACGAGAGTGATATGCACATCCTAATCAGCTATAAATATCTGCAATTGCTCTTGCATGGAGAAGTGCACAGTGTTCTCATTTTTAAAAAGCTGTTCAATGAATTGTTAATATGTTTAAGTACTTGTCCAGATGTTTATTTATTGTATATATAAATATTTAATTTTGCTTGGTTTATCACAAGTTGGCATTGATCAGTCTGTTAATAAGTGCCTTTTTGGAAGAAGATAATAAAATGTTTTATATTTTCAACAGTTGTCTGAAGAAGTTCTTTGAAGAAGACTTAATTGCTCGGCTGTATTTACTTGTACAAAATCGAAATAGACTTTAGTTGAGGTGTTGGTACACAAGTAACTCTTTTATTTCAATTTAATTGAAGTACTTGTTGTGCTGGACGGCTGTGTTTGCATCTATTTAGAGGTAGAAAGTTAAAAAGAAGTGCCTTGGTGAGACTTCTCACATGGACTGTAACAAGAAAATGCGTCAAAGCAATGCAAATATTTTGATGAAGAGAGCTAGGTTTGCATCTGAAAGGTTCCCCCAGTTCAAATGCAAATCGATCCTTGAGGGACCCTTTCAGGAACCTTCAAAAGAGTGGGCTACCCCCGAACAACACAAGGCTATGTGGCTTTGTACGCCCCTGACACGGATAAATCTATGTTGTCAGTTTTAGGGGGCTATTGCTCAGAGTTGTGACTAAGCTTGGATCCCGGAGATTAAGCTTGTAGCTAAGGCTTCGTTTTTGTTTTTAGCACATCGTGTTACACTCTACATTTATTTTTTTTTCCCCTTTCAGTCATTTGCTCTATTTTCTCTCTTTAATTCCCCTCCATATGACAGACGCAGCCGCTTTAGGCGCGCTCTCCTTTGAGCGCGTTTACCAGAACAGAAATCCCTAGTGGTTTTCTCTCCTT
This sequence comes from Danio kyathit, assembly GCA_903798195.1. Classification (NCBI taxonomy): domain Eukaryota; kingdom Metazoa; phylum Chordata; class Actinopteri; order Cypriniformes; family Danionidae; genus Danio; species Danio kyathit. Next base: position 54,387,086 of record LR812536.1, on the reverse strand, counting down.
CATCCTCAAAGGGAATCATTGAGCAGAGCGACAGACAGTAGCCTGGATTTCTCAGTGCGAACGTTCACAGCATCACCTTTTAACGCAGAGGTTGCTCTGGAATTATATTTCATTAATGAGGCGCACCACGTGCACACGCGCACTTCCAGATTCTCCTATTGTTGCGTGTCGCTTCTCTCTTCCCCCTCCGCTCTTTGATGTGAGCCACTCATGCAAATAAAGGCACTTTTCTGCGACGCTTGATCCGGAGCATGTAGGCCTCCGATAGCAGCTTGAATTGCATTTTCTTCACACCACCCCCCTCCTCCCTTTAGTAACTGCAGATTTGAGTTTTGATGATTCATACGTATGCCAATGCATGTTTGATTAGGTTTATTGGCTTTTGGAGTTATGCATATGCCAAACCAACTATTCAGTACAAACTAGCATACATATTTAATATATACTGTATTTTTAGAGTATTGTATCTGTAATATTAATAATATAATATAATATAATATAATATAATATAATATAATATAATATAATATAATATAATATAATATAATATAATATAATATAATATAATATGTGGCTCCCAGTACTGGGTTGGAGCTGGAAGGGCATCCGCTGTGTAAAACATGTGCTGGATAAGTTGGCAGTTCTTTCTGCTGTGGGGACCCCTGATGAATAAAGGGACTAATCAGAAGGAAAATGAATGAATAATGGGCGGCACGGTGACTAAGTGGTTAGCATTCCCACCTCACAGCAAGAAGGTTGCTGGTTCAAGTCCCAGCTGGGCCATTTGGCATTTCTGTGTGGAGTTTGTTCTCCTCGTGTTCACTTAGGATGTTCCTCAAAAACAGTGTATTCGGTCTTCCATTAACAAATGTTAATGGTTTTATATGCTTTTGGTGTACTGCAAAACCCTGTTATTGATTAATATTTACCTATTTTATCATATTGCAGCCACCTTTGTAACTTTAAAATGAGTCTTCTCCTAAAAAAAGCCTTTAGCTGCTCTCTTTCTTCTTATTAGAGCTGGAAAGTTCAATTTATTTTACGAATCCATTTGTTCAAGCCGTCCACAAAAACAAGTCTTTGATTCATTTCATTTCCAATACTTTTTTTTGTAGTAAAATATTTCAGTAAATGTCCTTGTTCATCATCATTTTCTACCCAGTAATTGAAATTAGAAGGTTCTTATAACATTAAAGAAAAAATCTTTCTTATTTAAATTCTCTCTCATTTATTTATTCAAAATATACTACCCTTTCGGACAGTACGGTGGCTCAATGGATAGCACTGTCGCCTCACAGCAAGAAGGTTGCTGGTTCGAGTCCCGGCTTGGTCAGTTGGCAGTTTCTGTGTGGAGTTTGCATGTTCTCCCCGTGTTTGTGTGGTTTTCCTTAAGGTGCTCCAGTTTCCCCCACAGTCCAAAGACATGCAGTATAAGTTAAATTGTCCGTAGTATATGAGTGTGAGAGTGTATGGGTGGTTCCCAGTACTGGGTTGTGGCTGCAAAGGGATCCACTGCATAAAACATATGCTGGAAAAGCTGGTGGTTCATTCCACTGTGGTGACCTCTGAAATAGAGACTAAGCAGAATGAATGAATTTATTTTCAACAAAGTCATGAATTAAGTTTTATTAAAACGTCCAGAAAGATATTTATGATATTTTTATAAATAGTTTAATGTTTAAATTATTGCATTTCCAAATTATAAAAATACATATGCACATATTAAATATGTATTATTATATTAAATAAAATACAATAAATGTACTGTACATGAGTTAGTATTGAGTCATTTAAAAAATCATAATTTTATAATATCAAACATGTCACAAGTTTCTTAAAACTTTGCCATTTTCACCTTATCCATTTAAGCTTAACAATTCATTATAATTATGATTATTATGATTATTATTATTTACCAAATAACTATTTTAATTTTTTTCAACTGCAAGATAATTTAATAAAATAATAATAATAATAATAATAATAATAATGAATTGTTAAGCTTAAATCGATAAGGTGAAAACTGCAAAGTTTTAAGAAACTTGTGAGATTTTTGATATAAAATAATAATAATAATAATAACAATAATAATATAATAAAGTTATAACTTTGAGATGTAAACTTGCATAATTATGATTCTTTGGTGGAAACAAGCTTGTGTATCCCACATCCAAAAAACAACAATCACTTGACAAATCTTTGACTCTACTTTTGAAAACCATAAAGTAAAATGTTAATAAAAGAATGCCTTTGCTGAAATACCAACGCTATCTCACGGCAATTCGTAACTTTTTGATTAGTGGCTAATTCGTATGAATTCGTACGATCTAATTCATACAAATTAGTACAATTTGCCCATCACCCAATGACGGTTGGGGTTAGGGGTGGGGTTAGGTGCCACGCCTCCTTTTTAAAATCGAACATTTTCGTACGACTGAACTCGTCAAATTCGTACGAATTAGCCACTAAACTGACAAAACGTAAAATACTTACGTTTCCTCGTGAGATCAGGCTGGAAATACAGTTCATATACACTGTAAAAAGTGATTAGTTACTTAAAGCGAGTAAATCAATTGCCTTAAAAACAACAAGTTGACTTTACAAAAATAAAGTAAACCCATTGTAACTTGGAACTGTTAAGTTGATTTCATTTTTATAGTTATGCTAATTGTACTCACTTTTTAAAAGTATTTTACTGTTGGTCATTTTGCTAGATACAGAAAAGCTGGGGGAAAAACAAATATAGTAAAGGTGTATTGGAAAAAAGTGATTAGTTTGCTTTTATTTTAAAAAAGCGAGTACAATTTGCATAAATCTAAAAATGAAGTCAACAACAGTTCCAAGTTATAATGGGTTTACTTTATTTTTGTAAAGTCAACTTGTTGCTTTTAAGGCAATTAGTTTACTTGCTTTAAGTAACTAATCACTTTTTACAGTGTACTTATGAGTATATTGCTTCATCCCTATTGCGTTTCAGACACTTCTGGGTTGAGTAGTTTACTGATGACCTGAACATGCGGTTACACGGAGCTAATTGAAAATAAATGAATGAATGCTACCCTTTTAATGCATTTTAATTCTGTTTTTTCATTATACTCATGTTTGTTCAAACTGCTTAACACAATTCCATTTATTTATGTTCCACCAATTAAATTTGTTAAGTTAACTTAAATGATTTGTGTTTGGACAACATGAATGAATTGTGTGGAACCCTGCATGTTTTACAGTCTAGTTCATCCATCTGTAACTGTTTGTCTGACCTTAGTGAGGCCATGCTGACAACCAAGTTTTGCCATTCACACACTAAAATTAAGCTCATGGTCCTTTCAGTTGCTTGTACAGTGTAAATAAAGTACCTCAGCTTTTCCATATGCACAGATTTCTCCTGTCATAAATTGTTCAACTCAGGCTCATTCTGAAAACGTACCCCTATATACATTTCTGGAGAGAGCAAAATACATCCCAGGAGCTATGTTTTTTGCAGTTTTTTGTTTTCGCGAATCCACCAGAGGCCGCTGTGTATGGTTTTTGAGATCTCAAATTTTTCTCACAAGTGCCATTCGTGCCTGCTGTTCTCGCGTAAATCCACCAGAGGCCACTGTCGACTGACTTACTGACCCTCCTCCTTCCCTAAACCCAACTGACAGTGTTTTCAAAAGCAATCCAGAAAAAGAAAAGCCCCCTGATTTGTACGACGTTTTCAGATTTTACAATATTCTCGCCCTGTTGTTTACTTTATTTTTTGTTTTTGTTTTACCTGCTTTCTGAAACTGTATTTCGCCGGACTCGAACCCCGTCGCCATCTTCTCTTTGCATCTCAAGTCCGCCTATGTATGTGGCGAGCCACTGGACAAACTAGTAACAGCAGGAAAGCCACCCATACAGAGGTAAGCGATCAGCTGGTAATGTACGAAATGCGTACTTCTGGCTACATACTTCACGATCTCCAGAAATGTATACGGGGGTACATTTTCAGATTGAGCCTATGTTGCAATTGCTGTTTATGAATAACAACTTCACCAGAGATTTGCCAGGGCTTAGGTCAAAAAATACACAAAAATACCTACTACTTAAACAAAAAAAAAAAAAAACAGAATCACATAATCCAGTCATCAATAAACACTAAATAACCATTAATTGTCAGTTAATAACTGTTTAAAATGGATTTAATATAGAAAAAATTATCCTTATCTTGAATAATTTGAATGAAATGAAAAAAAGTAAGGTCACACTTTAAAATAAGGTTTCATTAGTGTATGCATTTACTAATATCAACCAATTATGAACAATACATTCATTCATTTTCTTTTCGGCTTAGTCCCTTTATTAATCTGGGGTCGCCACAGCTGAATGAACCGCCAACTTATCCAGCATATATTTTGTGCAGCGGATGCCCGTCCAGATGCAACCGATCTCTAGGTAACATCCATACACACTCATTCACACTCATACACTACAACAATTTAGCCTACCCAATTCACCAGTACCGCATGTCTTTGGACTGTTGGGGAAACCAGAGCACCCGGAGGAGAACATGCCAACCCCACACAGATCAACATTCACTAATGCACTATTAACATCCAAATTCATGCTTACTAACACCGTTAACATGGACTAACAATGAACTGCTATTTTCATGAGCTTATATGGACAAATACTGTAAAAAATGTATTGTTTAACTAACAATAACTAACACAACCTTATTGTAAAGTGTTACTAGGTATAATAATAATAAAACAAATTTTCAAAGGGCCCAGTGTATAGCTGTTAATTTGATTTCACCCATAATTGTTTACATCGCCCCCAAAAAACATTTATAACAGTCAATTATAGTCTCCAAATATATCTTTATATATATATATAATACAATACTAATCCTTTCTGACAATGCTGCAATACTTAACAGGCTATCTCTGACAGGTAAATGTGTTCTAGAAAGCACATTGTTTTCTTATTTAAACTGACAGCTGTATGTGTCATTTACCAATCGCCATCACAACACTGTAAAAGCGGCTCCTCTGAGAGAGTTTTGGCAAGTGCACACATCCTTTCAGCAGCCACTGGTTCAGAGCAGGCCGTTGAAGTCTGCTAGCGTTTTATGACAGAGTGTTTTGGTATTTTTCAGCTCAGGTTGCCTCTCCAGAGACGCGCTTTACTTCCATCACAATGTCAGTAAACTGCGTCCGGTGTAACCATGTGTGTGTGTGTGTTTAGAAGCACCAATTAAAATGACTCAGGCCAGTGGTTTGCGTCTGAAAGGCACCTGCCCAAGCACAAATGAAAGGTCAACGCTGGAGCAGAACATGCATTCTCATTCATTCACTTCCTCTCTCGCAGTAGCTTTGATGAGGGTAAATAGAAAAGCATCAAAATATCAAGCCAACTGGATTTTAGAGTGAGTTATTACTGTTTGAGGGCCATTACAATATTTCATTTGATATTGCAGCATGTTATGTGATATTCCATTGCAGCAATTCCATTGAAGAGCCATATTTGCTTTCCTTAAGAAGTTTTAGTTCTAGAAAAAACTATTATTAATGTTTTGTTTTCTTACTTTTAGTGTTAAATCTCAATATTTAAAGGGTCACGAAACACCAAAACACATTTTTTGAGCTGTTGACAGTCATATATGTGTCCCATGCTGCTATAAACACTATTAGGACACATATATTACACTAAAAAGTGAAAAATGATTGTTTTTGCGTTATTCTGAGCGAATTCGTTCTTCAGGTTTGTGACGAATTTTTGAAGCTGCGTCACGGTGATTAGATACTTGCGTGTAAATCCAGTGTGGAGAGTGGATGTCTGTACATGCGAGTGCATTGTAACGTCTCTGAGGGTGCGGCATTAATTCATGAGAAAGACTTGGTTCAAACCAATCAGCGTGCTCTATTGTGTATGACGTGTAACATCATTAATATGCATGATAGTTTCGGAGACTGTTTACCTGTTACAGTGTTCAGACGACAGAGAGACGCTACGTTGTGTTGCCAAAACAAGTAAAAGAATAATTTGGAGACATGGGTCGCCAGGCATTTATTATTGTGCTGCGTTTATTAATGTGCTGTAACGAAGGTTTTGTTTGCATTTTCCCGCTATGAGAGCGCTGCTGGACTCACATGTTTATGCGACACGCGACAGAATGCGTTTGTAAGGAACATTTTTTACCCGAGAGCTTTACGCATCTGGAAATGATGAAATCCGGATTTGCCGCTCGTCTCCTTTTAAAAAAAGACACAGTTCCAGTTTGATTGTCCTGTCGCTACAGATTTGGTAAGTGTTTATGAGAGCAGTGCCCTTTGTTTGTTCATTCAGATGTCAAAGTTAGTTCGTATCGTCAGCAGTGCTCTTTCAGTTTTTTAAAGACATACCTCAGTCAAAATGATTTAGTTACTAAGTTTACAGTATGTTAATATCACTGCAATAATATAGTACAATATTATAGACTGAAAGATCCGCTGTAAATCAAATATTGACCGTCGTGTAGAATTTTCGCCGCATTTTGTGACAGGATAGTCTAGACACACGGCTTTCTGACGCTACCTACCGAGTGCATCTAAGTTACCGAGAAATCGGAGGATTTTTTTCTCCCATTCGCTGTGCGGGATCAGACATACTATTATAACTCCATTCTCCAGCAGTTCCTCGCTTTCAATATCTCGTTTGTCAAGGGCGACATGCAGGAAATGTTCCTGAATAAAAAGTAAAAGTGCCAAACAGCAGTTAAAGTCAACAAATTTATAATTTGGCAAATAATTTGATTACTGATGTCCATGTAAACACAGTCACTGTCTTTCTCCCCTGCATCTGCGTGCCCAAACGGAAACTCCCATATTTGCAAATCCTTCCCTCTTTCCCTCCCCCGACAATCCTCCCTAGACAGAGCTAAACGCCCACTTTCCTGACTTTTTCCAAACTAGAGGTGTGAAAACACCCTGCTGAGACAGGGGGTTTCATGGCCCTTTAAAAAAAATAACATAGCATACTTTCACATTACTTTCCTTGAAAAGTAACTAAGTCACAAATTTAGTTACTTTTTTAAAATCACTAAAGATTTTAAAGGGGCGACATAGTGGCACAGTGGTTAGCACTGTCACCTTACAGCAAGAAGGTCTCTGGTTCGAGTCCTGGCTGGGTCAGTTGGCTTTGTTTCTCCCCATGTTCCCGTGGGTTTCCTCCAGGTGCTCCGATTTCCCCCACAGTCTAAAGACATGCGGTACAGGTGAACTGAATGAATTAAATTGGCCGTAGTGTATGAGTGTGTGTGAATGAGTGTGTATGGATGTTTCCCAGTAATGGGATGCAGCTGGATAAGTTGGAGGTTCATTCCACTGTGGCGACCCCTGATGAATAAAGGGACTAAGCTGAAGGAAAATGAACTTGACCCAACACTGTTTAAAGGGTTAGTTCACTCCAAAATGAAAATTCACCTTTGTGTCATTTCAAAGCTCAGCTATACTTGACGCAAGAGATCAAACCTCATTGGCATACCTGTCAACCCTCCCGTTTTTCCCGGGATTCTCCCGTATTTTACAGTTCTATCCCGCTGTCATCCCGTAAAGGTATTTTCCCGTATTTCTCCCGTATTTTTTATCTTTCTGAGAAGAGCTGATCCTCCCTATATGCAACCCACACCGCCGAACCACCAGGGGCCGCCCTTGCTCTTAAATGTGATTCGGTTCTGTGCTTTAATTTTATTTAGGCATGGAAACACTTTGAAATAATCATAAAAACGGCGCGATTCATTTCCTTTTCATTAATAGCGCCATTGCCCCTATGCAATCCTCAAAACAGTCAGTTCATATAAAGATGCATGACTGTCAGCTGATGCTCTCCATAGTGACAATAGATGCTGTTTACCAAGCGGATTCTGTACGTACGTGATTTGATGCTGAGCTCAAGTGGACACTGGGTTTTGGGTGCGTGTTTAAACAGACATATACACATCATGTGATATTTTCACATCCCAATGTTGACAGGTATGCTCATTGGTTCTTTCGGAAATTCAAATGTGTTGTGTGACACACAACCAGAATGAACCTTATTGGTTCTAACAGTAGCAAAAGATCAAAAAAATCGGCAACACTGCCACTTTAGCTCTCAAAAAAGTCTTTAATAGGCTATTACTCACACAACGTTTCGACCTACATGGTCTTCATCAGGTAAAACAAGTACATTTTTACTTGGTCATAGTTTCCATCCTACTAATTTAAAGAAAAGCTTGCCAATCAGTCAGTTTAAAAGAATCCGAAGGATCTGTACTGATACGGAAACATATTGTAACAGACTGAAGAAGGCCAGGAAGCGTTTAACATTCAAACTCGGGTTTTTTTAATAAACCACTCTTCTCCACCTCCAACGGACAACCTCTCTCATCCAATTAGAACCCCCCCTCCCCCCCCCTCACGCTCTTGAGTGCGCAGACTCGCTTTTCCCCAAAATCTAGCCCCTTACAACCCCACATTACAAATACATACACCCCAAAATAAACACAGGAACTGTTTTAAACATTTTCTAACATGCTACACTATGATAAACAAAAAGTAAGGAATTATATCAACAGTTTTATGATAGAGGTTATTCTTAAAAATGGATTGAAGAAGCTGCGGCCCGTTTTGAAAATATGGATCAAAAAGAAGCCTTAGTTCGAAAAACACCAAAACCATCAAATACGCGGATCTCTTGTATTATTCAGTATTCGGCTTTAAGTAATGAGTTTGCAAATATAGTACAAAGACATTGGCATATTTTAAATTCAGATCCTGTGATGAGACATTGTTGTAAAGATCCTCTACGAATTGTTTTTAAACGAGCCCCAAACTTGCGACAAATGTTAGTGAGAGCAGATCAAGGTTCTGAACGGTCTGATAATCCTTTTTCAGTACCTGAAGGTAATTATAGATGTGGTCAATGCGCACACTGTAACTTTACAACCAAATGCCAGTTTTTTAGTCATCCTCATTCCGGTAAGCAATTAAAGATTAAAGGTGTGATTTCATGCATCACAAAAAATGTGATCTATATGATTAAATGTCCTTGTGGTTTAGCCTATATTGGTAAAACAAGACAGTGTTTAAAAACACGAATTGCTGAACACAGAAGTAATATCCCTGCTGAAAAATCCAGCTTAAACCAGCCTAAGCTGGTTGGCTGGTTTTAGCTGGTCGACCAGCCTGGTTTTAGAGGGGTTTTGGCCATTTCCAGGCTGGTTTCCAGCCATTTCCACCCTGGTCTTAGCTGGTCAGGCTGGGAGTTGACCAGCTAAAACCAGCTTGACCAGCCAAAACCAGCTATGTCCAGCTTAAACCAGGCTGGTCAAGCTGGTTTTAGCTGGTTTAAGCTGGTCATTTTCCAGCCTGACCAGCTAAGACCAGGCTGGAAATGGCTGGAAACCAGCCTGGAAATGGCCAAAACCCCTCTAAAACCAGGCTGGTCGACCAGCTAAAACCAGCCAACCAGCTTAGGCTGGTTTAAGCTGTTTTTTTCAGCAGGGATACGATTAAATGATCAACGAAATCCTATCTCTGTTCATTTTAATGCATTGAAACATAACCTTTCAACATTACAATAAATTTGCATTGAACACGTGAAGGTGAAGGGGTGGGGACATTGACAGACTTTTATTACAGAGGGAAGCTTTTTACATTTACACATTGAAGACTTTATCTCTGAGAGGTTTAAATTTGGATTTTGATTTAAAATCTTTCTTGTAAGTGTATTTATATCCTACACTGTTGTATACTAAATATGTGTGTACTCGATCTTTTTTCCCCCTGGTTTACTTGCTCTGTGGTGGATTTACGTGATTATTGTTTGCAGGTGTGATGCGCTATATGTGTACATTTGAATAATCTGTCTTCGAGGAAGTTAAGGTTTGGATTGGTATTTAAAAATGTTTTTGTGTGTATCTCTGACTGTTATATGTGTATATATATGAATATGTATATTTTTAGTGTAGATGCGCTTCTTCACGAGCTTTTTGGCTGATTGTGGTGATTGGCTGCAGGTGTAATGTGTAGAGCTGTTTCACTATTTTCTGAGGCTTTCCATTTGTATTGTTTTACCTGATGAAGACCATGTAGGTCGAACGTTGTGTGAGTAATAGCCTATTAAAGACTTTTTTGAGAGCTAAAGTGGTAGTGTTGAGATTTTTTAGATGTGCGCACAATTCTGTTTTTTGCTTCCTTATTGGTTCTAACACATCAAGCTAGCATGTTTGAGCTTTTGAATGCTGTTTATAAGTGAATAGACGTCTAATTATTTCTTTATAAAGTTTGTTAATAATATTAAGCAGCTTCGGTCTCTTCAGGGTTAAATTGCATGGACAAAGTCGTACGGATGATCCATTGATGAATATTTTGAAGCGGATTTGAGTGAACAGATTTTCAATAGACACTTAGAAATAAGAATAAAATAGTCTAGAATAAAATATTTTATGTTTTCTAGTTACTAATATAGGCCCACAAGGAAATGCGCACACAGAAACCCGCAGATTTCCAAGCTCATCATTTAATCTATTTATTTACTCATGTAAATGTGTGTGTGTGTGTATGTATATACAGTTGAAGTCAGAATTATTAAGCCCACCTTTGAATTTTTTTCTCTTTTTTAAATATTTCCCAAATTATGTTTAACAGAGCAAAGAAATTTTCACAGTATGTCTGATAATATTTTTTCTTCTGGAGAAAGTCTTATTTGTTTTATTTTGACTAGAATAAAAGCACTTTTGAATTTTTTTAAACAACATCTTAATGACAAAATTATTAGCCTCTTTAAGCTATATATTTTTTCGATAGTCTACAGAACAAACCATCATTATACAATAACTTGCCTAATTACCCTAACCTGCCTAGTTAACCTAATTAACCTAGTTAAGCCTTTAAATGTCATTTTAAGCTGTAGAGAAGTGTCTTGAAAAATATCTAGTCAAATATTATTTACTGTCATCATGACAAAGATAAAATAAATCAGTTATTAGAGATGAGTTATTAAAACTATTATGATTAGAAATGAAAAATAAACAGGGGAAAAAATAAACAGGGGTTCTAATAATTCAGGGGGGCTAATAATTCTGACTTCAACTATATATATATATATATATATATATATATATATATATATATATATGTGTGTGTGTGTGTGTGTGTGTGTGTGTGTGTGTGTGTGTGTGTGTTTGTGTGCAGTTTTTTAATATTAATTTCAATATTATTATTGAACAATATGCAAATATTAGGGTGGCACGGTAGCTCAGAACTCAGTGGTTGCACAGCAAGAAGGTCGCTGGTTTGAGTCCAGCTGGGCCACTTGGCATTTCTTTGTGGAGTTTGCATGTTCTTCCTGTGCTCGAGTGGGTTTCCTCTGGGTGCTCCGGTGTCCCCCACAGTCCAAAGACATGTGCTATAGGTGAATTGGGTTAACTAAATCGGCTATAGTTTATGAGTGTGTATGGGTTTCGCTGTGGCGACCCCTGATAAATAATAGACTAAGCTGAAGAAAAATTAATGAATAAATGAATATGCAAATATTTAGATAATTAATACACAATACAATTTTTAAACTAATATTTCTGTCTTTTTGTGGATGTATTATATGAGAAAAACAATAGCGTTTTTTACAAAACAAGTGGTTCTAATTGGATAACGTATGTAAACCTTAAATAAAAGTTCAGTTATTTTCTATATTATGCACTCTCAGAAATAAAGGTATAAAATCTGTCTCTGGGGTGTTACCTTTTCAAAACGGTACATTTTTTTTCCAAACAGATGTATATTAATACCCAAAAAGTACAAATGTGAACATCATAGTACCTTAAAGGTAAAAAAGGTGAACCTGTATGGTGCCAAAGTGTATGACCCCAGTGACAGATTTTGTACCTTTATTTCTGATTGTGTGTGTGTGTGTGTGTGTGTGTGTGTGTGTGCGCGTGCGTGTGTGTGTGTGTTTTCAGCTCATGTGCTTTCAAAATCATTCCACATAAATCCTTAGATGTTTAACAAAACTCTGCACAGAGATGGCAAAAAATGTTCAGTCTGGCCCTGCTTTTATGTATATTTATAATACCAATTTGTATTCATATTGGTATCTCTACCTTTTAAAATTCAGGTCAATTGGGGCACTTTTTGCTATTAAGGTGACCAAGGAAAATTCCCAATTGACCTGAATTCACCCCACTCCAGCTTTTGTACATACATTTCTGACACTAGAGGAATGGAAATATCTGATGGTTTCATTAAAAATATCTTCATGTGGGTTATGAAGATAAACTAAAGTTTTAGAGTAATACATTTTTCAGAATTCGATAATTTTTAGGCCCAGCGTGAGTGATGGGATTGGCTCAGTTAGCCGCTTTGCCATCCGTCCGGCCGACTGGAGTGTGAGAGACCCTGTCCCGTCATGTGTTTGATTAAAAGAGGATCTTTATGAGGTGTTTACCCACCTCCACCCGAACTCCAGCCATGCTTATCAGTCCACAACCATCCACCCACCCCTCCAGAAAGAAGAAAGAGAGAGAGGGAGAGCAAAGAGAATAAAAGAAGCCCTCATTACACTCATCCACCCCCTCCACCCTCCCCTGCCCTCCAGAGAACTATCCCTTTTCTGCACTGTTTTGATGTGTAAATGAGCGCATTGAAAACCTGCTGGCCTAAAAGAGAAGCTTTCCATGAAAATGCGCCAGTCGCTTTGCAGCGGGGTTCACACACAGAGGGTCTGCCTCGCTCAGCACTGATGCTTCTGTTTTACTAATATCAACATATACAAACAAGTGCATTGGTGATTACTAAAAAAAAGTCCAAATCAAAATGGATATAAGCATAGTGTCACTATCAAAAACAACTTTCTTGATGCAAAATGGTCTTATTGCTAACGAATTATGAGTGTTTATTGCTTCAAAAATTCAGGTTATTGAAATATTTTGAATGAACATGAACATATTTTAAAATATAATGTATTCAAATGTATTTTTTCTTATTATTACACTGTAAAAAATATTGCTGCAAGCTTTGGTAGAATTCAATTTACTTTTCTAGTCTTCTCAACTTAATTTATTTACCATTTATACTACGGCGTTTTAGAGCGAAAACGATCCGCGTCCACACTGGCATTTCATCTAGCATTTCTGAAAAGCTCTACGTCCACACTACACTGCTGAAAACGCACATCACGTGACCATACACACACACACACACACTCTCATGCACTGCAGCGTATGCGCATGTCTGAGCTCCAGGCAGTCAGCGGGTGCTTTGAGCACACCTCCACAGGAAAGAGCAGCGCACGTCAGACAGTTCATCAAGGATATACCGCTGGATCTCATCTCACTATAGTTGTTAACCATGATATTTAATAGAGTGAAGTGGAAATATGACGTCAATTTGTATGCAAAAACCCGGAAGCGAGTTAGCATTTTAGCAGTTCCGGTTCCCTCGTCCCAAAGTCAATGGGTTTTTTCAATGGGATTTCGGTTAAATTGCTTAAATAAGATTCGTGGCTAACACAAACTCAAATTTCTTTCATGTTTTATTCTACGACATAAAACACATCAGCTACCTCACACTCTTGATTTTTTAAATCGGTTATGCTTCTTTAAAAAGACTGTTGCTATCAAGTTGCTAAATGGGACTACAATTATACGTCATCAAGCTGAACTGGTCTGGAACGCAGCCCGCTTGTGTTGGGCATTTGGATTTTTCTGTGATTTAAGTATTTTCATAAATAGTATTTTATAGTTTATTTAGTATATTTTTCTAATTGGGAATTTATAATGACTTCACTTTTAAAGACCGTCAGGACAGATTAATTTGTTGATCATTTAATTTAATTAAACGATATTATGGGGATACTGCACTACACTTGTTTAAATATGTCTCATGGTAATACTATGTAGGAATATTTATACATACAGTTTTAAAACTTTTACAACAACCGTAAAGCAAAACAAAATGTATTTCCCTTGTAAAAAAAATATCCAAAAGGCACGTAGGTCTATACAGATGTGCTTTTTGCATATTTATTTGTTTATAATATATAGCATGGATTATAATATAATAAACCGAGAGAGTAAATCTTTGTCATGGACCATATTTCTAAAAATAAGCTTGAAAAGTTGTCTGTAGCAGGGTGGTGCTGACGTCACAGGCGAGCGCCCTGAAGGCTGTAGTCCGTTTATAACCTAATGTTAGCTTTTCAGTTCTTGCGTTTGCATTTAAGATCCAAAAGTGTTAAAGCTGTATTTTCGTGTGAGGATTGTCCGGTTGGACAAAATGTGTAAGTGTAATGAACAGTGTTTGAACACAGAGCTTATTATTTGCAATCTTCAAAAAGCCTATGGGAAAATTCTATGATTTTATCGAGGGAACCAGTTTTCTGCTATAGCAGCCGATTAGCCTACAAGGTGACGTCATAGTTCTTCCACTCTATTTATCTTGTCTCTATCTAACAACTCTTTGGTCTTTTGAATCTATTAGCCTACTTGTTCTCAGGTAACGTGTTTTAGCTAAGTGCAAAGATAAGTTAATATATTAATTTATGTAACATGATTCTGCTTATTTGACTGATTGTTTGCCTTTATTTGCTATATTGTATAAACTTATTGTACATTATATTTTATAATGGCCATTATGGATTATTAAAACTGATATTCAGCAAAAGAGACAGGGTATGTTTCATATTTTTCAATGAAAATGAAAGGAGGCAGTTATGTTATAGGCTCCGTTTTTTAAATATGCATAAAGTAAAGATGACGGTCATATAAATATGTAGCTACTCGATGCCTTAACTTTTTGGTATAGGTGGGCATAGATTAATTTTTTTAATCTAGATTAATCTAGATTAATTTCAAAATTAATCTAGATTAATCTAGATTAAAATGGCTCATTTGAATTCTGCAGAAGGCATTCAGAATATGTGTGTTACCCAAATAATAAGTCTTTGAGAACGGGTTTCTCAAGCCGGGTGTCGCATTAGACCAGGGGCTCATCTCCAAAATGCATCACAAACTGCTTGAGAAACTGTTCTACTATGAGAATTGGTGATGAAAATAAATGATGTTCAATAAGATGTGTTTACTTACTTGAGTTTACTAACTGTTTATTCAGTTAAACATGAATGTTGAACTGTAGGCCTACATAAGCTCTAAACAGCGAATTCTGATGAGCTTAATCAGACTAAAGTCAGCACTGAACTAAACAGAAATGGAATTAAGACGTGGAGTATGCAGATTTTAGTGGCATTATTGAAGTAAACACCGCGGTCTTTAGGACCTTTCGCCATATTTTCCGACAAGGTCCACACGCGGCTGTCAGAAAGGACTGCACACACATACACAAACACACACACACACACATCGCGAAATGCGGAAGTTTTTTTTTCTTACCATTTGGCATGCGTTATTAAACTCCATAACTCTCTCACCTGTCCTTACTCCGTATTTGCGTCTATATTACCCCAGTTTGTCACGAAGGAATAAATGAAAAGTGAAACTGCAGTTAGAGTCAGGCATCCTGCTGATTTGATTCAATAGAGCAGACGGCTCACCGGTCAGGTATACATCCGCGGTAATATATCAAGGTGAAAGTCATCATAGCTTGCGTAGAATAGACCCAGCTCCCAACCCAACTTTGAGAATAGATTAACGGCGATATTTTTTTTATCGCGCGATAAGAGTCTCGCGTTAACGCAGCACGTTAACGCCGTTAACGGCCCAGCACTACTTTTTGGTGTCTGTTAAGTTAATATCAAAATGAACACAGGCAGTTCCTCATATCATGTTTTCATTTTATTGTTAAGAAAATTGAAAATTTACCCGACATGTCCTTGGGAGTTTGTTTTCCATATCAAACTTGCAAATTCTGAACTTAAGGAAAGGATGCAAGACTGAACTTTTGGCCCATTTCCACTGAGTGGTACGGTACGGTTCTGTACGCTTTTATGGCCGTTTCCACTGTTAAAAGGTACCAAAAAGCGAACCGTACCATACCACTTTTTGGGTACTCTTTCGGAAGGACACCTAACACAACTAAAGGGTACCAAAAGGGGAGCAAGATGAACAGCTGAATGCTTCTGGTTTACAGAGATACGGCACTAGCGTGTACACAAGCCAGAAGAATGAAAACAAAAAAAAGCGCCTTTTTTAAACACACAGTCGAGACACCATAATAATATATACATATAATAACGAGCCATGGTCGACCCAAGCTCAAACAAACCTTGTCGTTGTCTTGATGAACTGCCACAAAGCCAAGAAGAAGAGCAGGATCTACCCTGTTAACAAGGCTGTCTGAAGCGCGAGCGGTTTCGCTTTCTTGCATGCGCAAGCCGCGTGTCTATATTTGAAATAACGAACTTGAACTGACGATAATAGCATGCGCATTATTATTTAAATGCTTCTGACATCCTTTCAGAAGTGGACAAACGCAAGAATGATGCACAAAAAAAAAACAAAAAAGCAAATGAACAACCAAAAGCAAATCAGCAACCTAAAACATGAACAAACTGCCATGTTTAACTATTATCATCACCTTTTGGACTATTATGAACTCGGAATTACTTTCTCACAGAGGTTACATGTGCTGGTGAAGATTAAAGATGCAGATAAGAGGTTTGCACTGGCTGGGCTATATGTTCCGTGTTGGATAAATACGATAATTGGATAAATTCAAATAAGGACTAAATGTATGCTTTATTTATGCAATAAATGTATTGCATTTATTTATTACAGTATAATTAGACGTTACGTTAGACGTTTTGCAAAGATCATTGATCTGCAGTTATAATCAAATCATGTTCATAGAAAAGTTAGTAATGAACATTTATACACTTATTTATTTATCAGTAAACACATTTATAAGTATTTATGCGAATAAAGCATCTGTTTTGTGAGAAGTGCTTCTCATATATCTGAATGACCCTTCAGCTTTACTTTGACATTTCCTTGAGCGAGAATGACGTCGACTGAAACTTTCTGACGTACCATTGGCACCCTTTTAGCAGTGGAAACGCAAGCCTGATAAAGGTGACCCGTACAAAAGAGCTTAGAAGGACCAAGAGACGACACTCTAGTGCGATATGGGAAACAGCCACTAGATGGTGCAGCGGCCATTTTGGCATGAAAACTCCAATAGAACAACAGCATATTATAAGTCTGTAAAATAAAACTATTAAAAGTGCTGATGATTGTGATCGTAAGTGTTGTATTGTCGTCTTTCAGGTTGTATCTCAGCTTTAATGCGCTTTTTAAATAAATAAATAAAAAATAAAGCAGCTGCTTGCCATCGCGACAGCAATAAGATACAATGGGCAGCCGATCGCTGATCGCTTTCACTCCAAATAGGCGGAATCCGGGGCTGTTGCTGGGCGCTGCTGTTACAATGGAACGTTCTATTGAGTGTCGCCTCTTGGTCATTCTAAGCTCTTTGCCTGTACTGACCCGTACCATACCGTACTACCACTACCACTCAGTGGAAACAGGCCATTTGTGTACCTAATACTGAGAAAAAGCCCCAATCAGGTAGGCGAATGTCTGCAGCCATGCCTCCGTTTTCAGATGTCTGTTTTCCCCCATCCACACTGACACAGAGCAGCAGCGGTTTAAAAACCAAAACAGCCTCTTTAGCTTTTCCAAAACGTTCTGTTTTCGGGGCTCAAAAACCGTAGCAAAACTTATGCGTTTTAAAACTAAAATGTATTAGTGTAAACAGGGCCTAAATTAACAAACTACAAAACTTTGTAAAACTTAAAAAATGTAGTTGAAACCTGATTATCTTGTTAAAATAAGTTAAACCAACCAAAAAAAATTGGTTGTCTTGACTTTTGGTCATTAAATTGTTCACAGTGTACTCTAGTTTTGCAATTCTAGTAATTTGATTTGGAGTTGAACATTTCTAATTATTTTCGGTGTTAAAAAAGTCATGCTGATTCCTATTTTTTTGTAGAAACCATGAAATATTACAATTATCATTATCATTTGTATTATGTTAATAGATCAAGGACATCTTAGGGCGTACTCACACTATGTACAGTTGCCTTGAACCGGGCCAAAGCACGCTTGTCCCCCCCTCCCGTCTCCCCCTACGGCCTGCACTCACATTACATTCAGGCCTGGGCACGCTTACATCAACGATGATGCGCTGTTCAGTAAACGCTTTCGCTCAGCACAGTGGAGATTTCTTTAGTTATATTGTTTTAGTCGTTTGGGATGCAGTGACACGCAGTCAAATATTTCGCCGAACAGATCAGCCACTTTTGACGCTCATTAACAATCATAAAGTCCTCGTGCTGCAGGAATTAGGAGGTTTGCTGAAGGTGCAGCTGCCGTGCAGTGAGGGGTTTGCGTCTTTAATAAACTGCGACAGTTTGGATTCATTGAACAGTAAGAATGATTAATTAATCCATATCAAGCCTAAATGAACCGCTCTCTGGCCCACCTCTTCCAACCGGGCCAGGGCCGGCCAAGTGAACCATGCCTGAGCCCGATTCAGAGCACTCACACTTCTCAAACGATCTGGGAAACGAGCCACGGTTCAGATAGCACATGAGTACGCCCATTAAATCAATCAAACATGACAGTACAGATATTTAAATGTCACAAAATATTTTATTTACATAAACACTGTTATTTTAAACTTTCGATCCATATAACAAGCATGAATATTAAAAGGCATAATGGTCTCTACAAAATATAAGCAGAACTGTTATTAATAGAGTACAATCATTAAAAATGCAGTAAATCTGCATATTAGAATACTTATGCATATTAGAAGAATGATGTGACACTGAAGACTGGAGTAATGATCTTGACAATTGAGCTGTGAATAAATAAAATATAAATAAAATAAAATACACTCTCCTGCCACTTTATCAGGTACACCTTAATAGTGCCGAGTTGGACCCCATTTTGCCTTCAGAACTGACTTCATGGCATAGATTCAACAAGGTTCTGGAAAATTTCTCAGAGATTTTGGTCTCTGTTGACATGATAGCATCACGCAGTTGCTGCAGATTTGTCGGCTGCACATCCATGTTGCGAATCTCCCGTTCCACCACATCCCAAAGGTGCTCTATTGGATTGAGCTCTGGTGACTGTGGAGGCCATTTGAGTACAGTGAACTCATAGTCATGTTCAAGAAACCAGTCTGAGATGATTCGCTCTTTATGACATGGCGAGTTATCCTGCTGGAAGTAGCCATCAGAAGATGGGTACACTGTGATCATGAAGGGATGGACATGGTCAGCAACATCAGGCTGTGGCGTTGACACAATGCTCAATTGGTACTAATGGGCCCAAAGTGGCTACAAGGCAGGATGGATCCATGCTTTCATGTTGTTGATGGCAAATTCTAACCCTACCATCCGAATGTCGCAGCAGAAATCGAGACTCATTGGACCAGGCAAAGTTTTTCCAATCTTCTATTGTCCAGTTTTGGTGAGCCTGTGCCAATTGTAGCCTCAGTTTCCTGTTCTTAGTTGACAGGACTGGCACCCGGTGTGGTCTTCTGCTGCTGTAGCCCATCTGCCTCAAGGTTGGACGTGTTGTGCGTTCAAAGATGCTCTTCTGCATACCTCAGTTGTAACTAGTGGTTATTTGAGTTACTGTTGACTTTCTATCAGCTCAAACCAATCTGGCCATTCTCCTCATACCTAGTTCAAAGTCACTTAAATCACTTTTCTCCCCCATTCTGATGCTCGGTTTGAACTGCAGCAGATCATCTTGACCATGTCTACATGACAAAATGCATTAAGTTGCTGCCATGTGATTGGCTGATAAAAAATTTGCGTTAACGAGCAGTCGGACAGGTGTACCTAATAAAGTGGCCAGCGATTGTTTATTCACACAAATAGTTATAAACATCCAGATCTAGGATCAGGTTTTGTTTTTCAAAAATCTCCAGAGGTAAAAGTCAATCTCCAGATTTTTTTGTCACATTAAAGTAAAATAAGTTGTGATTTGTTTTACTGAATTTCAAGGATTAGTTTGACAAAAAATAAAAATAAAAACAGAAGTCACTCACATTTGATAAAAATATCTTCATTTGAGTCCTGGAGATGAACAAAAGTCTAGGTTTGACTTTATAGGTAGGTCTGAAACAACATGAGTGTGAGTAAAAGGATTTAGACAGAATTTTCACTGGTACTTTCACACATACACACACACATAGCAGAAAACACAATGTACACCCAAACAAAACATAACCTTTTGACTGTAAATCTCTGGAGCGGCAAAAGGTGGAACAGCCAAAGTTCAGGTTTAAAAAAGGTGGTCTCCTCGCGATGAAGAAAATATGCATGAAATATCCGAACAAATATTTTTTA
The DNA here is from genome assembly GCA_903798195.1 of Danio kyathit. Lineage (NCBI taxonomy): Eukaryota > Metazoa > Chordata > Actinopteri > Cypriniformes > Danionidae > Danio > Danio kyathit. The sequence continues at coordinate 54,366,779 of LR812536.1, read as the reverse complement.
AGCAAACATTAAAATTCTCTGAATAAAATGGAGTCTGCTCAGATTCTGAAGTTCTGAAACAGTGCAGCTTTTGTCTTTTTGTTTATGCTAACGAAAGACCCCCAAATAGGTCTGAAAAAATAACCAGAGTAAAGAAAGTTTTACAGACCATAACCCATCTACCTCATTGATAAAAACCGCAATGTTTTTGTCTTTGTGCTTGTTCAAGTGTTCAGAGCTTCTGTTTTATAGTCAAATAGAAGGTTCTGAAGTCATTTTGAGCCAACTTGTGGAATCCTGACATGTGTTTAATATGCCACTGCAAACCCACAAAACCTGCATTGGCCACAGCTTGAGTTTACTGGAGACAGCACATGTACACTTGGTTTTGCCTCAGTGTGTGCCTCAGTGTATTTTTCTGTCACACTGCATTCAATCTCTGCACCCATACTGTATACAGTATAGTGGGGAAAATAAGTATTGAACACTTTTTTTTTTTTCCTGGGAATAATCTTCCTAAAGGAGCTGTTGACATTGAATTGAACCAGATTTTGATAAAAACCCAAACAATATAAACTTAAAAATAAAACAAAACAAATCTCCAAATTTGAGAGTTTTCTTGGCTGTGTTTTGGATTATTGTCTTGCTGAAATGTCCACCCTGGATTCATCTTCATCCTCCTGCTAATGTAGCTGTTGGACTGAAGTAGCTAATATTCATTTATAATGACGAAGGGCAGAGGGTTGCTGAATAACTACTGAGAGATTTCAGCTGCTGTCTGGGCTTTCACTGCCTTTCTACAGCTCCCTTTCTTCATGTGTTCAATACGTTTTCCCTGTGTCATTTCATTTTACATATAACTTCATTTGTAAACTAATTCGATTTGTTTTCTTTGCATATATGGATTTCTTTGGTTGTTTCCAACATCTGGGAAAAATTTCAAGTCAACAGCACCTTTAAGAAATATGTTTTCTGAGAAAAATGATGATGTGTTCAATACTTATTTTCCCCACTGTATCTGTTATACAAACTGCTTGTCCTGTGTAAAAGAATGCTTTCTCTTTGCCTAATGACCTACAAAATGAGATCTTCAAGCTATCAGGTTGGTTCCCCAAGACTTGCGCTTTCACCTTGGGCCATTTTCATTTTGTAGCTAAGTCTAAGGAGACACATGCTGGCCACAGCTACATCAAGCACCACATTCAGGCCCAATCCCAATTCTACCCCTTAGTCCTTCCTCTTCTACCACTCGTTTTAGGTGTCCCAATTCTCTTTAGCTTGAAGGCGTAGGGCTAAGGGCAAGGGGTATACACCCCTTCGGACGAAGATTTTTCAGGAGCACACTCGAAACCAAATTTCCCAGAATACACCTGCTACAGAGGCAGTTTCGCTGTACCCGGAAGTAAGGAGAGCCACAAATTAGTATTTTTTGTCATTATTACGAATTTTTACAACAAACAAACACATGTTTTAATATATTCATAACCGCGTTCATGTTTTACCGTCATGCTTTTATAAAAAATAAAAACCGCTAAATTTCACGATCTATAATCCCTAATAATAACTCCTGTACAGCAGTCCCACAACATTCTAACACTCGAATACCCTGCCAGAAAACTCTAGTGGCTGGGAATGAGCTTTTTGCAGTGTCTGCTAAAATGTTAATGTTGTTTTTGGTGTGTTTACATGGATGAATATGGCCACTGTGTAAATGCACAGTATAGTTATGATCTTATTGCCACATTATATCGTTATGATAACATAATATATGCCTTCAGTGATTTCCTGAAGATGAATACCAAAAAATAACACGACTGGAATCACTACAGCAGTCGTGACCGTCTGATCTCATATGAAGCAAGAGATCATGATGACGTATGATGACGTGTGCAGGTGTGGTAGTGCTGTCCCAATTCTTAGGGGTAATTTTGAAGCCCTTCCCCTTCACACTCATTTTTAAGGGCCAAGGGGAATGGGAAGGGGTAGGGGTACAAAAATAGAATTGGGATTGGGCCTCAATATAATCAATAACTTGAGAATGGAAGATGCGTAGTCGAAGCTGGGTTTTGTTGTTTGTTGTGGGTTTCAAAAAGCAGAGACTAAATCACCTGCGACAAATTGTAGTCCTACATATTTACCTTATTCTTCAATGCGGAAGTGTGCCCGTTTTCGCGATTGTTTTAGAACTTCCGATTCAGTTGCCTATGGGAGAAATGACTAGGAATATTAAACGGCAAAAAACAGTGAAACTGCTTGCTCTACAAACAAGTGTGCTCATGACAATACAGACAAAGTAGAATAATATAAGAAGAAATTATCAGTTTGCAACATCAAGTAACATAACGAGCTGTTATTAACGTCTAAAAATGAATGGAAGTGAATGAGACCGGAAGTCTCAAGCCAAAAAGATTTAAATGTCTGTGGCCACTCGTACGCGAAGAATAAGGTCAATAAAGTTGAAGTCAAAAAATTTTTTTTATTCTATTTCAAATATTTCCCAAATTATCTTTAACAGAGCAAGGATTTTTTTACAGTATGTCTGATAATATTTTTTCTTCTGGAGAAAGTCTTACTTGTTTTATTTTGGCTAAAATAAAAGCATTTTTTAATTTTTTAAAACCATTTAAAGGTCAAAATTATTAGCCCCCTTAAGCAATATATTTTTTTTATTGTCTACAGAACAGGGTTATACAATGACTTGCCTAATTATCCTAACCTGGGGTGCGTTTCCCAAAACCATCGTTAGCCAACTAAAGTCACAAGTTCCTTCGTTACAAAGATAGTTTGTTGATTTGCCATTTCCCAAATCCATCGCTCCAATAAACATTCGCAAACAGCGTCGCAAACTTGAGCACTTGAAACGACACCTGTGGAGCTGTAGTTAGAAGCATAGTTCCTGGCTGTGTTCTATTCCCACTTAATCCCTCTAATGCCCTATTCATTTAGAGCATTCTAACATTCAAAGTTGGAATTATTACAAAATAAAAAAGCATTAAGGTAATCTCTCTTAGGTGTAATTTGCTTTCAAAGTATCTTTACAGTTCAGTTTTAGCGATCTTCATGTTTACAATTGTGCTCCCTTCACAGTGCACTTTGAAAATTTTGATGTCATTTTGAACACAGCCTCATGACAAAAGCTATAGGTGACTATTTTTTAAAAGCGGAATTTGTTACGACTCCAAAGCTTGTGAAAACAAAAAAACAAAGCATACGTTAATGCTTTTAATTAGTAGGTTATTTATTAAGTATCTGTACTGTATATGACATGGGCCTGCTGCTTAGAGCATATCTGCAGTGGTTTGCACATGATCAAATTGTAAAAGCAGATTTTTCAAAAAATAAATAAACAATTTTCTACTTAATAATCAGCATCATCACCATTAATATTATTATTAAAATAGGACTTTTTTTTAATTTTCTAATAAATAATAAATATAAAATTTTATGTCTTAATAAATCGCCTCATTATTTATTTATTTATATGATTTATATATGAGATCAGAATTTGTGTTAGCTTTTCTAAGTGATGTTATGTTTTAGAATAGAATATGTAATATTCTCAATAATATTTGTAAAGGAAACACAGGCCCTATATATGCACTTGACATATATTTCAATTAATATGGAAAACGAATGCATGTTTTTACCAAAACTAATATTGGATTTTTTTTTAAATGCGTGTTTGTGTAAAACAATATAATTTGCACAAAGAAATTATGGGGTTCTTCTCTAAAGAAGTTGTTACTCCACCCTGTTTTATGGGCGTTTACGTTATAACAAACGTGGTTCAAATGATGGATCTGTGACAGAGAAACTACGGGTTTTGAGAAACACTCGTCACTACATTGTTCTTTTCACAAACGATGCATCGTACTATGATAGTTCAGTCGCGAGTTACGTCGTTGTTTGGGAAACGCACCCCTGCCTAGTTAACCTAATTAACCTAGTTAAGCCTTTAATTTGCACTTTAAGCTGTATAGAAGGGTCTTGAAAAATATGTAGCAAAATTTCATGTACTCTCATCATGGCAAAGATAAAAGAAATCAGTAATTAGAAATGAGTTATTAAAACTATTATGTTTAGAAATGTGTTGAAAAAATCTCTCCATAAAACAGAAAATGGGGAAGAAATATACAGGGGGGCTTATAATTCTGACTTCAACTGTACATGCTGAGAAAATACAATGTTACAGACAAAAGAGACTGCATGTTTTGTAAGTGAAGCACAAACAAACACACAACAAAAACACCTCCTACTGTTGTTTGATAACACTTCTCTGCAAAGTGTGAATTTACTTTACATTACAACCAACAGTGGAGACACATCTTACACACCGAGCAAATTCTAGTAGCCTACATACCAACCCAGGCTCATTATGATTACGTACCCCTATTCTGGAGAGAGCAAAATCCATGTCCCTGGAGGTATAATTTTTTTTTTTTGCAGTTTTTGTGTGTACGTTTTTTCAGATCTCAAAGTTCTCTTCCAAGTGCTATTCGCGCCTGCTGTTCTCATGTAAATCCATCAGAGGCCGCTATCAACTGACTTACTGACTGACCAACCGACTGATCGATATCAACCCACCCTCCCCCTTCCCTAAACCCAACCAATAGTGTTTTTAAAAGCATTTAGGCGAGATGGTGGAAACGTGGCTATTCATAAAATTTAGTAGGATTTGCTCATCTCACAATGAGGGTTTGGGTTGGAGGCAGGGTTTGTTGCCATGCCTCCTTTTTAAAATCTTACATTTTTGTATGACTAAACTCGGCGTGAGATCAGGCTGGTTATACAGACTGGTGTTTTAGGGACTTTTGCGTATATGTAAACATGGATTGTTCTGAAAATTTTTACTTGAACATGAAACATTTTTAAAATGCAAGGGAAAAACTTTCATTCAACATCATTGACGTTTAAACGTAGCCTCAGTTATTTCTTCATTATTACAAAACACACAATACATAATCTTACTGAAGGCCCTCTTACAGGGAACTGGGACTGGTGACTATTTTCTGTAATTATATTAGGGTTGGGGCAACGCAGTGGCGCAGTAGGTAGTGCTGTTGCCTCACAGCAAGAACGTCGCTGGGTCGCAGGTTCGAACCTCGGCTGGGCTGCGTCAGTTGGCGTTTCTGTGTGGAGTTTGCATGTTCTCCCTGCATTCGCGTGGGTTTCCTCCGGGTGCTCCGGTTTCCCCCACAGTCCAAAGACATGCAGTACAGGTGAATTGGGTAAGCTAAAAGTGTCCATAGTGTATGAGTGTGAATGTGTGTGTGGAAGTTCCCAGAGATGGGTTGCGGCTGGAAGGGCATCCGCTGCGTAAAATCGTGCTGGATAAGTTGGCGGTTCATTCCGCTGTGGCGACCCCGCAAGGGACAAAGCCGACAAGAAAATGAATGAATGAATATTAGGGTTGGGGTAGGTATAGATACTAATAACTGTGAGGGTTGGGTTTGATCCATTGACCTGACCCAGTACATCATTGTGCTACAGGTTCAATCTATGTGGCCTAGTGCAGTGTTTCCAAACCCTGTTCCATGAGGCACACCAACATATCTCCCTCATCTGAACCATTCATTTCAGGTTTTGGAGTCACTTCTAATGATGTGTTCAACTGATTAAGGTGTGTTTGATTAGGAATATGTGGACTGTTGGTGTGCCTTCAGGAGCAGGGTTGAGAAACACTGCTGTAGTGTACATAAAAATGTTTTCACAGATCAGATAATGCTTGAAGTGAGGTGTGAACAGGCCCATAAATGCAGAAAGAAGAAGAAACAATAAACTACGACCTAGCGTGTCTTTCTCCTTCTTCATTCACAGAGACCGAGGCGCTCAGCCCTGAACCCTTTCATCAGGAAGGATTTCACCATGCACATTCACCTGCTCATGACGCCCTGCTGCTGACCCGCACCAGTCACACATATTTTCACTTGTTTCTTTATTGTTAAATAAACAGCCAGCGGCGGAACTGTGTTGAAACTTATACTTTGTGTCTGGGTCCTCACTCCACCTGTCACAACTGTCTAGGAAAACGTTCCTCTAGTGCAAATTTGCACCACACAAGACATTTATACTTCGATGTGCTGTACCAAAACAAAAATAACAAGTAAAATCAGTTGTCATCCACATCCTTTTCTTTTGCTCGCTCTCCCACTCTGCTGTAAGCTGTGTTACATGGGTTTGATTAAGTTTTAAGTGCATCATCCTGAGCAGCACCCCAATAAATAAATATAAAGTGTCTTGATAATAGAGGAAAGGGTCTTAACAAAATCCCAAAGAAAGTCATCAAAAAAGATCTCAGTTGATCACTTGGGACCTTATCACTAAAAATGCATGTTAATACCAGGTGGAAACAGCTCCTTAGTTTCATCTGACCTGTATGTCTTTGGATTGGGGGAGAAAACAAATCACAAATATTTCATTCATTTATTCATTCATTCATTTTCCTTTGGCTTAGTCCTTTATTTATCAGGGTTCACCACAGCGGAATGAACTGCCAACTATTCCAGCCTTCCAGCTGCAACCAAGTACTGGGAAATACCCATACACTCTCATTAATACTCACACTCATAAGCCTGGTTTATACTTCTGCGTCGAGTGATCGGCGTGACCCACGGCGCAAGCCTTCCGCGTAGCCGTTCATTTATACTTCTGCGCGCTGTTTCTGTTACTCTGCAATAACACTTCCGAAACGTTAGCTGGCAGTGAGGTGTTTATGTTCCTCTGTGTAGAGTTCCTTCGTTGGAGTTTTGTTTTTTTCTGAACGCTAAAATAATGCTTTTGCTGAGATGGCCGTCCTTTTGAGAAAACATTAATTATTTTGTATACTATATAAAGATGTAGTATTGAGTTGCGATTACACAATGACATCATCACGCAAAGTAATATGTTAATAAGAACCTATTTATTGTGCATCTGAATGTAATGTTTTAATATAATATAATACACGGCGCCTCAGAGAGTAGAGACATGACAGGCTTACGCTTGTCAGATACTACGTGATGATGTCACGGATATGCAAATTGGTGGGTGACGTCATCTGGCAACATTTAGCTACTTTTCCGGCAGGCTTTTTCATTGGAAATAGTTGGCAACACTGCATTATGGACGTTTTACGTTATAACTAACGTGGTTCAAATGATGGATCTGTGCAGAGAAATTACAGTTTGGGGAAACACATCGTTCTTTCCCCAAACGATGCATCTTACTGTGAAAGTTCAGCTACGAGTTTTGTAGTTGTTTGGGAAATGTACCTCAGGTAGGCACACAAGCACTACGTATACCACCGTCCTTCACTGAATGCTGAGATCTCTCCAAGTGATAGTTACAAACAACAAACTTCATTTTTTGAGTGTATGTTGTAAACTAGTAACCATTGTTTCCACAGTGTTTTTTGTCCTACTATGGAAATCAATGGATACAGTGCTTAATTTGTGAATTGCGAGGTCCCGGAACAGATCGGAATAACGGATACAGCATGTTACCTGTGGATGTAGAGGTGTCGCACACGAAAATGGATAGCAAAGTAGGGGGGGGGGGGGGGGGGACTGGGAGTGAAAGGCTGTTTCTCAATATGCGTTCTTCAGCGATCTTGTGTCCTCGTGTTCTCGTGTAACGTCATCATCATCCACCGAAGTTCAGTTCCAATACTCAAGACCGCAAGTACGGGGGTCGTGTGAAACTTCCCGGATGTGTTCTTCGAACTCGCTCGATGAAGTCCCAGAAGTCATTACTACTGGAGGTGGGAAGCGCAGCATTTTATATAGGTTTATTATTAAAGTTCAGAGATATCACTTATTTAACTCAGGAGTATATAAACATGAATATAAACATCACCATGAAAAACTTATTAAAAGGCATAAAGACATTAAGGGTGTTTATTTGCTGAAATTCATAATAAAAATCTGTTTTATTTGTGATGTGCAACATATATTTGTAAAGTCTTTATGCAGAGTATATATTGTGAAACGAGGGAAAACAATAAATCGTTGTATGAATGCTGTAATGTTTAAATAATTTTTGGTTAAAGATGTGTGAAGGTTACGTGACCATCAGGAAGAACGCAGCATCTCATTCCTCACAGGATGCATTGGCTGTTTCTTAAAATGCGTTCTTCAGCGGTCTTGCTTCCTCGTGTTCTCGTGTAACGTCATCATCAGTTGCCAAAGTTCAGTTCCAATACTCAAGACCGCAAGAACAGAGGACGCGTGAAATTTTCCGGATGTGTTTTTGATATTGAGGACGCACCGATGCAGACTTAAGCGGCGATCTCGCTCTAGAAGTCCCAGAAGTCATTGCGACTGGAGGTGGGAAGCGCAGCATTTTATTTAGATGTATTATTAAAGTTCAGAGATATCACTTATTTACCTCAGGAGTTTCTCTAAATGAAACGGTGAATATAAACATTACCATGGACATCTTAATAAAAGAATAAACTCATTAGGAGTGTTTGTTTGCTGAAATTTGTATTAAAATCTGTTTTATTTATATTGTGCAACGTATATTTATAATGTTTTTATGCATACCATATATTTTGAAATAGGGAAAAACAATAAATCGTTGTATGAATGCTGTAATGTTTAAATAATTTTCCATTTAAAACGCGTGAAGGTCACGTGACCATCAGGAAGAACACAGCATCTCATTTCTCACAGCACACGTTCGCTGTTCTCGTGGTCTCCTGAGTTCGTTCTACCGAGGACACCTGGCAAGACCGGTCTCCACAAGAACGCAAGTCCGTTCTCTACGTTCTTGGAATTGAAAAGCAGCCACAGTGAAGAGCGGACGGGGGAGGAGTGCGGTTGAGGAGGGGGATCGGTAAAATGAGGTGGCGGATCAGATTTCAGAGGTGCCTGATCCGGATCCGGCTTGTTCCGGCACAAATTAAGCCCTGGATACAGTGATTCCAAACATTGTTCCAATAGATTCTTTCTGTTCAATAGAAAAAGGAAATTCATAAAGATGAGGAACCACTTGAGGGTGAGTAAACAGAGAGTAAATTAAACATTTTATTAATATGAACTAACCCTTTAAATCAGGGGTCACTAATCTCGGTCCTGGAGGGCCAGTTACCCTGCAGGGTTTAGCTCCAACTTGCCTCAACACACCTGCCAGGGTGTTTCAAGTATACCTAGTAAAGCCGAAGCCACACTAGAGTTTGAGCTTGCGAAATTCTGTCATAGGGCGCTGCGAAATGGGACGGGATTAAACAAGATGATTAGACATTAAAAAAAGCGAGCGAGTGCTCCATGTTTTAAATTTCTGTTCAGAGAGGTCATGTTTTGATCCTGGATTGGTCTCACGCAGTCAAGTGATGCGATTTCGCAGGTCAGAGTTCACCAAGCTGGAACTTTGCACTGCAGCAACCTGCGAAACTGCGTTCCCGGTCTGACGCTTTCGCGTGCGTATGAATGGAAGTCTATGAGGAGTAAAGTCCAGTGTGACCGCGGCTTAAGACCTTGATTAGCTTGTTCAGGTATGTTTGATTAGGTTCAGCGCTAAAATCTGCCAGACACCGGCCCCCCAGGAACAAGTTTGGTGATTTCTGCTTTAAATGGTTTTTGTCATTAAAGCTGCACATCGATGGATTTGCTCTTCAGTGTTTGGACTTTCATTAGTGAAAATTAAACCACAGTGAACTGAACTAAACCGATCTTACACTCTGAAAACTAGACTGACACAGTTTCAATGTACTAGAACTTCTATGTTAATCTGCTTTGATACAAGCTACATTGTAAAAACGTTATAGAAATACACATGAATTGAATTGAATTGAATTGAAACGAAAGAATGGAAGGCATAAAACCTAATAGGTCATGATTTGCATGATCTCCAGACACACAAAACCCACTAAATCAGAGATTTAAGTCTTGAAAAAAAATCTGCCTTTCCTCTTCTCAGCCGCTGTGAAAAAAATGGCATTAAACAGAACATAAAGCTTAGCGCAAATTTCCAGTCTATTTCATCATGCCTGCAATAAATAGCAGAAGAGATGCCAGCGGATGTCAGGAGATTTGCCGCATAGTACTCATCTTTACGTCTTCTCCTAGTCCCAGAAAAAAAAAAAACACTTGTTCTATTTTAGTATATAAAAGCCGGGGTTCATTTTAATATCAGCGTGAGATATTGTTTGTCGACTCCTCTACATTTTACATGTTGCCCCCAGGAGTACAGAGTCAGTAGTGTTGGATTGATCTGAGGTAACTTTTTCCTCCTCCTCTCTTCAAAGTGACGTGAGCACACAGTGACGGCAGGCGTTTGTCGGGGTGACAAAGTGACAGGCGCTCGTCGAGGCCTTTCATCGGAGCTTGTCACGAAGTATGATCACAGGCGCTGTGTTATCTAGGTCAGCCGTTTAGACATGGAGGGCTCTGCCATTTTGATTCCAGTTGCTAGGCAGCACCCTTCTCTAATCTCCAGTACCAAAGTCTCTCAAGAGAGAGCAAGAGAGAGAGAGGGATCAACAAAAGAAGGAAGAAAACGTCAACAAAGGGCTGTAAATGCTGCGGTGTCATCATCTAGGTGGCTGTGGGCAGCGAGGGGGGTCGACTGTGTGGAAGTGGGAAGAAAATCGAGGCGAAATCATTGGATATTAAGCACAAACCTCCCTATCTTGACTTACAATCGAACTGTCTCTCTTTTCCTGTTCAAAGACACACACACACACAAACTAAAGCACTTCAAAAACTACTGAGCCTCGCAGCCTATAAAGACTCACCTTCTAAGGTTGAATCCCTAATCAAACTGTTACCAGCGGTTTTATACTTACATTAAAAAGCCTATTCGCATTTAGGGCCCGTCCCAATACCTTGACCTTTGCACTCAGCCACTTGTCTACTTATGTGACATGTTTCCTGTATTTATTAGTTTTCAAGTGGGTGTAAAAACTGTTGCTGCATCCCAAATCTTTCCTAAATAGTATTCAATAATAGAATTAATATGTCCCGAATTATATAGTATGTTAAAAATAGTAAGCCAAAGATTCCCGGATGGTCTACTATTTCCGTCTACTAGTTCTACTATTATTCTAAATTTAAAAGCGTCCGTACTCTAACCGCTAATATTGTTCACAATACATTTCAAGTTGGATGTGAATTCGATTAGAACTACAAACTTGGGTAAAAAGTCTAAATAAACTACAAACATGACGGACGCTCAAGACCAACCGTCAGGTAGAGAGGCTTCGGGAAAGTTGTTTGAATGACTTTTTATTAATATCTAGCAAACTGGAAAATATTTGCTTCATGTTTTCTGTGTTATATTTCATCTGCAACAACAATTTGAACTTATATTAAGATATGTTTGGAAATTAACTTCTGAATGGATAATTATCGGGTGACGCAGTGGTGCAGTAGGTAGTGCTGTCGCCTCACAGCAAGAAGGTCGCTGGTTCGAGCCTCAGCTGGGTCAGTTGGCATTTCTGTGTGGAGTTTGCATGTTCTCCCTGCATTCACATGGGTTTCCTCCTGGTGCTCCAATTTCCCCCACAGTCCAAAGACATGTGGTATAGGTGAATTGGGTAGGCCAAATTGTCCACGGTGTATGAGTGTGAATGAGTGTGTGTGGATGTTTCCCAGGGATAAGTTGCGGCTGGTAGGGCATCCGCTGTGTAAAAACGTGCTGGATAAGTTGGCGGTTCATTCCGCTGTGGCGACCCCAGATTTATAAAGGAACTAAGCCGAAAAGAAAACGAATGAATGAATGGGTATTTATCCAAAGACCCGAGGAGATTTCGCTGCATGAAAGACTCGCAAATGGCAAATTAACCTTCTGTTAATGTAAGGTAGTTAATTACATGTGAAAGAAATGTGGATCATGATGTGTCGAGATGATTGATAGTGGACGTACTGTAACTAAGCAACATAACGACCTGTTAATGAGCAAGTAGTATGTCCCAAAGTGTGCATACTCTTCTGTTACACACTCAAAAGGATGTACTTTTCCGTAGTATAAGTATGTGAATTAGGACGCAGCATGTAAGTGTGCATAGAATGTAGTAGATATTTTTCAAGACACTTATATACAGCTTAAAGTGACATTTAAAGGCTTAACTAGGTAAATTAGGTTAACTAGGCAGGTTAGGGTAATTAGGCAAGTTATTGTATAATGATGGTTTGTTCTGTAGACTATAGAAAAAAAATATAGCTTAAAGGGGCTAATAATATTGACCTTAAAATGGTTTTTACAAAATTTAAAACTGCTTTTATTCTAGTTGAAATAAAACAATTAAGACTTTCTCCAGAATAAAAAATATTATCAGACATACTGTGAAAATTTCCTTGCTCTGTTAAACATCATTTTGGAAACATTTTAAAAAGAGAAAAAAATTCAAAGGGGGGCTAATAATTCTGACTTCAACTGTGTGTATATATATATATATAGATAGATTGCACTATTATGTCTCTCTTTTCTATGTCATTCCTTAACACATTTTAATCTGTTTTCAATCATTTTTATTCTGTTGTTGTTATTTTCTTACACTTGTTTCTTTTATTCCTGATCATGTTAAGCACTTTGAATTACCATTGTGTATGAAATGCTAAATAAATAAACTTGCCTTTTCTCGCCTAGAAAATGTAATGTTCTAATGAATTACTATAATTTTTTATACTATTTTTTATACTAATTTATACTATTATCTTTATTGACATTATGTCATTCAAATCATATGGATTTTGTTAAATTGAGGGCATTTTCTATCTTGACAAAAACATAAAACAATCAAAAAATAACTTAATAATAACATTAATATAACATTAATAATATTAATATCACAATAATACAAAGTCGTCTAGCTCTACAAGATTATTTTGTTGACTCAAACGCTAAAAGTACACTGTAAAAAAATATCTGTTAATTAACCGTTTCTGTATTTTGTGATTCACAAGTGTTTTCCGTTTATTTACTGTTGTACACTGCATTATGGGAGCTTGGTCTCTGCTGACATTGAAAATTCAACTCTACAGTTTAACAAAGTGACTTTTATTGACATTTTTGTAGTTTGAAATAATATAATGTTTAAGAAATAATATCTAGAGAAATAAATCTAACATTGGCTCATTCGTTGCCCTAAAACATTTCTGGAAATCGTAAAGTTTGTAGCCAGAAGTACATATGGTTACTTTTCGTATTTAAAACGAACGCTACGGGGCGATATGATGTCGTTCCTTTTCGCGCTAGCAGCGGATGCTTACCTCCGTATTGACGGGTTTCCTGCAGTTACCAGTTTGTTCAGTGGCTCACATGAACGTTGGCAGACTTGAGACGCAAAAAAGGAGTTGACCACAAGGACCGTGTTCGAGTCTGGCAAAGACAAAATATAAAATAAACAAGTAAATAACAGGGTGAAAATGTGGTAAAATCTGAAAATGTGGTAAAAATCAGGTGATTTTCTGAATTTTTTTTTCAAAACACTGTCAGTTGGGTTTAGGGAAGTGGGGCACTGGTCAATCGATGCTTTAGAAAACACTATCGGTTGGGTTTAGGGAATAGGGTGGGTGGTGGGATCGGTTGGTTGGTCAGTCGATCGGTGAGTCAGTTGACAGTGACCTCTGGTGGATTTATGCGAGAAGAGCAGGCATGAATGACACTTGCAAGGGAAATTTGAGATCTCAAAAAGCGTACACAGCGCCCTCTGGTGGATTCTGGTGGAACTGTAGCTCCTGAGACGTATTTGGCGCTCTGCAGAAATCTATATAGGGGTACATTTTCAGAATGAGCCTAGGCTGAATAAATCTGTAAAATAACAGAAAATGTACTGTTAGCTTATTACAAGGTATTTGTACCATAACACCAACCCAGACAATATATCACTTTAAACTATTAAAAAATTTTAATAAAAGTCACTTTTTTAAGCTTTTCAAGGATAAAGATCAGGAGCCCATAATAAGCAAAAAACTTCAAAAATGAATCACAAATTATGGAAAACTGCTAATGGATTTTTTTTTAACATTTTACAGTGCATTTGCTCCATCAAAATCTCCTCGAGCTGATGAAGAGATGATCAGATTTAAGTTAAAACCACACTGAAGGCACCCACAGTAAACCATGAATGACAGAATCTATTAATAGAGGGGCTAAAAGTGTTAAACGCAACGTGAGCTTGTGACTGCAGCATGATGCTCACCCTTCAGGGGCTCATTCTGAGAGAAAACTGTACATCTCTCTCTCTCTCTCTCTCTCTCTGCTTATCTCTCTCACTCCTACCATCTCCAGAGATCGCAAAAAAAAATTCCGTATATAGGCCTATGTGTGAGAAAAGCAAAGCAACATGGAGTGCAATGTGCTTGATGATGATACTTTAATCTTTATTTCTGTTTCATGAAAATGTAGTTCAAAGCAGACTATTTTAAACCATGAAGCGGAGATCAGTGAAAACTGTATGCAAGAGGAGGAAGAACTGAACTCACTTCAAACAAACAGAGCTGCACCATTGTGCCTCTGTACTTTTATTTCCGTACATATATAAGAAACTGACATTTGAATTTGATAAGTTTTCCTCCCCCCCATTGAGATCTCCTACTTTGTTGTTTGCAGACTTTGTATCTTTGCAATAATATCTCAAAAAGATTTGCCATGTAAAAAATGCTGGGTGCCACACAATTCCTTCATGCTGTCCCAACACAAATCGATCAAGTTAAGTTAACCGATTTCATAAATTCAAGTAGATTGAACATAGAACAATTAAGTTTCCCCCCCCCAAAAAAATCTTAAAGGTGCTGAATGTAAGTTTTTGACTCTTCTAAAGCATCCAAATACCATAAAATGTTTGCAGATACGCAAGAAACACTTTGTTTTGGTCCCTTTAACCTGCTCAATACCAGTTTAGCCAATTATATTTTAGCACCCCGGGTTGCCTTGGAGGAAAACAGCGTATTTCATTCGTTCAGTCATGAAGGTTCTCAAAAAATGCAACCTCCGGTTGACAGTAGCAGCCTTCGAAATGAGGTGCAGATTCAGAGTTCCACAAGAGGGGGTTATTATAATATAAATATTATAAAGGTAAACATTAGGTGAACAGGTTACATTGAAACCCCAGTGGACTAACAAGACGCTATGTGAAGAGATTTGCAGTGATACGCAGTTTTGCTGTTTGCACCAGACGAAACATGACAGAAATGTAAATACAGCCATTTAGAAGCACAGAATAGTGCACTCACTGCACTCCAACAAAATAGTAAGGTTTAAAATCGAATTAATACATATTAAACCTCTATAACATTAATAAATGTACATGCTAAATCACTGATATGTGTTAGTTTACATTGAGTCACTGTTCAATTTCAAACGGTTTATTTTATTTTCAAGATTTGAGGTGAGATATCTGCTGCTTACAGTAGTGTGGAAATACTGTAAATGTCATGAAAAATGGCATTCAAACTCACATTATTAGCATTTAACACTGAAAAAAGCACATGAGGTGTACCTGAGGTGATCTTTGTCAGTTTATCCTGTTTCGAAAATATACATTTCAGGTGTTGGTTAGAACAAAAACTCCTTTTAATATGGAGAATATTCCTTCTGTCACGTGCCGTAGATTTTATTTAGAACATGACTTATATCAGCCTTTAGGCTCGATATTCAGACTCGCTCCTGTTGGTGTCGTCAATCTGGCAACCTGCGCTTGCACATGTTTTGAACCAGGAGTGCAATACCTAGTTCAACCACTGGGTGTCAAACTTACATACTGCACCTTTAAGAATTGTGTTGTTTCAACTCAATTTTAATAAGTAGTTTGAACAAGCAGCAATAGTAGATTTCTGAGTGTAGGTTCTCTTCAAAAATGTGTAAATGGGTCTGAAATATTTCAAGCTTGTCCACTTTTGACCAGTTCCTGATAGTCAAAAGTGCATTTCATGATGTAAACAATCCAATCATGTGGACAACAGCATTTGAACAGCCAAAAAACTGACCTACACTCAAAAAATATTTTTGCTTCTTGTTTAAACAACTTATTTAAAATGAGTTAAATCAACACAATTCTTGAGTTTGTTTGGGGCACAACCTAATTGTTTTATGTTCAATCCACTTAAATTTGTAAAAACAATTAGGTTAGCTTAATTGATTTGTGTTGAGACAACATGAAGGAATTTTTTGGAACCCAGCATTTTTTACAGTGTGCAGTAATGAGGATGTTTGATACTGCATCAAACATCCTCATTACTATACACTGTAAAAAATTCTGTGTTTGAAACAATTCCTTCAATTCCTTCATACTGCATCAAACATCCTCAAACATCCATGTTAAATACTCACATATCTTCAGGATGTCAAAGTTCAAAACATCTCTGTGCAGAAACATGGTGTTAAGAAGCGATTAATTAACTCTGACGAATGAAATCGTGGCTAACAGTGAAATCAGTTAATCGTTGCATCCCTACGGCACACCCCAGCTAGCATTTCAATGGTGATTCAATGTTAAAGGTGCAGTATGTAAGTTTGACACCCAGTGGTTGAACTAGGTATTGCAGTCCTGAATCATAATAAAGGTACGCCGGGTTGCCAGTTTGAGGGATTTTAAACTGTGTTCTAAATAAAAGCAACGACACGCGATTGAGGGAATATTCTCCATATTAAAAGGAGTTTTGGTTCTAACCAACAACTCGAATTGATTTATTAGAAGCGGCTTCTATTTCTCACAGCTGAACGACAGAAACCTATGACAGATCACCTCAGGTAAGCCTCGTGTGCTTTATTCAGTGCTAAATGCTAACAATGCGAGTTTGAATGCATTTTACGTGACGTGTATTACCATATACTGAAAGCAGAAAGTTCACTTCACCTTTAATGATGTTAAAGAGGGTTAACATGTATTAAATAGATTCTAAACCTTACCGTTTTGTGAGTGAGTGCATATTCTGTGCTTCTGAAAGGCTGTATTTAAATTTCTGCCGTGTTTTGTGGTGCAAACAGCCAAATGGCTCATCACTCATAACAATTTCGTCACAGCGTGTTGTTAGGACACGCGATGTAACCTGCTCACGTTCCTAATATTTATGTCATTTGCTAATTAACGTCATGTGGAACTGAATATGTCTCATTTTGACATCTGATACTTTCCACTACACTGTAGCATTTCGCTCATGGACGCATGCTTTCAGAGTCTTTCTGAATGAATGAATGATGAATGAATGAAATATGCTGTTTTCCAACAAGGCAACCTGGGGTGCTGAATTATAATTGGTTAAACTGGCATGTGCATGTGAAAATTACCTAAACAAAGACATCGTTCCGGCACGGAAAAAAACATTTTCAAAGCAGAATATCTGACTTCAGCATTGTTTGTCAGTTAAACAAGTATGTTCACTTGGGATGTTTCTTAAATATCTGCACACATATTATTGTATTTTTATGCTTTAGAAGAGTCAAAAACTTACATACAGCACCTTTAAGTCCATGGTTGAATCATTGTTGACTTACTTTTCGATTTTGCAAATTGGATCAACATTAATATGGTTTCGTTGTTTCACTGTCGAACCATGCTCCTACCATGAACCATGTTTGACTGTCGTTGTTTCATGCTCCTACCTCCACAATGGAGTTTGTATCCTTGCAATGCATGTAAAATACATCAAATTGACATCTAATATTGGCATCAAAAAAAAAAATTCAAAATCGATTACATAACATCCCATTTTTTATGTTGTTTTGACATCAAGGTAGGCAATTCAAATCAAATAAATTTGCATTTTAAACATTTTTTTAATGTTGTTTTGACATCAACAACAGAAATGAATGACAATGTGAATTTGATGACTAGTTGATTTTTGGACTATATGCTTAGATGTCTATAAACATAAAATAGCTTGATAGGAGTGTGTTCTACCAAATTTAAACACAAACCCACTGATTTCTTTGTAGTTTTGTGACTATCAAAGCTCATTGTGTGATTTTTCATTGTCTCCTTCTGGATCTATATGTGAATTGTGAAAGCTTATTTAAATCAAAAGCCCATACATACACCCACCCATTGACCCTCCTCTCAAATAAACCAGAAAAGGATTTGAGGACAAAAGATCAAATCTCATCATAATACCAGGTGTAAAGACCTTTTCACTGGCTCACCATAATCTCAAGACCTTTTCACTTGCTCACCATAATAAGACTTCTCACGTTTAGATATTAAATGCATGATGAAGTTATATCTGTCGAGTTACATCTGCATTAGTGAGAATTTTGACTGGAGAAGAGTCGACCCTTAGCCAAGACGTCTCATCCTGCACTCACTGCAGAAAAAAAGCTCATCAAACAGACACGCGCTCATATCAGAGGGAGCCGTGCTGATTGAACTCCAGTCCTCCACGCATTTGATCTAAACTTCTCCTCCCCTTCAAAGCTTGCACACTTTTAATCCACTTACTTTTATTTTCTCATGTTACCTTCCTCGTCAAGGTCAGGCTTATAAGAATCCATGTCTGAAGCGCTTATGAGCTCACACCTTCAAAATGTTTGAAAGAAATCTTGGTCATACAATAACCTAAAGCAAAATGTGCATGTGTTTGATTTGTATATAAATTCCAGTAATAGAGATGTTTTATTATATTGGTTGTTGTGCATATATGATCATATATGTAAATTAATTAAAGTTGGTTAAAGTGGTAACACTTCACAATAAGGGTGTATTAGTTAATGTTAGTTAATTTATTAGTTAACCTTATTTAACAGGGAACAACACTCTGTTAAGTATTATTTAATCTTTGTTAATGTTAACTAAACATACATCGCCAGATCCTTCCGAATTCCCTGAATGGTGGGCATCAAATCCCTCTGAATCCCCTGAATGGTGGGCACCAGATCTACCTGAGTGCCCTAAATGGTGGGCGCCAGATCCTCCAAATTCCCCTAAATGGTGGGTGCCAGATCCTGCTGAATCCACTGCATGGCGGGTACCAGAGCTGCCACCTGAGTCCAACAAATGGCCAGACCCGCCACCTGAGTCCCACAAATATAGCCAGAGCTGCCACCTGAGTCCCACAAATGGCCAGAGCCGCCACTTGAGTCTCACGAATGGCCAGAGCCGCTACCAGAGCCACCACCTGACTCCCACGAATGGCCAGAGCCACCACCAGAGCCACCACCTGAGTCCCACGAATAGCCAGAGCTGGCATCTGAGTCCCACAAATGGCCAGATCTGCCATGTGACTTCCCAGTGCCGCCAGAGCTGTGCGACTTCCCAATGCCGCCAGAGCCGTGGGAATTTAAAGTGCCCCCAGAGACATCTCTGTGTCTCCCAACCTTAAGCCTCCTGACCCACTGGGGTTGTATGACCCGCTAGTGCCTCCTAAACCTGAGCCTTGTGACCCACTGGGGTTGTCTGAACTGCCAGTGTCTCCTGACCACAAGCCTCCTGACCCACTAGGCTTGTATGACCCGCTAGTGCCTCCTGAACCTGAGCCTCCTAACCCACTGGGGTTGTCTGAATTGCCAGGGTCTCCTGACCTTAAGCCTCCTGACCCAGTGGAGTTGTATGACCTGCTAGTGCCTCCTGAACCTGAGCCTCCTAACCCACTGGGGTTGTCTGAATTGCCAGTGTCTCCTGACCCTAAGCCTCCTGACTCCCTGGGTTTGTGTGACCTGCTAGTGCCTCCTGAACCAAAGCCTCTTGACCTACTGTAGTTGTTTGAACCACCAGTGACTCCTTAAGCTGAGCCTCCTGACCCACTGGAGTGGTCTGAACTGCCAGTGTGTCCTGAACATAAGCCTTCTGACCCACTGGGGTTGAATGACCCGCCAGTGCCTGCTGAATCGAAGCCTCCTGACCCACTGGAGTTGTCTAAACCACCAGTGCTTCCTGACCCACTGGGGTTGTCTGAAATGCCAGTGTCTCCTGACCCTAAGCCTCCTGACCAACTGGAGGTGTATGACCTGGTAGTGCCTGCTGAACCAAAGCCTCCTGACCCACTTTAGTTTTTCGAACCACCAGTGCCTCCTGAAGCTGAGCCTCCTGACCCACTGGGGTTGTCTGAACTTCCAGTGTCTCCTGACCCTGAGCATCCTGATCCACTGGTGTTGTCTGAACTGCCAGTGTGTCCTGACTCTAAACCTTCTGACCCACTGGGGTTGAATGACCCGCCAGTGCCTTCTGAATCGAAGGCTCCTGGCCCACTGGAGTTGTCTGAACTGCCAGTGCCTCCTGACCCAGAGCCTCCTGACCCACTGGAGTTGTCTGAACCGCCAGTGCCTCCTGACCTGCTGGGGTTGTCTGAACCGCCAGTGCCTCCTGAACCAGAACCTCCTGACCCACTGGGGTTGTCTGACGCACCAGTGCCTGCTAAACCAGAGCCACGAGATCTATTTCAGCTCCACGCTCCAGACCATCCACAGCTCCACGCTCACAATAAATTTGCAATTACGTCATATAAAGTCCAAATTTTGAGATAAAAATTCCCAATTCAGAGTTCTAAAGTCAGAATTCTGAGTAATAAAGTTGCAATCGCATGATATAAAGTCAGAATTCTCAGATCAAAGGTCACAATTTTACGTTATAAGGTCAGAATTGTAACGATAAAAAAAAACTAACAGCAAGAGATTTGGTTTAAAATATTGATGCAAAGTGACGTCAACAGAGAAGGATCGCCACTCTAAATGCAGAAGCAAAGGCTCAGACTTTGAAGAATACCAAAACAAACAAAAAAAACATTTGATTAACTTGCACAGATTAATTTTTCACCTAAAGATTAACAATGTGTGCTAGCAAAATAAACATTGTGAAATTTGATTTCACATATTCCCCATTATTTACGTTTTTTTAATCTTTTTTTCTTATATTAACTTTGTGAACAGAACTGAATGCTTGAGCTCAATGAACAAACACAGGATTTAATCCTTTACATCTTTAGGAATCATAATTGGACACCAAAGTTTACTCTGTGTGAGAGAAGTGCCATTAGTATCAGTGAAGAATAGCTTAAACACGGCTCAGATCCGCACACTGCTTGCTTGGCCACACCACGTCTTTATCTCAACCGCACTTAGAGTTAGACTTTCATGTCCTTTTCTCCCATTCATTCTCTCACTCCTTTCTTTCTGTCTCTTGTTGTGGGGAACCGTGTAGGGGTGTAGATAATGCTTTAAGAGAACTTCATAATGAAGTTAACCCTCTCTTTTCCTTCTCATTCGAACCATCAGCTTTTATTCCAGCACTGCGTCTGAAGAGAAGAGCCGGGGGTCAGAGGTCACGATGACTCTGTATGGTGAGAAACGCTGTGAATGAGGCTGTGTAATTAAGTGAAGCCTCACCAGGAACATTGAGGGCTGAAATTAAATTTTCAGACCATATATTTCGGTTTTAGTTTTTCATAAACATTTTAAAGTGGACCTATTATGCAAAAATCTCTTTTATAAGGGGTTTAAGCACAGTTGTGTGGCAACAGTGTGTGAATATAGACAGCCTCTAATGGTAAAAATCAATTAATTCAAATTTTTAGAATCACACTTCATAAATACTGTCTGCAGAAACACTTTGATTGACAATCTCCCTTTGTATGTTTCATCAGAGAGGGAAAGCCCCGCCCATTAGTGATGATGTCTCCCTTATTAGCATAAACAAATCTAAGTAAGAAGCAGCCATCTCCGATTAAAGTTTTGAATCTGTCACTATGCTGACACATAGGTGTTTATAGCTCCACCCTCTTATGAAAAGAGCACAATCTCATTTGAATTTAAAGGGACAGTCACCAAAACGGCCCAATTAGGATCAAAGCCTAAAAGGGGCAGTTGTAAAATCTTATTTGTGTGGTATTTTGAGATTAAATGTCACATACACACTCTAGGAGACATCAATGACTTATTTTACATCTTGTAAAAAGGGGCATAATAGGTCCCCTTTAAAGACATAAGCTATTTTCGAGTCAGTTTTGATTGACTAAAATATAATAATCAGCTGCCTTTAAAATGTTATTATATCTACTATATGAGTGTCCTAATTTATCATTCTGATCAACAATTGGGGTTTTGATGCTATCTTTGATGCTATTTATGTATCTGCAAAGGCCTGTTTCACAAAACGAGTTAAACAAACTCTGGGTTGCAGAGTAAGTTTTGGATTGACAAATCCAAGCAAATACAACCGGGTTAAAGTAAGGCATTTGGGAGTAACTTTGTTCTCCAGAGCAGATCATTTACCAATGTGACATAACACGATCAAAATTAACCCACATTCTTAAGCCCAAAAAATCAGTTAAAATCATTTCAACTTACTTTGTTTGCTCAAATTAAACTTGATCTTACATGGGTTGAAATAAAATAAAAATCCAGCTATATACAGTCAGCTATATACAGTCAAGCCCAAAAATATTCATATTCATACAAATTCTGACTTAAAGTTACTTTTATTTAACCAGCAATTATTTTTACCTTAAATGACACTGGCTTCTCCCAAAAGAAAGTAAGTTGATGTAAAGAGGCATAAAAAATATATATTTCTTTAAGTAAAAATATTTTTTAAGTTACTTTAAGTCAGAATTTGCTGAATATATTTTATCTTTTATCTTCCTTCACTGGCTGCCTGTTAAGTTCCATATTGATTATAAAATATTGCTTCTTACCTTTAAAGCTTTAAATAATCTAGCTCCTGTTTATCTAACCAACCTTCTTTCTCACTACAATCCAACCTGCTCTTTAAGATCTCAAAACTCAGGGCTTCTGGTAGTAAACAGAATAGCAAAGTCCACTAAAGGAGGTTGAGCGTTCTCATATATGGTTCCTAAACTCTGGAATAGCCTTTTTGATAATGTTCGAGGCTCAGTCACAATCTCTCAGTTCAAAATTACATTAAGGCCTATCTTTTTAGTAAAGCATAGGTCTCAAACTCAATTCCTGGAGGGCCGCAGCTCTTCACAGTTTTGCTCCAACACTATTCAAACACACCTGATAAACTAATCAAGGTGTTCAAGAGTAGTCTTGACCACCTTGATTAGTTAGATCAGGTGTGTTTGATTAGGAATTGAGTTTGAGACCTATGTAGTACAGCATACACACAATGCATCAAATAACATTATGATGCATGAGTGTGCTCCATGCAGGTGAGTGGGCTTGAAAAACCACCTGTAGGACACACTCCTCCAGTCTTATATACTTATATGCTTTCAATATTTGTTTCTATGTTTATTTATATATTTCCTAATTAAATAGTTTGTTTACAGTTGAAGTCAGAATTATTAGCCCCCCGTTTATTTTTTTTCCCTAAATTATGTTTAGCGGAGAGAAGATTTTTTCAACACATTTCTAAACATAATAGTTTTAATAACTCATCTCTAATAACTGATTTGTTTTATCTTTGCCATGATGACAGTAAATAATATTTTACTAGATATTTTTCAAGACACTAGACACTTGTGTTAGACACAAGATAAATAAACTTTACAGTATTGTATACATTTACAATTATACAATATCAAATGTGAAAATAATTCAAATGAATAATTACCTACAGTACATGATAATACAAATCAATAATCTGATACATTTATAGTGGTCTTCTACATAAATATGAAACCAAACCATATTGGTGATCACAAATAAATCTGTTTGCACAGATTTCTTTATATAAATCAGATAAAGGAGAGAGTCTTACTTTTTTCAAAATATGTAATAATAGGTTGCCATGTCTCGTAAAATTTTTGGACAGATCAACGCAATCTCACGGCGATTCGTAACTTTTTGATTTAGTGGCTAATTCATATGAATTCGTACGATCTAATTCGTACAAATTAGTACGATTTGCTCATCACCCAATGACGGTTGGGGTTAGGGGTGCCACGCCTCCTTTTTAAAATCGTACATTTTTGTACGACTGAACTCGTACCAATTCGTACGAATTAGCCACTAAACTGACGAAACGTAAAATACCTCCGTTTCCTCGTGAGATCAGGCTGGACAAATCCCTTCATTAAATATTTAATTTTCTCTGATTTCAAATATAAAACCAGATCACACATCCACATTGAAGCTTTAGGTGAAGCTGATTTCCACTCAAGTAGTATTCTTCTCCTTGCTAACAAAGTAGCGAAAGCGATATTTTGTGTTCTGGTACACTAAAAATAGCTAACTCAACACCAGGAGAATATTTGTTTCTATATATTCACAGGAATTAAAGAAAATGTTAATCTTGCTTATGTTTGAATTCAGAATGGTAATTCAGAAATAATTATGTAGATTTAACATGAGGGATCTACATTTTAAAATGCTCTGTAAGATATGGAAGAAAGCGCATATGTTACTCAATACCCAACAATATGAGGCATGCATTCTCTGTTTAGCACCCCTGCTGAAGCCAGATCTTTTGGCAAATGCTGCTTCCCTGCAGTGCAATTTGGGATGTAAAGGGGGGAAAAGAGGGAGCTTCTCATTTGAAGCGCGGCCCATATGGAGCTCTGTGCACAGTGACCTGTAAAACATGCTGTGTGCTGGTGAATATGGTTAGGATGCTGATGTCTTCACGCCCCTTGTTTTGAGAGAAAAGTCCTTTTCTGTGGTGATAGATTGAAATACGGCCCTATTCATCCGGAAAGTTCAAATTTTGTTCTTCCTCCTTTGTCCGACTCATCATCATCATCTCTTTCAGTGCATGCTTTCACATGGAGACCCGGACAAAGGTTTGAGTGGAGTATCTTCATATAATCCCACCAATCACAACAACTGAAGACTAACGGATGATTATTTCTGTCCATCCCACATTTACTTCACCGGCCAAACTACAGATTTTTTCTCTCTTTTTCTGGATTTTGTATTTCAAATTTTGAAGTTTTTTAGAAGTTTATTAAAATGTACAGTTGAAGTCAGAATTATTAGCCCCCCCCCCCTTTGATTTTTTTTTCTTTCTTAAATATTTCCCCAATGATGTTTAACAGAGCAAGGAAATTTTAACAGTATGTCTGATTATATTTTTTCTTCTGGTGAAAGTCTTATCTGTTTTATTTCGGCTAGAATAAAAGCAGTTTTTAATTTTGAAAAAACAATTTTAAGGTCAAAATTATTAGCCCCTTTAAACTATATATTTTTTCCGATAGTCTACAGAACAAATCATCGTTATACAATAACTAGCCTAATTACCCTAACCTTCCTAGTTAACCTAATTAACGTAGTTAAGCCTTTAAATGTCACTTTAAGCTGTATAGAAGTGTCTTGAAAAATATCTAGTCAAATTGTATGTGGTGTCATCATGGCAAAAATAAAATAAATCAATTATTAGAAATTAGTTATTAAAACTATTATGTTTAGAAATGTGTTGAAAAAATATTCTCTCCGTTAAAAAGAAATTGGGGAAAAAATAAACAAGGAGGCTAATAATTCAGGGGGGCTAATAATTTTGTCTTCAACTGTATGTTTTCCTAATATACCCAGCAGACACAACATGACGGCAGATTGACATACTCCAACATCGTGGAATTTTGGATTTTGTTTGGAAATGAAAATCAGGTTGACGTCAGAACCTAATCAATGTTCAACGTCAGACATATATTGCATTTTGGTTACTGTCCAATGCAACCTAAAAACAACCAAATATCAACGTCTAATGATGTTACAGCTTGACGTTGTGTAGACATTACCACTATAACGTCCATACTTGATGAATAAATGTCAGTATTTGACATCAACATGACGTTGGTTTAAGATGTTGGCTTGACGTTGGATTTTAGTAGCTTTCCAACAACAAAAAAGTCAACAAATATCAACATCATTTCACGTCATTATTGGACGTCAAAATAACATTCTCCTTAGATGCTGGCGACCTAAATCTAACCTAATATTAATGTCTTATGACGTTGTGTGTCTGTTGGGTATATTGGTAAACACTTTTATTATATTTCAACCCTATAATGTTTAGCTACATTTATATTTTAAAACGTGTCTACAGTTTTCATATAATGTTTGGATTGGGAGAGTCATTATTTTCCTAACTTTATATTTTTCAGTTTATTATTGTATCCAGTTAATAAAATCTCATTAATAAGTGAATGTAAAAAATATGTCTGAAAACATTCGTGTTTTTACCTTAAGATTAATACAATTAATATAAAGAGAAATTCTTTGATGTTTTAAATAATACATAAACCCCAACCAAAAAAAGACAGCATGATGCAAGCGATTTATTTTTTATATTGATAAGAAATTTAATTCAAATATATACATTTATTGAAAAAAAAAAAATAAATAAAAAATAAACAAATAAATAGATAAATTTAAAAATATATACATATATATATTTCCATATATCTTATATTTTAATTATTTTATTTTATAAATATATAAGACTGTATGATCTAAGAATTATTAATATTAAGTGTTTGAATACATGGATTTTATTTAACAACTTTTATTGTACTTTACTTTAACTCTTACTCTTAGTACAACTTTATGAAACCTGCATATTATTTTCTAAAAACACCAATACAACCTAAATATTACTCTGACTAAGTCCTCAAACAAAATATTGTAAAATAAAAAGATTTACTTTTAATAAACATTCACTTTCAAATGAACAAAAAGTGATCAGTGTGTTATGCTGCAATTGCTTGTCAGTAGACATGATATATACACTATAATATTTAGTGTTTAAAATGGGTGAGATTAAGGGCAAATTACTGAATTTATTTAAATTTTGAAATGTTATATCTTGTTTTATTTGATTTATTTAAGCATCTTCTTTTACTATTATTATATTTTTGTTTTGTTTTATGTGGCTTTACACAGTCAGTTGCCTTTTGGAATTATTTCTTTCAATAATCAGATGATATGGCATGCTGTGTGCACTTAATTGTGCTCACAAAACATTCACGTGGCCTCCGTTTCCCAGGTGAGTGAAAATGTATTTGTTTTATTTAAGATAATTTATCATTTATAATGTTCTTTAGACCTGTAATGCACTCCAGAATCTGACAGATTGATTAGCTGTAGGCTCTAGAACAGTCATCTAAAGCGTTGTCATATAGTGTTATACGTCACAAGATGGCGCCGAGCATGGCCGCCATGTTGCGAGCTCCCAGCAAACTTCATTGTGTTTTGTATGTTTTACTTGTATTTTTGTTGTTTTTTGTGCTGGATGTACACACTCTTATTGCCTACGACAGACACACACTTCGGGAAATTGGTTCGCTCGTCGCACACCGAAGACCGGACTTTGAGTTCTTTAACGACGCTCTGTTTACAAACACAAAAACAGAGCCCTTTGTCTGGGCCACACAACCGAGGCGATGACGCAAACGCAGCCGGAAAAGAGGAAAGAGAGCCGGCGTCCTGGTCAGACTAAGACGCCGTGGATTTCAGCATCCGGGGTCACGCACCAGCCGACTGAAGGAAAGTTTCTTCCCTCAGACTATCAGGCTGATGAACACTTAACACACCCCACACAAACTCTTCCATACCCCGCACTGCACACCATCAAGATGTAGCATGCACTGCACTTTAACAAATCCATACTTAAAACAATACTGCCTACAACTATGTGTACACCTATCCATCGTACGTATCGCTGTCAACATTGCCTATTTATCATTGTCTTGTTTTTTTGTGAGTATGTTGTTGTATTTTACACTATCTGTATTTCGCACTGTCTGTATTTTGCACTGTCGCTGTATTTACACTATCTGTATTTTGCACTGTCTGGAGCCAGCACCTAAGCTTTTCACTCATCATAGCACACGTGCTGCTGATAATGTGACAATAAAAATGATTTGATTTGATTTGACCTGGATTTCATAAATAGCTTTGCATTCACTAACACAGACTATATCTGAAGTATTTGGATGTATTTCATGTTTTCCTCCAGTAGAGAAAATCAAAATGATAAGCAAAATGATAGCAGGTGTCTGTAGCTCCGCTCACGCTCCGCCTCTTTGCCCTTGTTTGGTATCCCCTGGTCGGAGCGATGACGCGCGAACAAAATGGCGACGGTTGGCCACGCCTACTGGTAGCTTCTTTTGGGTTCTTCAGAAACCTATGGGTGACGTCAAGGATACTGCATTCATATCTTTTACAGTCTATGATTCAAACATACTACCCGCTCGCATACTGTTTTTAGCGTACTATATAGAATGGAACAATGTGACAAAGACCATAGAATACACAAGACGTGTCACTCGTATAGTTTTGAATGGGGAAAAGTGTAACGGTCAATATGGTAAATTAAGCCACGCCTTCTAGTACAAGAGCCAATCAGCGATCGCTATAGACTGACGATTCTCCGGAGAAGGGGCTCAGACCAGACGTGAGCTTCTGCAGATTTTGTGTGATTTGAACATTAAGAAATGAATCTAATGAGACAGTTGTTGTTTAATTTTATTGGTGATTCCTAAAATGAAATTGAATTGTAAGCTTGGCAAACATATCACCCCAATTTTAACCTCCTTACACTGGCTACCTGTTAAGTTTCGTATTGAATTTAAAATATTACTCCTTACCTATAAAGCTTTAAATAATCGAGCTCCTGTTTATCTAACCAACCTCCTGTCTCGCGACAACCCAAGCCGCTCTTTACGATCTCAAAACTCAGGGCTTCTGGTAGTACCTAGAATATCAAAGTCGAGTAAAGGAGGTTGAGCCTTCTCATTTATGGCCCCTAAACTCTGGAATAGCCTTCCTGATAATGTCAGAGGCTCAGACACACTCTCGCTCTTCAAAACTAGATTAAAGACCTATCTTTTTAGCAAAGCATACACTCAGTGCAGTACATAGCGGTATGACGCATGATGTGCCCCACACATGATTTTAGTTTCTCGTTTATATACACTATGAACAGCAGCTATGCTAATTATTCTCCTTATTCTGTATTTCCACCTGGGGGTACTCATCTCGAGGCCCTCAGACTATGCAGTGCCACTGACGCGATTCGAGACCAGCGACGAGATGATCCCAAGGTTTTCTGGACCAGGCCGTATCCTGAGCAGCTGCTGTGGTGGTCATCGTGGAGTGAGAGCACGAGACTGACTCCTGTGATGCTCCAAGGACAGACGAGTCTTCGCTGAGGACCAGCTTCCTGCGCCTAGACTGCAGCTCGGCACAAGACGTTTGGCCATAGGGGAAATGGTCGTGCCCAACTGAGCCAGGTTTCTCTCGAGGTTTTTTAAATCAAAAGTTTTTTCCTCGCCGCTGTCGCCACTGGCTTGCATGGTTCGGGATCTGTAGAGCTGCTCATCGATGGATTTGCTCTTCAGTGTTTAGACTCTCAGTAGTGATTATTAACCCACACTGAACTGAGCTAAACTGAACCGAACTTAATCTCTGAAAACTGAACTGACACTGTTTTAATTCACTATAATCTTCCATGTGAAGCTGCTTTGACACAATCTACATTGTATAAGCGCTATACAAATAAAGATGAATTTAATTTAATTGAATTTTGGAGAATTTGATGTTACCCCATTCAAACTGAATGCCCGAGCATACTGCCCAAGAGGTGTTTCAAAGATGGCCACCGAGTGAAATAACTTGCCTTAAAGGAACTTTGGTATTTGATTTCGGGCATACAGTAAAGGCCTGTCAACAGTACTTGCCTGGTTCAGGTGTTATTTTGTTTTGGCAACCCTTTCAAATCGTTCAAAGGCACATTGTTGAGTAAGTGCATAAGCCGAACCGTAACTGCCCAACACTTTGTTATTAAAGTACAAACATCTGGAACTGCTGGTCCTGTACTTGAGCTACATGCGCACAACATGCTATGCAAATAACAAAGAACCTGTTTATAAAGCCAGCGATAACTCCTGGTTTTCTCCTGTGATTTTATTTGGAGCCGAACAATGATGACCTCTGATCTTTTTCTGCAACATCCACAGTTCCCAGAGCGGGTCTGCGTGAGAGCAGCCTTCTCTCCTGTCGCGTTTTATGCCATGCTGCCGGACATGACTCGCCATTCTGTACTAATTAGCCCTTTCCTGCACTTCTTTATGAGCCGTGTTTGCTTTGTGCCGTGCATCTGGCTTTGTTTACCGTGCTGCGTAGTCGCTTGTAAAGTTCGCCGGCTCTACAGGGGGCCGTGTCAGCATTAGTGCCCATTAGTGATTCCCAGACCTGAGAGTCTACACTAACCACAACACATGGGACATGAGATTGAGAAGTCCACCTGCAGTCTGTTCATAAACATGGCATTTTTAGCAACGTTTAACACATCTATCATTACCGAAATGGATCTTCATCATTGTGTTGACTGATTGGGAATATTTCTATTAGGAGGGAGCCAAACAAATATGACTGACCACGTGATAATGACAAAATGGCGGATGCAGTACGTCCGAGTTCAGTTCACATAGATATTTACATTACATGCTGCCTACGCTGTTGTTGTCTATTGGAAGGAATGCGTCAATACAGGGTACAAGGTACCTGGTACAGGGTAATAATTTAGGGTGGACAGTATGCACATTGAGGCGCAGGCATTGTTATGTTGTCAGGCATCCTTATAAGTTACTTCAGAAACTAGCCGTTACTTCACTTAGCCGATGATAATACAAGATTCTGGTGCTGCAGCGTCTTGTTGTCATATTTAATTTACATTGTTTGCTGATTTTATTCAACAAAACTAGCATAAACCATGTATTTTGAGCGAGTTGGTGCTACTTTGCCTTATAGTCAGTGCAGTAAGAGACTGCATTATCGTCAATAACGTGACTTGTTGAGCGCACAAGTTCGTAACATACAAAATTGTAAAAAATGAAATCTTACCTATGAAGTGTTCTGTCTTTATGCTTTGTTTTCTTTTGCTCGTTACTACACCCGTCCACTGTGCAAAAGTCCAGCATCTTCAGATTGGCTTTAGTCTTGCCTAGTGCGGTTGAATGACATTTGTCCTGGGAGCACTGTACTAATATGGTGGCGGTATTGACGTATACTCAGGGTTCGTATGCGATATCTAGGGTATATATCTATGAACTGACAAAATAGTTACGTTTCCTCGAGAGATCACACTGGTGTGTCTTAAGCATTGATTTAAAAAGACCAACAGTTTGAGCACGTCTTATATGAGTGTGCAAGCTCTTCCGTACAGCACAAGCTCATACTGAAAACGTAGCCCTATATACATTTCTGGAAATCACAAATTATGTAGCCAGAGGTATGTATGGCTGCATTTTTTAAAACAAATGATACGGGCGGTATGACGTCACCCTTACGAAAAATCACTGCAGTTTTTTTTTTTTTTAAAGAATACTACAGTTTTTTTTAAAGAATACTACAGTTTTTTTTAAAGGAATACTGCAGTTTTAGTTAACTTCTGAAAAGTGATGTTTTTTGGACACGAAAAAACATATTTACATATATTACAGTATTATTGCAATACAACTGAAGTACTACAATACAACTGAAGTACAACTACTGCAATGGTACTGTAGTACTACAACTACTATAATGCAGTACTGCTCCTGCAATACAATTGAAGTACTACTACAGTACAACTGCCATTGTACTTTTCCTGCTCAGTAGACAATGGTTTACAAATGAGGTTTTAGTACTTCAGTTGTATTGCTAAAGTACTACCACAATATATTGTATTGCACTTTTCAGAAGTATAACTAACTACAGAAATACATCTACAATACTGCAACACATAATAAAACTAAAGTGCACTTTTAATACTTATGTACCTAAGTGCAATACATTATATAACACAAGGGTGACCAACCCTGTTCCTGGCGATCGACCTTCCTGCAGATTTCAGCTCCAACCCTGATCAAACACACCTGAACCAATTAATTAGAACCTGAGGAGCACTTGATAATTACAGGCAGGTGTGTTTGATATGGGCTGCAACTGAATACTGCAGGAAGGTCGATCTTCAGGAAAAGGGTTGAGCACCTCTGATATAACATATCACTATATTGCCCCTCTGTTTATTTAAAGGGCACCTATGGGTTACACTTTTTTCCAGATTTAATATAAGTCTTTTGTGTCTCCAGAATGTGTCTGTAAAGTTTCAGCTCAAAACACCCATCAGATTATTATTATACCTTTTATAAGTTTCTATTTTTAGCTTTGATCAGCAGGTAGCGATTTCTGTGTACTGCGCCTTTAAGGCTAGTCCTTTACTCCCACCGTTTCCATGTGCCTGTGAGTGTGCCGCCCTCGGCTGCGTCAGACAACAGACAGACATGATGGAAAAAGGTCTCATGTAACGTTTGTGAGAAATACTACAGTAAGAACTTTACCAATGAGTATTTGATGCATTTGTTGTGGAGTTGCAACGACGAGTCACACACAATGTCGTTACAAAGTTACAAAGACAGCACGCGCGTTTAGCTTTGCACTCTTTTTGCACGCAAATGTGACAGGATACACATTAATATCTACTGCTGTATGGATATCTGTTACGTTAATGTACAAAATAAACCTGATTTAATGTCCACAAACCGGTATTGAAGCGTCTTTTATAATTGTTCTGACATGCGGCTGTGGGGATGAAGTAAAGCTGAAGTAAATGGCTGTAATTCATTACACACATGCACTGTTTTAAAACATTTTAAACTTGTAAAACTCACTCTTGATCACATTTGATGATGATTGATGATCCTAGCAAACTGAACAGATCTTTTATTCCCGGTTGCTTTGCACACGTCCTGTCTTGTTGATATGATTATATGCGTTACAAGGGAGACATGTTAATACGCAGCTGTCAATCAATTCGGTGGGCAGGGGGACAGCACTCCTACGTCAAGTTGCGGTCGGCCTGAAACCCGCTCCAATTGGTCCACCGTTTTTATGTTGGCTGTTTCTCAATTCCAAGAACGCAGAGACCGGACTTGCGTTCTTGTGGAGACCGGTCTTGCCAGGTGTCCTCGAAAGACCAAACTCGGGAGACCACGAGAACAGAGAACGCGTCCTGTGAGAAATGAGATGCTGTGTTCTTCCTGATGGTGACGTGACCTTCACGTGTTTTAAATGGAAAATTATTTAAACATTACAGCCTTCATACAACGATTTATTGTTTTACCCCTTTTCAAAATAAATGCTCTGCATAAAAACATTATAAATATGTTGCACAATGTAAATAAAACAGATTTTAATACGAATTTCAGCAAACAAACACTCTTAATGTGTTTATTCCTTTATTAAGATGTTCATGGTGCTGTTTATATTCACCGTGTCATTTAGGGAAACTCCTGAACTTTAATAATAAATCTAAATAAAATGCTGCACTTCCCACCTCCAGTCGCAATGACTTCTGGGACTTCTAGAGCGAGATCGGTGTTTAAGTCTGCATCGGTGCGTCCTCGATATCAACACATCCGTGAGGTTTCACGCGTCCTCCGTTTTTGCAGTCTTGAGTATCGGAAATTAATTTTGGCAGCTGATGATGACGTTACACGAGGACGCAAGATCGCTGAAGAACGCATATTGAGAAACAGCCATAGTTACATTGAAAAAACAAAGACTGGGTGTTTTTATATCACCTCAATATGACACATGTCTGTCCAAACAGCTTGAAAAGTAGATTTTTCACCATAGGTGCCCTTTAATGTTACTTTAGTTGAACTGGAGATTTTACTGCTGTTGAACTTTATTGCAATAAGTTGAACTGTGTTTATACCTCATTATACTGCAATTTTGCAGTTGCACTGCAGTTATTTTTCATTATTCGTTTTTGCAAATAAACTCTAAAAATTCAAATTAGAAAATTACTTGAATCCAAAAAACATCCCTGAAAAAAGTACAAAATATTCTGGGAAGATGTTGAAGAACAAACCCCTTGAAACACAAGTGCAGTACAGTTCTTATCACACCATTGGCATATTAGACTACAGCAGCACAAGTGCAGTAAAGACAAAGTTTACTTGTTTTTACTCCAGTTTACTGCAGCTTATACTGCTGTTGAACTCTATTGTACTGTATTTGAACTGTGTTTATACTTCATTGTATTGCAATTTTGCAATTGTACTTTATTTTACTGCATTTATACTTCTATATACTGCAGTTGTACTGCAGTTTTACTTCAGTTTACTGCAGTTATTTTTTGTAAGGGCTTTCTTTTTTGTGCTTACTAGCTGACAGCTTACCTTGGTATGGACTGCTTTCCTGCTTGTACCAGTTTGTTAAATGGCTCACCATGTACGTCGCTGGACTTGAGATGCAGAGAGGAGTTGACCACAACGACGGAAAGCGAGTAAGACAAAAACAGAAGCCAAAAAATAAAATAAATAAGTAAATAACAGGGTGAGAATGTGGTAAAAGCTGAAAACCGGGTAAAAATCAGGCGAGGGCTTTTCTTTTTCTGGATTGCTTTTTAAAACTGTCAGTTGGGCTTAGGGAAGTGGGTGATCGGGTCAATCGGTGCTTTTTAAAACACTATCAGTTGGGTTTAGGGAAGGAGGAGGGTCGGTCAGTGAATCAGCCATTCAGTCAGTCAGTCAACAGTGGCCTCTGGTGGATTTACGCCAGAACAGCAGGCGTGAATGGCACTCGTGAGAGAAATTTGAGATCTCAAAAAGCATACTCAGCGGCCTCTGGTCTCCTCTTCAGCCTTTCGCCAAAACAAAAACTGCAAAAAAAACGTAGCTCCCGGGACGTATCTCTGAAAATGTATATATCGGTACGTTTTCAGAATGAGCCTGAGTTGGTTCCATAAATAAGCGGCAGCCACAGATAAAATATAAAAAATGTCACCATCAAAATATTGACTATACCTGTAACTACCCCTTTAAGGCAGCATAACTGTTGAATGCCACAAAATGCAATCTAGGTAGGCAGGTGGTTTTTGGAAGAGAGCTGTTGTGAGGTATTTTTCACGATATGAGACGTTGAACACTAATGAGGCATTACCATGAACAGCACAATGTTTTCACAACAGCACAGCGCCGTTGTACCAGGCATATGTTTAGCTTGGCTCCGCTATAGAGAGGCATAGGAGTAATAGTCTCCTGTCTTCTTTCAGCAGCTTTATCATGCTCTGTATCACAGTTCATGAAGCAAGCGTGTGTGAGAGAGAGGACGAATCGAGGGTCAAGTGTGTGTGCAGCCATGTGTGATCCAGTAAAAGTGTATGTTTGGACACAAAGAGGGCTGGTATGCTGAGAGAGCACTCGGACTAAGTCCACCGCGAAGCATGAGATGAATTTTGCTGGAGTCTCAAGTGTCATAAAGGCGGCGTTGGGCCAAGAGTGTGTGAGTGTGTGTGGGTGTATGATAGGGTCAAGGGATTAACAGCTGGTATAAGAGTCTCAGTGCCG
Organism: Danio kyathit; assembly: GCA_903798195.1. Classification (NCBI taxonomy): domain Eukaryota; kingdom Metazoa; phylum Chordata; class Actinopteri; order Cypriniformes; family Danionidae; genus Danio; species Danio kyathit. Next base: position 54,331,656 of record LR812536.1, on the reverse strand, counting down.
CTAGACACACACAAAACAAACGCAAACACTCTCTTGTAACACAATCAAAGCCGCGGCGAGAGATCGGCTACTAAAATAAATGCAGCGGGAGGGAAAATGCAGCGGGGAGACTGGGAAAGAGAGCGTGTGTATTTATGTTTTGTGGAGGAGAAAGTCATGCTGCTTGGACACACTAGATATGTTTCCATCCAAAGATTAAACTGGAACATAGCTTAAAACATTGGTTACACTTTACAATAAGGTTGTATTAGTTAATGTTAATTAATGCATAAAATAAACAAACAATAAACAATATATTTATTACATTATTTGTTCATGTTAGTTAAAGGGGTGGTCCACTACGTTATCATATTTGAAACTTTAGTTGATGTGTAATGTAGCTGTGTGAACATAAACAACATCTCTGAATGTAATACACTCAAAGTTCAATGCAAAGGGAGACATTGGGCCCTATCATACACCCGGCGCAATAAGGCACAAGACGTGTTTGCCCTGACATGTTGCTATTTTCAGACCAACGAAACCTTAATTTCCTGTTTTCCGCCACATTGTTTAAATAGCAAATCCATTTGCACCACTTTGTGGACTCATGGGTGTTTCGGTCTAGAAAAGAGGTGTGTTAAGGCGCGTTGTTGGAGCGTTGCTATTTTGAGGAACTAAAATAGACAATAGACCAGCTGAAAGCAGGTCTAAAGTCCAGTGCAGAGCGCTTTAGTTGTGCGCCTCGCTTAAACATTGTTTAATACACACAGGATGTAGAGCAATTCACAAATATCTTTACAAATAAAAAAGAATTAAAGGAAAAAGACATTACAAAAATTATTACTTTCTACATGCATATAAAAACCACTGCCTCCATGCCTTCTTCATCTCGGGGGGGCTTTTTTTTTGTTCATTCATGACCATTTGCTTTTGTATAATGTTATTATTAGTTGTAGTATTAATTATTATATGCATATTTATATTTGTTTTATTAAAAACAAGCTTAGATTTGTCCATCTGTCGGGTTTTGGACCATATGGGTCATAGCATGTGTGTTTGAATATAACTCAGTTCGTTATTACTGTTCATTTATTCGTTTGCTGGAAATTAACTGAATTTAGAAATAGTTTTGAAACAAATCTTTGCGCTTAACAAACAAATTTAACTATGTAGACTAGTGAATGTCTTCAGCGGAACGTGTACAACACGTTTCCTTATCCACGAAAGAGAGAAAGAGAAAGAGAAAGTAAAGAGGCTGAATGGAGGAGGCTCATTCTTTATCCTGGCGCTGCAGATGCTCTGTTTAACTGTTTTCTCGCTAGTGAAGCGTTCAGTTTTTCAAAGTCTGCCATGTAAATAGCAAATGCGCCATGCAACTGACTCTTAAAGGGAATGGAAGATGAGACTCTGATTGGTTTATTCTCAAAACACACCTATAACTCATTAAAAGAATAAGCTCAACCCTGTTAGACCATGCGCTGCGGCCCAGAGCATATTTTTCCATCCTTAAAATAGCAAAAGTGGATTCGGACATGCTCTTAATGCTTTATACCTTGTACCTAGATTGTTAAAATAGAGCCCATTCGCTTTTACAGAGTTAGCTTAGCAAAGCCTACAGCAAACAAAGATTGGGAACTACAAAAAAATACATCCGGGTTAGTGAGATCACAAATGCTTCAGGTTACGCACATACACCCTGCACAGCGAAGGGGCGTGGCCAGATTTGCTTTAATGTTATAGCAGAGAAAGCTAAAATGCCGTCCTGACGCTGCTATTTCCACAGAGCTTCTTCTGTTTCTGTATTTGGGCTTTCAAAGGACACAACACAAAGAGCGAAGTGCTAACAGTTTAATCTTAATTATGTTCTAATTGTAAAAATATATAGCTCTAGCATTTGACAAAGGACAGCTTCCAGAATCTCTCCCAGTTCTGTGCTGGATTCGGCTAAAAACTCTTCAAAGAAGGAGCAGCTCCAACCGTAACAGAAGAAGCTGTGGATTATGAGCCACAACCTGTAAGTATTTTTATTTGTTAAAATTGATCAATTACATGCATAGTTTCTAGAGTTATTGGTATGTTGTAGCAAGGACGTAAACAAGGATGTAAACAACGGGAAATGCTGTTTGTCACCGTTAACAATTTAGCTACAAATTCATATTTATCAGTCAAACCTCTGTAAACACCCACAATTTTCACCAGCACTGCAGTGTCTCTCTATGCTGCCGCTTTCTGTGTGTTCTACATCTCAAATAACAAACTCGCAAAAGATATGTGAATGTTTCATGTTACTTACACATGCTTATAACCCGAATATTTGCGAAAGACACTTGTCAGATTTTATTTTAGAGAGCAGGCGTGAGGTTCAGCTGTGTCCTCTTCATTTTCTGTCTGATTCAGGCTCAAACGGATACGGCTACACTGACTGACAGTATCTACAGTATTTACAGATCTGCGAATCACAGCACATTATGTTAGCTGACCAATCAGAGCCTCTTGAGGGCGGGCCTTTCGGGGGAACTAGGAAATATGACAAGTCGTTTTCATGTTAGCTGAGTAGCTGTACAGTATATAATCAAAGTAAGATATATGAAAAAATATCATGATTTTTTACAAATGAAGCATGCGCTCACATTGTTTTGCATCTTATAAACACAGCCAAGCCTTGAAAATACACTCTGGATCACACCTTTAATAAAAAAAATACAGTTGTTTATTGTTAGTTCATGTTAATTCATGGTGCATTAACTCATGTTAACTAGCATAAAGTTGGAAGTTAAAGGTGCAGTATGTAAGTTTGACACCCAGTGGTTGAACTGGGTATTGCACTCCTAGATCAAAATAAAAACACGCGTGGGATGCCAGAGATTGAGGACAGGAGCGAGTGATTTAAACCGTGTTCTAAATAAAATCAACGACACGCGGTAGAAGGAATTATGTTCCATATTAAAAGGAGTTTTAGTTCTAACCAACACCTCGAATTGAGATATTAGAAACGGTTTCTATTTCTCACAGCTCAACATGTGAAACCTATGACAGTGCACCTCAGGTAAGCCTCGTGTGTTTTATTCAGTGCTACATGCTAACAATGTGAGTTTGAATGGATTCTAAACCTTACCGTTTCGTGAGTGAGTGCTTATTCTGTGCTTCTGAAAGGCTGTATTTACATTTTTGTCGTGTTTCGTCTGGTGCAAAGAGTCAAACTGCTGTTTGCGTGTTGTTAGGACACGAGATTACAATGTAATCTGCTCACCTAATGTTTACGTTCGTAATATTTATATCATTTGCTAATTAATAACCTCATGTGGAACTGAATCTGTCTCATTTCGACGTCTGATACTGTCCATTTCGGTCACGGGCGCATGCTTTCAGAGCCTTTCTGAATGAATGAATGAAATACGCTGTTTTCCAACAAGGCAACCCGGAGTGCTGAAATATAATTGGCTAAACTGGCATTGTGCAGGTTAAATTTACCTAAACAGAGACAGCGTTCCGGCACGGAAAAACCATTTTCAAAGCAGAATATCTGACTTCAGCATTGTTTTTCAGTTAAACAAGTATGTTCACTTGGGATGTTTCTTAAATATCTGCAAACATATTATGGTATTTTTATGCTTTAGAAGAATCAAAAACTTACATACAGCACCTTTAATAATGCATTAGTAAATGCTGAACTAAGATAAATAAATCCTGTACCAATGAAGTATTGTTCATAATAAATTCATGTTAGTAAATACATGAACTAATGAAACTTTATTGTAAAGTGCGACTATATTCGTGAATAAAGCATTGTGACATACAACATAATTATCCAGTTAAACTGGCGCCAAATATCAAAAAGAAAAGTCTTTCCTATATAATAAATGAATTGCAAATTAGAAGATGAATTTGTAATGCAATGAACATGCGGAGGCTTTTAAAGGTATGCACTCCACAATAAGCAATCAAGACGGTTCTGGGAGATAATAATATTGAACTACTACTGATAGAGTTTGGGTGAGGGATTTTATGACCAAAACAACATTTCAGATGTTTTACATTGTGCTCAGTCCACGTTTGTCCATTAATGCCATCCCATCATGCTCATTTTGAGTTGTCAAATTATAACAAATTATGATCTGTTATAACAAAATTATGTAACTTTTTTGATGCACATGCCAGAATTTATTTGTTAAATGGGATTCCATTGTAGTTTATACAATCTTTTTTATTTTTGGATTAAAAGTTTATCCTACTCAGTTGAACATCTGCCTTTTTTCTGCATATTTTCAAAATATATGCGCATCTAGGCATTTACATTAAACATTTCTTATGGAATATTTCTAAATGTGCAAAAAAATAGGTGGAAGGAAACATGGATATTTAAAGAGAATACAGAAAATAGACATAGAAAGTGCAAATGACATTTTATGTTGCCCATAGAAATGCTGTTCACACTTTACAGTAAGTTAATGTATTTACTAACATGAACTTATTATGAACGATACTTGTACAGCATTTATTAATCCTTAATCCCTTAGTAAAATCCAAATTCATGCTTGTTAACATTAATGTACCGTGAGTTAACATGAACTAACAATGAAGAACTGTATTTTCATTAACTAACAATAACCAAGAGGATCAAATACTGTAATAAATATATTGTTCATTGTTTGTTCATGTTAGTAAATGCATTAACTAATGCAACCTTATTGTAAAGTGTTACCAAAATGCTTGCCTGCTCCTAGTGTCGGAATTGCTCTGGTAATTTTTCATTGAATACTAATATGGCTATGATATTGTTGTGCTTAGATATGGCTTTTTAACAATGATCTAAATCTGTCGAGCCCAAATGTTTTCTTAAAAAGGGCACCATTGATTGAGCGATGTGGGCCGAATATATATCAAACTGAATATATCACATTATATAACATTAAATTTGTCATGGGTAATTTTGTAATTTATTCGCTAATGTTGTTTAAAGACAACATGAAAAATGTTGCTTTAAATCATATTAATTAATGCAGTATAATTGTAACATTTTATAATGAATTTATTATTACAGTAAAAACATAAACAATCTCATTTATTCCACAATGGAGTTCAATGCATGAAAAAACTAGTCAACCTGCGCCTGCCTTTTCCTTGATTTGCTCACCGGTGTCTTGTGCATTGTTTTTTGTCATGTGACATTTTTTCCATTTTAAAAGTCTGATTCATTTACAACATTTAATTGAAAATTAATTTCAGTACACTTTTTGTAGCTCAGCAATAAAACGAAGGGTTACGTTCAAATAGAAATAACTATCTCTGTCAAAGGCATTCACCCCAACCACGTCCTCATCCTACTCTCTCTCTCTCTTTTCTGATAGGATGGTGGGCCAAATCAAAGGTTACCGTGGGCCAACTTTGCGCATCTCTGGTCTAAATCAACGAATCCAGTCAGTTTGGTCAAAAAAAACTACTTTCCACTCACTGATTTAACACGTTTTGTGAAAAACAAGGTTTTTGTACTGCACTGTGTTGTACCAAAACATACATTTATTTAAATTGATTGGTGACAAAACACAAAAAACACACTTTTACTATCTCATGAGTAGGCCCACACGGAATCTGCGCGCGTAGAATTCCGCAGATTTTCTGCAGATTTTCCGCAGATTTCCACAGATATTTAGCCCATCATTAATTCTGTTTATTTACTTAAAGTTAACTATTTACAGGTAATCTAATTGGATTTGCATTTTAAACATTAAATACAAGTTAAAAAGATATTATTTTTTATTTAACATATTAAGGTTTTAGTCATGATACTCCCAAAATAATTCAGCAGAAATCTGCAGATTTTTACCAAAATTCTCCGCAGAAATAGCAAAAAATATCCGCAGATTCCGTCTGGCCCTACTCATGAGGCATTGGGAAAGGATTTATGAGTGGAAGTGAATCAACATAACTGACACAGGTAAGTGATAATGACACCATGGAGGATGTACATCATCCTAATCCCATTCATACTACATGTACTGTTTCTACTACATTTAATCGAAAATAAAGATTATTGTGACCACTGGTTGTAAGGTACAGCTCACTACAAATAATATTGTAGCGGATGTTATCCATTTAGGGGCAACCCAGTGGCGCAGTAGGTAGTGCTGTTGCCTCACAGCAAGAACGTCGCTGGGTCGCAGGTTCGCAGGTTCGAACCTCGGCTGGGCTGGGTCAGTTGGCGTTTCTGTGTGGAGTTTGCATGTTCTCCCTGGGTTCGCGTGGGTTTCCTCCGGGTGCTCCGGTTTCCCCCACAGTCCAAAGACATGCAGTACAGGTGAATTGGGTAAGCTAAATTGTCCATAGTGTATGAGTGTGAATGTGTGTGTGGAAGTTCCCAGAGATGGGTTGCGGCTGGAAGGGCATCCGCTGCGTAAAAAAAAAATGAATGAATGAATGAATGTTATCCATTTAAGCCTTTGTATATGCCTGTAGCGGGGTAGTAGTAATGATGATAATGTTAATGTTGGATTTTGTGCACATTTTCCATTTTTAAATTCTGTTTCTTCTTTCCCTAAGAGCTGGGGGGTGTCTAATCCGGGCAGTCGGGCCGTTGTATGGTGTGGATGTGTTTTTCCTAATCTCTCGTTTGCTCACTCGTGTGCAGTGTGGTGTTTTGAATCTAAAAGTGTGCATGTGTGAATCTTTGGGTCATTTTTTTGGGCCCAGTGCCTAGTCTGCCCGACTGCGGTAAGCCCCAGCTCCTCTGGTCGGATGAAGTTTTGTTGTGGGCACTAGCAGTGCCATTTTTAAGCATATATGTGCTTGTCTTTTGATAACTGTGGTCCAACGATAAGTGAATTGCAATAAAAAGAATCTATTTTCATATATCCACGTCTCGATTGTCATTGTTAGAGGTACGAACCTGTATTTAATGTCCCAGGTAATATACTGGGTGGCGTAGTCGAGCTTTAATTGTAATATTTTTGTGGTAATTTGGCTCTAGTGTGCCAGTTATCAGATTGGGTTTTACTACCAACAAAAAGTCTTATCCCCGCCACAATATTTTGTGAAGTTTATTGAACACTTCAACAGAAAGTTCCTATAATAGGGTGCAGTTAATGCTTTGACAGTTGTCTCTTGGAACTGTGTGCATTTTGGATGTGATGGTGCGGATAGTTCCATGAGTGATTTTGTTCATTTATTGACTGCATCTGAAGGGAATGTAGACTCATGAGAGTATGTGGAGGTAGAAGGTGCAGATCCTGTGGCTTTTATGTAAAAAGCATCAACGCTTTGAACTTGATGTGGGCTGCAACTGGTAGCCAGTGCAGGGAGATAAAGAGAGGTGTGATAGCCTACTAGGTTGGTTGAAGACCAGTTGTGCTGCAGCACTTTAATTTATTTGTTGAGGTCTAATTGCACTTGGAAGTTCAGCCAAAAGTGGGGTGACGTGGTGGTGCTGTAGGTAGTGCTGTCACCTCACAGCAAGAAGGTCGCTGGTTCGAGCCTCGACTGGGTCAGTTGGGTTTGTGTGGGTTTCCTTCGGGCGCTCCGGTTTCCACCACAAGTCCAAAGACATGCGGTACAGGGGAATTGGGTAAGCTAAAATTGTCCGTAGTGTATGTGTGTAAATGAGAGTGTATGGGTGTTTCCTAGTGATAGGTTGCAGCTTGAAGGGCATCCGCTGCATAAAACATGTGCTGGATAAATTGGCGGTTCATTCTGCGGTGGCGATCACTGATTAATAAATGGACTAAGCTGAAAAGAAAATGAATGAATGAGTTCAGCCAAAAGAGCATTGCAATAATGCAGCCTAAAATGTCAAGGGCTTATACAAAAAGCTGTGCAGCTGTCACAGAAGGAGGACTATAGGAATATATGGCAAGCAGGTGAAGTATTTTATCTTGCAGAGGATGAGCAGTGAACTAGTGATGGATGGAATAGTGACTGATGGCGATGAGGAACACAGACAAGATTGGGAACCACTCTGAGAGAGACGAAGACACTATGGGTATACTTGGGGCAGGCAAGGTAAGTATCTCAAACATGAATAGACTGACCGTGAGAGTATGTCCTTCTTGACGAGGCTTGACACTGAGTGAGGAAGCATGCAGGTATTTATGGGCTGGAGTGATGAGCGTGGACGTGCAGGTGAGCTGGTGATTAATATTCAGGTGACGGGGATCTTGATTGATTGCGGTGACGGTGAACGGGGTGAATCAGGTAATTGTGAGTGGGGAGAACCTGGCCTGGCTGTGACAGCAGCATGTTCAGCTATGAATAAAGCTGCGGTCACACTGCATTTTTCTCCCTATAGACTTCCATTCATATGCACGCAAATGCGTCAGACCGGAAACGCAAGCTTGTGCAACAAGTTTCGCAGTTCGCTGTGTTGGAAAGTTCAAGCTCGGTGAACTCTGACCTGCGAAGATCAAAACATGACCTCTCTGGACAGAAATTTAAAACATGGACCAAGCGCTCGCTTTTTTAAATGTCTAATCATCTTGTTTAATCCCGCCCCTTTTCACAGCGCCGTACAACAGAATTTCTCAAACTCTAGTGTGACCACAGCGTAAAGCTGTAGGTTATCAGCCTAACAATAGCACCATGATTCTGAAGCATGAGTTCCAGTAATGTGGTGCAAATGGAAAACAGTGGGGGAACTTCGATACTTCACCCCTTCAGGCAACCCTGAAAGACATCATACTAGTGAAGTGCAGTAACTAATGTCCATTTATAAGTGACGGAAGGATCTGATGATTCAAAATGTCAAAAACAGCAGACAGATCCAGCTAAATTTAAATAAATTATTTGAAGAATCTCAGAAACTATGAGTAAAGCCATCAGTATACTTCAAATAAAGTTCTTTTGCATTCTTCCTTTCAGGGCAAAAAGAAAAAGTTCGAAATGGCTGCGTGACAATATACTACTAGCAAATCGGGGAAAGAAATCACACATCAAAGTAGGCAGAGTTCCAGAACACACACACTGATTGCATAATCATTACGGACCAATGGTAGTTCCCCCAAAAGTTTGCTATGGTGAGCAGTTTTGCGTGTCCTGTTTTGAATCAATAAAAGTAGCTTATCATGCAAATCATCCTACACGCATTTTATGAAGATGCGTCATTTCCTACTTTTGATTGGGAAATACTTGATGTCATCATTAGTTTGATTGGTCTTTGTCCAGGGAGGAGGGCGTGTCTTTTAAGCAGAGTCTGTCAAGTAGCCTAATGGCAAATGCTTCTCCAGGTAACCCCCCGCGTCTATACGCAAGAGGCTGCAAAAGTACCGCAGAGAGTGGGAGTAAACAAATACCTGGCTGCAGAGTGGCAGAAATTGTTATCAAGCCAACTGCACGATTTGTCGGAGAGCGTTCTCTGTGGCTCATGCGGGACGTGCGACAACATGCCTCTGGAGAGCAGCATTCCCGCAATGACAGAGCTCACAAAAATCAATGCACAGTCAGACAGTTCTTCGTACCCCAAGTCTCTCCCGAAGCAGACATGGTAATGACAGTGACCCAGTCTGTGAAAATCTAGCTGGAGTCATTTATTTATTTTTTCTGTAATTTATTGTTTTCTACATGAAATAAAGAACAGTCTGTGAAAATAATAAAAATATATGTATTTAATATTAACTGAGTAAAACCACATCAACAACTGAAATCACAGTGAAATGAATGGCTACAATCAAACTCTCTCAGAATTAGATTGTTTTTACTGGTTTTAACACACTGGGTCACATAGTGTAATTTGTAAAAATTCTGTAAATAAATGTGGAACACAAAAGTGGAGAACAAAAGTGGATCACATTCCAATGTAATATGATTTTGTCACGGTTGTGGATCTGTCTGTTTCTCTTGTATGTGTGTGTGGGTGTGGCTGTGTTTGTTTGGGTGCACCTTCACCACGTGGCTGTGTGTGTTTACATGTCGTCAGCTGAGCGGTCACGTGCTTTGCTGTTGCTCAGCATCGCTCAGCTGTTAATCAATGAACCACAGGTGTAGCGCGTTACCGCGCGCCTTTATCTGTTTAGTGTTTGTATCTCGTGTTGTCAGTTCATTGTGGTTCACTTCTGTGTCTGTTCCTGTTAGGCTTCTCCCGCTGAATCCGCTGGTGGTGAGTCATCATAGAGTCTGTTGCTTTTGGACTTGTCAAGCACGGCTTGGTTTCATTGAAGTTGTTACTGCTGTTTGCACTGATGACACTCACAAGAGATTCACTTTGTTTCGCTGCTCTGAAGAACTATTACCGCTGTTAAGCGTTGTCGATTTCCTTTAGAGATGCATCATTGCTCTACCTTTTCCCTCGATATCTGGTGAGATATCCATGAGAGATTTCCCTCTGGATCTGTTGCTCTGAAGAACTATTACCGCTGTTAAGCGTTGTCGATTTCCTTGAGATGCACCATTGCTCTACCTCTTCCCTCGATATCTGGTGAGATATCCATGAGAGATTTCCCTCTGGATCTGTTGCTCTGAAGAACTATTACCACTGTTAAGCGTTGTCGATTTCCTTGAGAGATATCTGGTGAGATCTATACCAGCTGTTATTTCCTGTTATCCCTGTTAATAAATCATCTTGCATTCACTTGCATTTGGGTCTCCTGCGTATTTGTGACAGATTTGCTTGTTAAGATTAAGTCAGACACAAGCATTAATTTATAAATTAAACATAACATTTAATACATTAATAAACAACATAATGCCCATGTAAAGAAAATAAACTAGTAAATTGTAACTTTCCATATTTTTAAATTAGAAATAGGCTAATTGAAAACTTTACAGCTAATGTTTGTAGCTAGTTTACGTATGTGCTGTTACCATGTTTGGATAGGTGTTACTGCAAATAATGACAAATGATTTAGCTGAAATCTGTTATCAATACCACCCTTTAAAATTAAGTTCGTTAGTATTAACACAGGTGTACCACACTTTTAAACATAACATCAGCTATAACAGTGCTGCAGAGTTGTAAAAGAGAAAGACTGACTGCATCTGATCTGTTTACACGGATTTCGATAAAAGACAGTTTATTTTAATGTCCAAGTGTTCATACTTTCCAGAAAACATATTTTAAGTTGCGATTTACCACCACTGGCATGCTATTGGGCTTGTGATTGGGGATGTGGCCCCCGCTGCAGTATGCGTCTCTGATTTTTTTGTAATAAAAGTGGTAACCCTACGCCGATCATTTGACGTAGAAGTATAAACCATGCTTAAGACGTTAGCACAGTACTGTACATACAGCACATATATACATATTCATCTAAACCTCGCTCTCAGCAGTAAGGGTAGAGTCACTAACAGGTGTTCAAACTTCTTTTTACTCCTAAATGGACATTGATAAAGAACTTCACTGTAAGTATATTAGGCTTGAACATCTGGCCACTTTTTCCCTGCTGTGGACAGAGGATCATTTATATTTTAGTTCTGAAGAGGTGTGTGTTTTCCATGTGGGAGTAGTGTGCGAGCAGGACAGGGGTTAAGAGATCCAGCCCCCAATTTATTTGTGGTGTTAGTTTTTAATTAAAAGTGTAAGTGATGCCCTTCGGCAAGGGCAGAGCCTGTCTGTGTTTGTCTTCAAAATGGATGTCAGATGAGACTTCGCAAAGGGCATCTGTCCATGTGCGTGAAACAGAAAGGGAGTTAAAGCCTTCACAAGGCCACACCGGAGGCGTTGAGGGTGCGAAATCACATCTATCCTGCTCTTTTCTGCTTCTCGCTTCTGTTTGTTTTTTCTTCCCCAGCAAGCGGAACACCTTCGTGGTTTCACACAGAAACTCTTTTGTCTCAAACCCTCCTCCCTTCTCTCCATGTCTGTCTACAAATAAATTAACAGAGAAATAGAGGACTGACAGATGATGTGGGACTAATCATATTTTGCGTTATTAACTTTCCGTGGTAATGCGATTCATTATTCTCACATCATTAATATTGCATAATGGTACATTTATGAGATGGTACATGAACCACGTCGACCGTTTAAGACTGCTGAAGTTGTGTAAATGTTACAGATCCAATTTGGAAAGCCATCCATCATCACCTCTCTCGCTTTTTAGTGTTCTTGGGAATGAAAGTGCGATTTTCCCATTGCTGCCTCATGCGAGTGGGCTTCTGTATGACTAAGTGGTGGGTACCAGTGTGGTTGGAATGGTAAAGACTGGTGTTCGTAGATGGAATTGGGGCCTGCAGAAGTTTTCAATTGACTCTTTCAGAGAAAGAAACAGTCAGTGTGTGCCCAGATAGACTCAACCTCAGAGTCTGTTTAACACAGTCGCCGGCATCTAGAGCTCATAGTGGATTCATGGTTCTTGATGGTGTCAGACACACAGATTGAGTTTTTTGTAGTTGAGAAGATCACCAAAAATTGTAAAATGTGGCAGTACCATGGTACAATATTGTTATCAGTTGAAATATCATAGTAATATGCGATAGTATGTAGTAACTATAAATGAGGTTATATATATATATATATATATATATATATATATATATATATATATATATATATATATATATATATATATATATATATATACATACATACATACATATATATATATATATATATATATATATATATATATATATATATATATATATATATATATATATACACACTACATGGCAAAAAAACTTGTCATCAATCTCAGTTGTAAGAGGAACAAATATTAACTTGACTTCTAGTTGATTTTGAAAAGTGGCAGAAGGTAGATTTTTATGATGAATCATCTGTTGAACTGTATCTCAATCATCACTAATGCATGAGACCTATTGAATCAGTCAAGTTTGGTAAAGGAAAAGCACGGTTTGGCGTTACATACAGTATGGGGGCGTGCGAGAGATCTTCAGAGTGGATAGCAACATCAACAGACTGAAGTATCAAAACATTTGTGCTGCCCATTACACTACCAACCACAGGAGAGAGCAAATTCTTCAGCAGGATAGCGCTCCTTCTCAAACTTCAGCCTCCACGTCAAAGTTTCTGAAAGCAAAGAAGGTCAAGGTGCTCCTGGATTGGCCAGCCCAATCACCAGATATGAACATTATTGAGCATGTCTAAGGTAAGATGAGATAAATATATATATATATATATATATATATATGTATATATATATATATATATATATATATATATATATATATATATATATATATATATATATATATATATACATATACATATCTATATACATATCTATATACATATACATATCTATATACATATCTATATCCAGGGCCGGAGCAAGCTCAACTGGCGCTCTAGGCAAACGACGAGGATTCCGCCCTCAAACCGAAAGTTATGCCATCTTCAATCCGAAAAAGCCGGAGGAGGGGGGGGAGGGGGGGCGACGGTGCTGCGTACTGAGATGATGCCGGGGATTGTCGCGGACGAAAGCGAAGACCGAGGGGTGCGGAGATGATGCAGGGTTTGTTGCGGACGAAAGCGAAGGCCATTTACATTATGGGATGTTTTTTATAAGTTGTTTACATTTTAAGACTTTTTATTAAAAAAATAATGTTACACGCATACGGTTTACCAGTGGCGGCTGGTGTTAAAAAATGTGGGGAGGGCGCAAACACCAGAAAAAAATCTAACTGTTGGTAAAGTAAGAGTGTAAAAGCCATTTTTCAGGTGATGTATCAAAAAACTAAAATATGACTAAAGCATACAATAAATGCATCACAAATCAGTTCATTTTAGTTCAATTTGGTTTTATTATCAGTAATGAAGTAATCCAGATAATCAGTAAACACGCACACACACACACAGATGTTGCCTAATCACTGGCCAGTAGCACTACTTGAAAATAAATTTGCTCTCCTTTTTTTCTGGCTTGAAAATTTCTCAATAACCTTTTGGTTAAAGTCAGTCATCTCAGTCACCAGTCTCTTCTCTATTGACAGCATGGCCAATGCATTCAGCCTCTCTTGCTTCATGCTGTTTGAAACAGCAAACACAGAAATAGTAAAAGGCATGACTTACATCACAACCTGCCAGCCAACTCAGTTTGTCATGACAAGTGCTGGAAAAGCCCCGAATATTCGCGCGCTCGCCATCACTTGACTACTGGTGAATTTGCAAGGAAGGTCGATCTGGTCCAAGCTTCTTGATTTTTTTTCTTCATCCAAACGCCTTGTGAACGGATATCTTTGCAAAGATACAACAGAATTTTCTTTCATCTCGAGAAATTGCATTCTAAGCTCTTTGGTGAGAATGGTCTAATCACATAAGGCCAATCATATAAAAACAAATATGATTCGTTCTAACAACAAAAATGGGAGGGTTCGGGACGCAGAGCGCTGCGCCCCAGGGACAATTTAAAACCGGCCAATTAGAGCTTATCGTCATATCACGTGCATTGCAAAAGTTCGTGTGCCTACATAGACACCCATTAGTCCGGCGCCCCGCACAAATTTTTTTTCAATAAATGTTAGTATGACTACAATAAACGTTAGAATGTTATAATTAAATCAATTTATTTAGTTAATATTTGTGATAATAAACATTAACATATTAAAGGGGTCTAACTTGAAGGGGGCGGCGCCCCAGCGCCCTCTATTCACCTTATTCTCCGCGTACGAGCGGGCGCAGCCATTTGAATCATTTTGGCTCGAGACTTCCGGTCTCATTCACTTCCATTCATTTTTAGACATTAAAAACAGCTCGTTCTGCTGCTTGATGTTGCAAACTGAGGTTTTCTTATTATATTATTCTATTTTGTCTGTATAATCATGCCAACACTTGTTTGTAGAGCGAATAGTTTGACCGTTTTCAGCCGTTTATTATTCCTAGTCATTTCTCCCATAGGGAACTGAATCGGAAGTTCTAAAACAATCGCGAAAACGAGCGCACTTCCGCATTGAAGAATAAGGTCAATTGAGCAGCCGCCACTGCTGTTTACTATATGGAATGCAAAAACTTTGAAGCTCAATATCTGAAAATTATTCAGAACGCAGATAGAACCTTAAAATTCCAAGGTGACGATATTTATAATGTAATAAAATGTTTTCTATTTTAATTAAAAGTTGTTACTTTGCTTTCTATTCATCAAATCATGACACGGCATTTCTGTGTGGAGTTTGCATGTTTTCCCCGTCTTGGCGTGAATGAGAGTGTATGGGTGTTTCCCAGTGATGTGTTTGCAGCTGGAAGGGCATCTGCTGCATAAAACGTGCTGGATAAGTTGGCGGTTCATTCCGCTGTGGCAACCCCTGATGAATAAAGGGACTAAGCCGAAGGAAAATGAATGAATGAACATAAATGTATGATTCAATAAGGTTAACTATGTGAATCTCAATGTAGACTCAGTTAGAGCCAGAAATGACTGGCTCTGAAGACCGAAAGCACCTAAACACTGATAACCATACGTTTTTTCAAGCATAGAATTTATTTTTTACCTCCTGTTCCAGGCATAGATTGGTTATATCTAATTAATGTCACAATATTACTTTTTTAGTATTTTTGATTAGATAAATGCAGCATACAGCATAAAAATCCATGACGAAACTTAAAATACAAGTCAAAAGTTATATATGGAGTTTGTTTGCTTAGATCAAGATAAAACCCAATCTCCTATTTATAACACTGAACTAGAATCAAGAAAAGCAAGAGATGTCGCACAATGAAAAGTTCTTCATTTCCATTCGTAGGTGCGATATTAAATTTGACCTTGTGAGCTCTGTATCTGCACCCACGCTGTCCTGTCGCAGTGCCCAGATCAGGTCTCCCGTCGCTGGGCTGTGGCAGCCACCAGACCTTTCTGAGTCTGATTACCTTCACATCTGCAATGAATTATAAATCCTTTTGCCATTCAAAGACTCCTTTATAGACCTGCAGGTCCCTCACTGCTCCACATTAACACACACACACACACATTCACCTCTGTTAATACCAAAAGCACAAAACGCTATTCACCCAAAAAATTATCCTATGTAAACAAATACCTTTACAAGAACACAAAAATCACACTCACACACACCCACTCCTGAATTGAAAGGTCTCAGTTACATAGTCTTAAAAAGAAAAATCCTCCCTTTTCCTGCAGCTCCTACTAGACAGCTGCTTCTGCCCATTTTTTTAATGGCTCGTTTGAGCTGCTGCGTGCATGTGTGTGTGTGTGTGTGGGTAGGGATTCCTTTCTATTGTCACACACTTTGATGTCTTCATCTTTAATTCCCTCTCAACTGTGCACACAATTCTAAACCCAATCTAAAACGTGGAGTGGGAACAATATGCTGCTCTGCATCAGAAACAAACCCAGATTAAACATGCCCAAGAAAGACAGGCTTCATTAGTTCACACTGTGGATATGTTTGATTTAAACATTAGTTTTACATCACTGTGCTGATTGTCATTATCTCTTTTTGATGTATTGTGCAAGTGAGCTATTTATCATGAATATAATGAGAATAATTAGGTGTATACTTCATTATGGAAATCAGGCTGAATGTGTTGCAATGTGGAGTAGGGTTGGGCGATGTTGACCAATTTAGCATCGTACGATGTCTAATGTGAAACATCGCGATGGACGATGACATGGTCTTCATAGGCGGAGGTGAATAAATTATTTATAAATAATTCATTCATTCATAACGAATTAATTATTTGTAGCCTACCGTTTCAACTACCTGCTCTTCGTTTTACCCATAACCAAATCATAAATAAATAAAGATAAGTTACACACAAATTACCACCTGTCAATCACTTTTTCCGCGGGACTCTGGCATGAGTAGGCAGAGTGATCCGTGTCAGTCATTTGTTTGGTGCGGTGGATGGCGGAGGGGTGTCGCGGACGAAAGTGAGCGGCGCGAGGGTTGCTCGCAGACAAAAGTGAGCGGCGCTGAGGTGTCGCGGACGAAAGTGAAGAGGGTTGGGGAGTCGCGGAGCAAAGTGAAAATGAACAGTTTGAGGGCGGATGAGGAGGGAGATCGGTAAAATGAGGTGCCGGATCCGGAGTGTTCCGGCACAAATTAAGCCCTGGATAGAGACAAGATTAATTAAATATCACGTTTAACAACTATAGTGAGACGCGATCCACTATCATCCTTGATAAACTATCCGACGTACACTGTTCTCTGGAGCTCAGAGCACATGACAGTGTCTGTGGCTGTGTGTGTGTGTAGGTGTGGTCACGTGATGTGTGTTTTCAGCAGACGGAGGGCTGTTCAGAAATGCTAGATGAAACACCAGTGTGAACGTGGGTCATTTTCGTTCTAAAATGCCATTTTAAAAAGTAAGCTGTATTAGTGTAAACGGGGCCTGAGTGTGTATTTTTCACAAGAGGGTTTGCGACGGGGGCGGGGCGATGGATCGCGATGCCGGCTCAGCATCGTGATGTCTATTGGCCATCGGCGATGGACGATGGCATTGTCTATCGGCCCAATCCTAATGTGGAGTGCAATCAGCAGCACATTCATTGTGTACTGTGGTGTACACTGCAAATGTCTGAAAATCTAGTCATCAAGTTATGCTATGGTCAAGCAGAACATGTCTACAAACACAAAATTTGCATCAATGTCCCTCTATTTCTTCAGATTTCTATTCCTTTTTTTTCAAATATTTCCCAAATGTTTAACAGAGCAAGGAAATTTTCACAGTATGTCTGATAATATTTTTTCTTCTGGAGAAAGTCTTATTTGTTTTTTTTCGGCTAGAATAAAAGCAGTTATTAATTTTTTTAAACCATTTTAAAGTCAATATTATTAGCCCCCTTAAGCAATATATTTTTTTTAATTGTCAACAGAACAAACCATCATTATACAATGACTTGGATAATTACCCTAACTTGACCTAAATTAACCTAGTTAAGCCGTTAAATTGCACTTTAAGCTGAATACTGGCATCTTGAAAATCTTACAGCAAACATAAACAATCTGTAGTGTTCATTCTACTCATAACATGTCTTGACACTAAAACCAGAAAAAGGTATTTCCTGTGGTGGTTTGACGTTTTCGCGCTGATTGCGTCATCAGATTCAACACTCCTATTGGCTCTTGGATTGTCGCTCATTGTAAGAAAAGTCACACTGCAGGAAAGAGTCTGCCAGAATTTCATTAAAGGAAAAATTTGATCGCAACTGTCTGTGAATATGTCAAACCAATGATCAAACACCACAGATTTTAACCTAGAATAATAAGAATCTTTTAGGACTTCCAAAATTTGTCTCAAACAACCAAATTGTGGCCCAAATCGCACGGTGAGACAGTGTCTTTGTACTTAAAGTTCCTATTAACAGCTGCCAGAGTTCTTACTAGGTCTAGAAAATATGATCAAATCACCCCAATTTTATCCTCCTTACACTGGCTGCCTGTTAAGTTTCGTATTGAATATAAAATATTGCTTCTTACCTATAAAGCTGTATATAATCTAGCTCCTATTTATCTAACCAACCTTCTGTCTCGCTACAATCCAAACTGCTCTTTAAGATCTCAAAACTCAGGGCTTCTGGTAGTACCTAGAATAGCAAAGTCGAGTAAAGGAGGTCGAACCTTCTCATTTATGGCCCCTAAACTCTGGAATAGCCTTCCTGATAATGTCCGAGGCTCAGACACACTCTCGCATTTCAAACAGCGACGAGATGATCCCAAGGTTTTTATAATCCTGGACCAGGCCGTATCCTGAGCAACTGCTGTGGTGGTCATGGAAGAGTGGAGAGCATGGGACTGATTCCTGTGACGCTCCAGGGACAGACAAGTCTTCGCTGAGGTCCAGCATTCTCCTAGACTGCAGCTCTGCACAAGACGTTTGGCCATAGGAGAAATGGTCGTGCCCAACTGAGCCTGGTTTCTTTTGAGGTTTTTTAAATTCTTCACGTTCGCCAATTGGTGTTTTTTCCTCGCCGCTGTCGCCACTGGCTTGCATGGTTCGGGATCTGTAGAGCTGCGCACTGATGGAATTGCTCCTCAGTGTTTGAACTCCCAGTAGTGATTATTAACCCACACTGAACTGAGCTAAACTGAACTGAACTTAAACACTGAAAACTGAACTGACACTGTTTCAATTTACTATAATCTTTTATGTGAAGCTGCTTTGACACAATCTACATTGTAAAAGCGCTATAGAAATAGAGCTGATATGAATTGAATTAACACTGGAACTACCAGAATTCTATAACTACTAGAACTACCGTGTTGCTTCAGACCATTCTCATATAAGACGTCAGATTGTCAAATCATATTTATATTCAAAGCTTCTATTGAGATATTAAAATTAAGCTTTGAATGTCTGTTGTCATATTTAATTAAGTCATCAACCTAAAAATACGATCATCTTGGTAATACAGTTTATAAATGTATAGTGAGGCTACATTAGACCACCTCCGAATGTCCACACCTCACTTTCATTTTCACTTTCCTAAGTAGGGAAGAAGTTTTTTTCACAGCATCGAATATGCCGTTTTGAAAGACATATCTGAAGTAAAGTTATGTTTTTGCTAACAAACAGTTGTGTTTTTGATAGCAGGAAGTTGATAGGCAACAGAGCCACGCATATTTAAAGTAATCTTAACAGTAGGTGAATTGAATAAACTAAATTGGCCATAGTGTGAGTGTGTATGGATGTTTCCCAGTTACTGGATTGCAGCTGGAAGGGCATCCGATGTGTAAGTTGCTGGATAAGTTGGCGGTTCATTCCGCTGTGGTGACCCCTGATGAATAAAGGGACTAAGTCCAAGGAAAACGAATGAATGAGTGTATAGGTGTTTTCCAGAATAGTGCTGGGTTGCAGGTGGAAGGGCATCCACTGCGTAAAACTTGCCAGAGTAGTTGGTGGTTCATTACACTGTGGCGACCCCTGATAAACCAGGGACTAAGCCGAAGCAAAATTAATGAATGAACATAAATATATAATTTAATAAGGTTAACTGTGTGAATCTCATTGTAGACTCTTCAGGGTTTTCTGATTCATAAATTCCTGCGCACTGTGCGTGATCATTTCATACATCAATCCAAATAATATTAGTCATAAATACTGATATGCGCGGGGGAAGTGCTGTACTTGCTTGTGCATAAACAATATTTAGACGTGAGGTCCTTGATGCGGAGGCTCTCAGACTACAGTTGCTCAAGCTCATTTCTTTCAGCTTTAAAGATGAGCACCACAAAGTGTTTGATCTTCAAAAGAGAATGACCAGAGCTGGAAAGACAAGAGAGCGATAATCTTTCAATTTCAAAGAAGATGTGACATTTTCCGGCGACCTTATGAAGCATACAACACATGAAACGGTTTCCTGAAAAAGCAGGTGAATCATCGCCATTACTGCTGGCATTTTAGCCTTGATCTGTCCGACAGAAAATTACAAAAGACATGCTGAGATACTGATGGATGACATGAATGACATAAAAATGTTTCGAGCTTCTCTCCCTGAACAAAAAAAAAAAAAAAAACAGGACTAACATCTTCACATCACAAATCAATCAGGAACATGGGATGCATTGATTTTAGCCCCTTTCACACATGCAGACTTTCCAGGAAAATTACAGCCAACTTTCTGGAAAGGTTTGTATGTGTGAACGGGCCGGTAAATTAGTTCCAGCAACTTTCTGGAAAGAGAAGTTGTAACATTACCATACCTGTCAACCCTCCCATTTTTCCTGGGATTCTCCCGTATTTACAGTTCTATCCCGCTATCATCCCGTAAAGGTATTTTCCCGTATTTCTCCTGTATTTTCAGTCTTTCTCTGAAGGGTGGCAATAAACATTAAAGAGCAGAGCCTCCCTATGTGCAACTCACACTGCCAAACCACCAGGGGCCGCCCTTTGCTCTTAAATGTGAGTCTGTTCTGCGCTTTCGCTTTGTTTAGGCATGAAAACACTGAAATAAATATAAAAACGGCGCGATTCCCTTTCCTTTTATTACAGGTGCCGTCTCCCCTTCATACGCAATCCTCAACAGTCATATAGCGGTGCGTGACTGTCAGCTGACGCGCTCCATAGGGATAAATAGAGGCTTTTTCCCCAATTACGTGATTTTAAACAGAGTGAAAGTCTGATTTTGGGTGCGTGTTTAAACAGACATATACAGATAATTAATAAAAATATCTAAAGATGTAGATCTTGGGGTTTTTTTTCAAACACAACTAATTTAGTCCTAAATGAGCATAAAAAGTTAGGAAAGCAATGGAATGCTTTCTTTATAACGTTAGATGGTTGCATTTTTAAAGTGACAGCTGTTATTTAACGTAATCAAACAAAAAAACCTAAATAAATAAGAGATTCATTCGTTGCTCTTTAATCAGAATGTGTAAGTTATACAGTGAAGAAACGGCTAATGAGATTTGATAGCTTGATTTTATTTCACTATAATAGCCATTTTAATAAGCTGAACTGTTTGCTAATGTATTTGCTGCTAATGTATACTATTTATTTTTTCTTTTGTAAATAATAATAATAATAATAATAATAATAATAATAATAATAATAAAACATATTACTGACCATTTAACTGTTTATTTACAATGAAACAGCTCCAAATCAACATATTTAGTAACTTGGGGATTTTTTAAGGGGGGTGGGGGCATCGGGGGAATCCCTTATTATGGTGGGCATATCCCCTATTTTTACATCCCAATGTTGACAGGTAGGAACATTACTGGTAATTTACTGGAATGCTGCGAAGGAAGGTTGCCGAAAAGAGCACGTTCACGATAAGATATCAGTAAATATATAACAAATCCATCAATGCGCAGCTCTACAAGTCCCAAACCAAGCAAGCCAGTGGTGACAGTGGCGAGGAACAAACTTCACCTAGTGACGAAAGTGAAGAAGAAAAAAAAAAAAACAACTTGAGTGAAACCAGGGTCAGTTAGCCATGACCATTTCTCCTCTGGCCAAACGTCCTGTGCAGAGCTGCAGTCTAGGCGCCGGAGGATGGAGAACACTGGACGATATTAATGGTTGATTCCATTAGGTAGAAAATTACAAGTTCCCACTCTGAAGAACTTCAACAATCCTGACTTTAAAATCAGTAATGGGAGCTCAACAAATGTGACTTACTTGCCTGCCTGAACCATCAATGCTTCGTTTTTCACTTACAAAATGACCACTGATTTACCTGAACCTTATTTAATGTCTTTAAGATGTGTTGGAGACTTTAAAATAACAATCTTTTGAAAGCTATTTTTGTTTCTCCACTTTGTTTCAAGCTTTATTATGTGAACAACTGCATGGATGTTCTTTTTCCCTTATTTAGAACTTATGTTTTGTCTCTTTACCTCTGAAATACTTCAGGATTAACATTACTTGTTTTGGGCGTACTTTTAATTGACTGACGCCAACAATGGAGTAGTCCACATCTACTTATGTCATGTGACAATAGTCAATAGGTGCGTTCGACTTCATGCAGCGCTGCACAGATCTATCGAAATCTGTCTTACTGTAAAGCGGTGCATGCCGGTTAGAAATTTTGTTCGGATTGATGCTGCGCCAACGCCATGTGACTGTCACATGTGGCATCAAAGTACCGTGACAGTGCTCCGAAATCAGACGATTGATTTAGTCGGTGCATTATCGGAAGAGTGACTGCTGGAGCTGCGATGATGGCACTGATATTACACGATTGGCCAAGTTCACCGCATGACAACAAACACGTGTATTTCGGGTTTATTATTGGACAACTTCCGATTCACAAATTTCAAAACAAACAAGCAAAAAAATCAGTGTACATTTAACTCAATTTGAGTTTAACTTAACACTCCTTGTGTGTACATATGACTCCCTCCATTTTGGAGTTAAAATAACACTTTCTAAAGTGTGATATTTGTACATTACTCTCAGAGTTCATTTTAACACAGTAAGAGTTTATTCTTACATCGAACTGGAGTGTGTGTTACCCTTCAAGGTGTTAATATATTACCTTTTTCCTACATTATCAATTGGTGTGTGTGACAGATAAGTGATCAAATATGTTGAAAATTGTTTTAATTTATGAAATGTTCATTAATCTTTTCATAAATAATTTCAATACATTCAACTCTTTGCATTTTAAAATGCAACAAGACATGTTTCAAGTTTAAGTAAAACATTCAGGTTTGATCACTGTTTGTCTGAAAGTACCGGTTCGAGTAAAACAACTGGACTTCCCCATCACTAGTGGGAAATACACTGCATATTGGGTTAAAAGTTTAACACTGAAAAAAAAAAAAAAAAAAAAAAAAAAACTCCAAAATATACGCTCTTTCACACTCGTGGTTTAAAATGTACTCCGGTTTTAACACTGAACACCACCAAAAAAATAAAAATAAAAAAATCACACTGTATACTTAACACTGGAATTTTTGCTGTGTACCATCTCTATCTTGTATATATCATGCTTATTAAAAGACTTTAAATATTTTACTGCAGTATCATTTTTTGTTAAATAATTTGTTCATAATGACTAGATTGTTTGCACAGGTTTATTTTCGACCTTTTTATAGACTATTTACTAGCTGCATTCAGCTTCATGAACGATTTAAATTATATATTTTAATGAATAATCTAAATATTAACTCAAATAAGTCTTACAGACTTGTAATAAAATAATTGTCATCATTGATCCTGCCACCCTAAAGGTTTCTTAAATTAAGTTAAAGAACTATTTTATTAAATAATTGTAAAGTGATTTATATGATTATAATATATACACTTTTTTCCTGTCTAGCCGTTTATGCACAAGTTTTAAAAGTGACATTGATGTACCTGCTCTTACTGGGAAACTTCTACTTAAAGTGTAGTTCACTTATTTAAGGAATGTCCTTTTGTTCAATCTTTTGGATTAAGTGCTTTTTTGAAAATGCTTTCATTATCCAAACTAATCTTAATCATTGTTAAAGACTTAATTAAAACATCTAGTTTGGGGTTTTACACTAATATCTTTTGGAAAGTTTTATATCTATAAATGTAAACCCCTTTTTAGCATATTCAAACAAGAACTATTAGCCTAAAGA
This sequence comes from Danio kyathit, assembly GCA_903798195.1. Taxonomy (NCBI): domain Eukaryota; kingdom Metazoa; phylum Chordata; class Actinopteri; order Cypriniformes; family Danionidae; genus Danio; species Danio kyathit. The sequence goes on along the minus strand of LR812536.1, from coordinate 54,307,782 downwards.
GTGATGTTTAAACTCCTAAAATGTGCGCTTATTGCTTTGTATTTAAATGGCCTATTTATTTTTATGTTTATATTACCCTCTCGTTTCCCCTTATTTCTCTCATGCGTTTGTTATAGATTTAATTCATAATTCCCTTATTGTTTAAAAATGAACTACAGTTTGTAGAGACTGTATTCTGTTTTATTTGTACTGTAAATCTTTTATTGTTATAAAAAAAAAAAAAAAAAAAAATGATGATGATGATGCCATTTGATCGGTCATCATGACTGCATCATGACTCAACCCCCGCCTGCGCTCGACTAATCTCGTTGATCAAGATTTACACATGCATTCTAATCAGTCTTCGGGCCTCCATCTGTCCTCTTTTTCCCATCCAATGGTCCTTTTTCCAAAAACTTACCATATTAGTTTCTCTCTCAGGTCTCTGTCCTCGGTGGAAAGTCTGGAGCCAGGCTGGCTGAGCGGCGATGTGAGGAAGGCCAATTACCTTCTGCCACCCGAGACTTCCAACAAAAACACCAGTGTGTGTAATTAAAGCATGAATGGCGGACCTCTCTCTTTACTCTCTCGCCCTTTCATGATCAGGGCCTCTTTACGCGTGGACAGGAGGAGCACCGGGGGCCAGTGTGGGAACAGATGAGACAAACACTTTTTATGCAATAAAAGATAAGAAAAAAAACCTCTTCAGATTATCACATTGAACTGTCGAATACATCCATGACTCCACTGTAATAGATAACGGAGTTATCCTTTAAAGGGGTGGTCCAGAGTGTATTTTTAAGGCTTGGTTGCGGTTATAAGATGCAAAGCAATTTGTGCTCATGCTTTATTTATAAAAAAAAAAATCACGTTATTTTTTCATATATCTTACTTTGATTATATACAGCTACTCAGCTAACATGAAAACGACATATTTCCTAGTTTCTCCGAAGGCCCGTCGGCAAGAGGCTCTGATTGGTCAGCTAACATAATGTGCTGTGATTTGCCGATAGGCTCCACGTCACCAAGAAAACCGTCACGCACCTTCAAGCATGAGCTTTTGCGCTGTGTAAACAGTCAGTCAGGGGTGAGTTTCCCAAACAACGACGTAACTTGCGGCTGAACTATTATAGTATAATTTGGAAAAAGAACGGTGTAGTGACGAGTGTTTCCCAAAACACATAGTTTCTCTGTCGCAGATCCATCGTTTGAACCACGTTAGTTATAACCAGGGCCAGACGGAATCTGCGGACGTTTTTTGCTATTTCTGCGGAGAATTTTGCTAAAAATCTGCGGATTTCTGCGGAATTATTTTAGGAGTATCATAACTAAAACCTTAAAATGTGAAATAAAAAAAATAATATCTTTTTAACTTTTATTTAATGTTTAAAATGCCAATCCAATTAGATTAACAGTAAATAATTAACTGTAAGTAAATAAACAGAATTAATGATGGGCTAAAAATCTGCAGAAATCTGCGGAAAATCTGCGGAAATCTGCGCGCGCAGATTCCGTGTGGGCCTAGTTATAACGTAAAACGTCCATAATGATGCTCTAAACGGTGTGGTAACGACTTCTTTAGAGAAGAACCCCATAATTTCTTTGTGCAATTTATATTGTTTTACATGCACACGCATTAAAAAAAATCCAATATTAGTTTTGGTAAAAACATGCACTCGTTTTCCATATTTATTGAAAAATATGTAAATGGCACATATAGAGTCTATGTTTCCTTTGGCATTTATTCTAAAACATTAAATTACTTACAAAAGCTAACACGTATTCTAATATCAAATATAAATCATATAAATAAATAATGAGGCTATTTATTGAGAAATGAAATTTTATGTTTATTATAAATTAGGAAATTTAAAAAAAATCACTTTAATAATAATATTAATGATGATGATGATGATGATGACGATTATTATTATTATTATTATTAAGTAGGATATTGTTTCTTTTTTTTTTTTTTTTTAAAGTCTACTTTTACAATTTGACAGATGCAAACCACAGCAGAAAGTTCTAAGCAACAGGCCCATGTCATGTCATGGCTGTGTTCAAAATGACATCAAAGTTTTCAAAGTGCACTGTGAAGGGAGTGTAACTGTAAACATGAAGATCACTAAAACTGAACTGTAAAAATACTTTGATAGCAAATTACACCTAAGAGAGATGACCTTAATGCTTTTTCATTTTTAAATCATTCCAAGTTTAAATGTTAGAATGTTCTAAATGAATAGGGCATAGGGGGGATAACTGGGAATACAACACAGCCAGGAACTATGCTTCTAACTACAGCTCTAGAGGTGTAGTTGCGAGCATAGAAGTTTGTGATGCAGTTTGCGAATGTTCATTGGAACGACGGATTTGGGAAATGCCAAATCAACAAATGTTTGTAACGATACAACTTGAGACCTTAGTTGGCCAACCATGGTTTTCGGAAACGCACCCTAGAGTAGCTGTTAGATCAGACAGAAAATGAAGAGGACACAGCTGAACCTCACGCCTGCTCTCTTAAATAAAATCTGACAAGTGTCTATCACAAATATTCGGAATAAGCATGTGTAAGTAATATGAAACATTCACATATCTTTTGCGAGTTTGTTATTTGAGATGTAGAACGCAGGTAAAGCGGCTGCATAGAGAGACACTGCAGCGCTGCTGAAGATTGTGACGGTTTACAGCGGTTTGACAGATAAATATGAATTTGTAGCTAAATTGTTAACGGTGCCAAACAGCATTTCCCGTTGTTTACATCCTTACTACAACATACCGTTAACGCTAGACACTCTGTATGTAATGGACCAATTTTAACAAATAAAAATATTCACAGGTTGTTGCTTACAGTCCACAGCTTCGTCAATTATGGTTGGAGCTGCTCCTTCTTTGAGGAGTTTTTAGCCGAATCCAGCACTGGTAGACTGGGAGAGATTGTGGAAGCTGTATTTTGTCAAATGCTACTATATTTTTTTATAATTCTCTGGAACATAATTAATATTAAACTGTAAGCACTTCTCTCTTTGTCTTCTGTCCTTTGGAAGCCCAAATAAAAAAACAGAAGCTCTGTGGAAACAGCAGCGTTTGGACGACATTTTAGCTTTCTCTGCTATAACATTACATCGCCTCTGGCCACGCCCCTTCGCTGCGCAGGGTGTATGCATGTGGTGAATGCGCGTAGCCTTAAGGCTTGTTATCTCACTAACTTGGATGTATTATTTTGGAGTCCCCAAACTTCGTTTGCTGTAGGCTTTGCTAAGCTAACTCTGTAAAAGCCAATGTCTCCCTTTGGATTGAACTTTAAGCGTATTACATTCAGAGATGTTGTTTTTGTTCACACAGTGACATTAAACATCAACTAAAGTTTAAAATATGATTAAAGAACCCCTTTAAGAACACATGCTTTACATGGCTCAGGAACTAGACAGGAATACTGGTAACACTTTATAATAACAGTACATGAATAATGATGTATTAATATGTAAACTAAACATTACTTTATTATGAATTAATGATGAGTTAATGTATGCGCTAATCATGAACTAACTTGAACTACAACATGAGTCACACGAGTTCATGTGTGAATTACGGCTACCTTAATTACTTGCTAGTACATGTTGTTAATTAATGTATTAGTTAACATTTAAGTTTAAGCTAAATGTAACCAACATGAACTCATGATATGTTAATATATAATTATGTTGTGACTTTACTTGAAGGGGCACATCATCATTAACCCATTCTGAACTCCTTATGCACGTCCAACTAGTCAGTTTACACTGAATACGATAAGAAAAGTGTTCTGTCAACATCAGCATGAACAGGAGTTCATGAGTAGTTAAGGATGAGTTAATGATGATGTGCCCCTCCAAGTAAAGTCATGACATAATCATACATTAAATTTATTTTGATTTGAAATTCTCTCCTCTGGCTGCCGTTATCAGTCTCACACAATTTTTTTTCCTTTTTCTGAAGGTCTTGATAACACCATCGTGGAGTTTTTCTTTTATTATTTGAGCAAATAAGATAAAAAATGATTTGTTGTACTCTTCCATTCACTGCCCTCTAAGTTTACCCAACTATAACGACTATAACGAGAAACCCGGAAATGTGAAAAGGGTCTATAAAATGAAAATTCAGTTTTCTAAATGCAGGTTACAAACAAATGAATCTCTGTATTTATCTGTTTTTATAACCTCAAATAGAGAAATTACCAACCTACGTCACACGGGTCCCCGGTTGCAAAAAAAACCCCGGTTGCAATAGCAAACATGTCGTGTTGTGCGGTAGGATGCCAAATTCTAAAGTCCAAAAATAGAAAACTTAACTTTTACCGTACACCACACTGCTTTCAATACCGCAGATGTCTTTGGATAAAAGGGAGCTGAATGGAGTGAGGACCTAATTAAAAATGCTGGACTCTGCAGTTCTCATTTTATATCAGGTAAGTTTACGCTATGCTGAATCATATACATTACTAATTTTTGATTGCAGCAATGATTTCAGCAAAAACAGTTAAATATGGTTATTTAAATTGTGGACACTGAATGCTAAGAATGAAATGTAAAAATGTAAGTTCACATACCCTGCCATACAGGTGCAGTTCACTGTCAGAATGCAGTTGTTTTGCTTTTTGATGATTACCCAGGCTTTGTACATTTCTGTCTTCTTTCCTTGTCTTTGGCTAGGCAGAACCTCGGTTTTTAGCACTACAAAGTTTTGAATCTGGTAATCAGGGAACATTATTTCTTGCACATGATCACACAGGACAGAATTGTAGACATCCAAAGACTTGTAGGCCTTTAACTTCTCTCTTGTAAAATCACTTGGAGTTTCAATGAGTTAGATTGTATATTTCGGTCTGGATGCTTGGCCATTTCGTCTTATCCAATATCCATTGGGAGGGAGCTATCGAAAATGGACCTGTCAGACAAACGCCGCTGACTTTAATGTTAATTTTGCAGAATAACTGTGCTTATCACTGAGTGACAAGTTGTTATAATACGCTAAAAGCATTATGTAAATAATATATATATTATGTAATCAATATAAATTATTTCTAAGACAACAACAAACTCTGTACCGCATCGGATGTCATTCCCTCGCTGTAAATGCAAGCGCTCCCGGTTTTTTTCTGCAACCTCGCTGCACGCGCATCCTGAATGTTAACAAACTGGGGTGCGTTTCCCAAACAACGACGTAACTCGCGGCTGAACTATCATAGTGCGATGCATCGTTTGGCAAAAGAATGATGTAGTGACGAGTGTTTCCCAAAACCCCTAGTTTCTCTGTCACAGATCCATCGCTTGAACAACGTTAGTTATAACGTAAAACGCCCATAATGATGCTCTAAACGGGGTGGAGTAACTTCTTTAGAGAACAACCCCATCATTTCTTTGTGCAAATTATATTGTTTTACACAAACACGCATTTAAAATATAATCCAATATTAGTTTTGGTAAAAACATGCACTCGTTTTCCATATTAAATAAAATAAATGTAAATGGCACATATAGGGCCAATGTTTGCTTTACTAATATTATTGAGAAGTTAAACATTACATATTCTATTCTAAAACATAAAATCACTTACAAAAGCTAACACTATTCTAATATCATATATAAATCATATAAATAAATAAATAATGAGGCGATTTATTATAAATATATTTACTTTAATAATAATATTAATAATATTAATGATGATGATGATTATTATTATTATTCAGGATATTGTTTATTTATTTTAAAAAAAATTACAATTTGACACATGCAAACCACAGCAGAAAGTTCTAACCAACAGATCCATGTCATATACAGCAGAGATACTTAATAAATAACCCACTATAAAATAAAAGAATTAACGTATGCTATGTTTGTTTATTTTCACAAGCTTTGGGGACGTAACATAATTTCCACTTTTAAATATACCTATAGCTTTCGCCATGAGGCTGTGTTCAAAATGATATCAATGTTTTCAAAGTGCACTGTAAAGGGAGCGCAACTGTAAACATGAATATCGCTAAAACTGAACTGTAAAAATACTTTGAAAGCAAATTACATCTAAGAGAGATTACTTTAATGCTTTTTTATTTTTAATAATTCCAACTTTGAATGTTAGAATGTTCTAAATGAATAGGGCATAGGGGGGATAAGTGGGAATAGAACACAGCCAGGAACTATGCTTTTAACTACAGCTCCAGAGGTGTCGTTTCAAGTGCTCAAGTTTGCGAAGCAGTTTGCGAATGTTCGTTGGAACGATGGATTTGGGAAAAGGCAAATCAACGAACTATGTTTGTAATGACGGAACTTTTGACCTTAGTTGGCTAACTGGTTTTGGGAAACGCACCCCTGGTAATTCCTCTATACGATTCAAACATACCGTTAAACAAAATATTTCTCTGAGCATAGACTACTTAAACAGTTCACCCAAATATGAACATTTACTCATCCTGAGGTGATTCTATATCGATTAATTTACCTTATGAACACAAATAACTCCTTTCGTGTTTAACGAAAGAAGCTCACAAAGGTTTAAAGCAGCGGTCTCAAACTCAATTCCTGGAGGAATACAGCTCACAGCTCCAACCACCAACTCACACCTGCTTAATGATCTCTAGTAGTCTTGCATATCTTGATTTGGATCAGGTGTGTTTGATTAGGGTTAGAGCAAAACTGTGCAGGGCTCCGGCCCTCCAGGGGTGCGTTTCCCAAACACCGACGTAACTCGCGGCTGAACTATCATAGTGCGATGCATCGTTTGGCAAAAAAACGATGTAGTGACGAGTGTTTCCCAAAACCCCTAGTTTCTCTGTCGCAGATCCATCGCTTGAACCACGTTAGTTATAACGTAAAACGCCCATAATGATGCTCTAAACGGGGTGAAGTAACTTCTTTAGAGAACAACCCCATCATTTCTTTGAGCAAATGATATTGTTTTACACAAACACGTATTTAAAATAAAATCCAATATTAGTTTTGGTAAAAACATGCACTCATTTTCCATATTAATTAAAATATAAGTAAATGGCACATATAGGGCCAATGTTTGCTCTACTAATATTATTGAGAAGTTGAACATTACATATTCTATTCTAAAACATAAAATCACTTACAAAAGCCAACACTATTCTAATATCATATATAAATCATATAAATAAATAAATAATGAGGTGATTTATTATAAATATATTTACTTTAATAATAATATTAATGATGATAATGATGATGATGATTATTATTATTTAGGATATTGTTTATTTATTTTAAAAAAAATTACAATTTGACACATGCAAACCACAGCAGAAAGTTCTAACTAACAGACCCATGTCATATACAGCAGAGAAAGTTAATAAATAACTCACTATAAAATAAAAGAATTAATGTATGCTATGTTTTTTTATTTTCACAAGCTTTGGAGACGTAACATAATTTCCGCTTTTAAATATATCTATAGCTTTCGCCATGTGGCTGTGTTCAAAATGATATCAATGTTTTCAAAGTGCACTGCGAAGGAAGCACAATTGTAAGCATGAAGATCGCTAAAACTGAACTGTAAAAATACTTTGAAAGCAAATTACATCTAAGAGAGACTAACTTAATGCTTTTTTTATTTTTAATAATTCCAACTTTGAATGTTAGAATGTTCTAAATGAATAGGGCATAGGGGAGATAAGTGGGAATAGAACACAGCCAGGAACTATGCTTTTAACTACAGCTCCAGAGGTGTCGTTTCAAGGGCTCAAGTTTGCGACGCAGTTTGCGAATGTTCGTTGGAACAATGGATTTGGGAAACAGCAAATCAACGAACTATGTTTGTAACGACAGAACTTGCAACCTTAGTTGGCTAACGATGGTTTTGGGAAACGCACCCCTGGAATACAGTTTGAGACCTATAGTTTAAAGGGATTTTTCACCCAAAACTGATATTTACTCAACGCCACAAACCTGTTTGAGTTTCTTTTTTCTGTTGAACACAAGAAGATATTTTGAAAAATGCTAAAAACCCATATTCACATCCATAGTCTTTGTTCTTCCTACTATATGGTTTTACCAAGTAAAATTTAAGACCATTATGAATGATATTTTAGACTTATACAGGTCTACATGCCTAAGGTTTTTTTTCTAATGGCACAGTTGGTCTAGGGAAAAAGATTTTTACTAATTTCCTAGCCACATATTTTTCATAATGTGTCAAACAAGCAAGCGACTACTTATAAGCTCTTTAAAAACCAATGTATAAACCAAATGTATGCCCATGCAACAGTCTATCCAGGTCAGTGTCCTTCATCTATATGATCTACACCAGTGTTTCTCAACCACGTTCCTGGAGGAACACCAACACTGCATGTTTTGGATGTCTCCTTTGTCTGTCACATCCATTACAGGTCTTTCAGTCTCTGTTAATGAACTGAAGATCCGAATCAGGTGTGTTTGGTTAAGGAGACATGGAAAATGTGCAGAGCTGGTGGTCCTCCAGGAACGTGGTTGAGACACGAAGAACTTTCAAACTCATTTTATTGCAAGGAAGAGGATTAAACCACATTGGTTATAAAGATATTAAATTAGCTATTATAATATTAGTTAATAAATAAAGCTTTGTTAAATGTTTTGAGATGGACTGTTGGTTATTGGATGACTTTTTGCCAGATTGAGTAGTTTTACATGGACAGTTTAAGAACAACAAGACAATAATTCAGTCAATTGAAGACTTTTTAAAGCCTAAAATTTTTCTTTTTCAATTTTAAGACCCCACGGACACCCTGTACTATGGAAGTCAATGGTTACAGGTAGGCATGGGATGATGGCCGTTTTCAAGGTATACCGTGGTTTGGAAAAGTCAAGGTTTTAAAACAGTCAACGTTTTCTGCTATACCGTTTCTAGGTATGTGTAAGATTTTTTTTTTATTTACATCCCCCCCCCCCCCCCAGCTTTTTAGGAAAACAGTATCGCCAGCAGAAAAAAAAATCCAAAGATGCTATTTTAAATTGTAAAGAAATCTGTGTTTTTAAAACTAATGAAGACAGCAGCCTGACATGTTTATTGCTCCAAAATAATTTAAATGTTTCTCAAAATGAAATAAATTGTGTTCAAAGGGGAAAAAAAGTTTGTTTTTTTCAGGGTGTCTGCGGGGTCTTAAATTTCAAAAACTAAATTTAAGGCCTTAACAAAATTCACTGAAATATGCTGTCGTGGGTCTTAAATACTTTTAAACAGGTCATAATTTTCACTAACTGTCCATGTAAGCTAAAGCTAATCAGTACAACCAACAAATCCATTTAATAAAAACATTTAACAAAATTAACATTTATTAACTATTTAGCAATATGATTTAATTGTCTTCCTTACATCCTTACAATAACATTTGTTTAAAAGTTCTCCTTGTTTTATGCAGAAATTCATGTTGTGCAAAAATGTTGTTTATTATAGCTTTTAAAACTGAGACATTCTAATTGTCTTTAATCTTGTTTATGCTACATTGCATTTGTGAAAAATATTCTGTTTTGGTTTGATTTTCAGAATTTTAGATTAGTATCTATACACTAAAATACACTACCCGCCTATGTCATTGTTTACCCGCACAATCTGATTCAAAACCACCCAACCGCCAAATCTAGCAACACTGATCTCATTGTGAGTGTCAATTAAATAAATGACACCAAACAATTACTGTTTTTTTTATATAGCATTTTAAAATAATCTAGAAGTTAAAGGTGTAGTTACCCTCAAATAAATATTAACCTTGATTTAGACCTCAGAATTCTAAAAAATATTTTATTGAACATTAGGAAACAAAATTACATTTTAAAAAATGTAATTTATGTTGTGCATACATTTTGTTTATTATAGCTTTTAAAACTTTTTTTTTTTTAAAGAAAGGTTGTGCTAATAAAAATATATGTATATAGAGTTTGCTTGTTTTGACATTATTTAAAATATGTGGCTAAGAAATAACTGAATTTTATGTTTAATTAGGCAAGTAAAAAAAACTCCACTGGTTACTACAGAAAATTATTAGCGTTTTGCCCTGTGATAATCAAAAATTTAATTGATAATGGTCTTAAAAAAGGTCTTAAAAAGTCATAAATTTCACATGATGAAACCTGCAGAAACCCTGTTTTTACCCAGACGTTTAAAAATAATATATTTTAGAGAAGTAATCACAATACCATCAAACCGTGAAACCGTGATATTTTTATCCAAGGTTATCATACCGACAGAATCTTATACCGGCCAAGTTACAGGTTTCTAACATTTTTCAAAATAACTTATTTTGTGGTTTGAAACCACTTAAAGGAAAATAAATAGAGCGTAAAATTAAATTTTTGGGTGAAAATCCCTTTTTTTAGTGTAGTAAATGTCATGTTGACACCCAAAAAGAATTCAAATACAGGTTTTGAAACAAAGCTCGACTTATGAAGCTCTACACATTTTTATGACTCAGGTGGGAGAAACCAGAGGGGTTCAGAGACCATGACAAATCTTGGACATTGTACAAGGTTTTATTAAAAAGTAAAGAAATTACACAAAAAGAAAAAAAGTCGTCCCCAAACCTACCAGGCCCTCCCTCCCCTTCATTCCTACCCCTTATTTTTATATAACACAAGATTTTACAACTGGCAGTGACACTGAAGGGGTCTTTAAAATAAGAAACACTTTCCGAAAACTGAATAGGTGAAGTTTGTGGGTGCAAAGGGGGGCAAGTAATAAGGATCTCCTTAAACTTTAGTTTCCCTACCAGGTCGTGGAGCTATAAATACATAGGAAAGGAGCTTTGACCACCACTAGAACCTCCTGAAAGCATCTGATAACTGAAAGAGAGCATTTACACCTGTGAAACCACTCTATATCTAATTCTCCAAGCAATCTTACACGCCATACAGTTTTCACAGGTCAAATCGAGAACGTACTGTAAAGCTTTAAAAACAAAAAATATATATAAAGAAATGGGGACATCAAGCCCAAAGAGATTTATTAACCATTATGATAGTGACCTCGCTTTTGAAGACGAAATTCTGATTAATCCAAATGAAGGGGGGAAATTAAAGCAGAAAAATCCTTTTTAAAAAAAATCCAGAGCAGAGCCCTGAGCAGCCCTGAATTTCCGTGGCTATAGTTAAAACTCAAAATATAGCCAGTGTGTAATATTTACATGTTAATATAAAAAGGAAAGATAAATATTATACACTCATATATATGAATTTCACTGAGTGTCTGATTTTATCCTCTTGATTTCAGGTTCAGTTCATCACTGAAAAAGGATTTTGATGGGGATATAACATTCAAATGTCAGTTTAACACAAATGGGGGACTTTTCTTTAGAAGACCACTGTAGTAGAGTGCCACCTACTGGGAATAAGAGCAGCATGAGCTTTTACAATATTTCAATAAACAGAATCAGTGATTTTTTTTTTTTTTTTTTCACAAACAGAAGGTGTTAACCAAACTTGAGGATGACAGTTTTCTTTTATTATTGAAAAGGAAATCAAACAACTGGGTGGCACGTTCAAAAATAAAGAGTTTTAATTCAATGTCATACCACCATGGGGGTTTGGTGCCAATTAAACAGCTCTTCTGAGATGCAGAAAACAGGTCAGTTTGATCTAAAGAGCCTCTCTTTTAGGACAGTCACAGGTTAAACTCACTTTAAAGGCGGCGTGAGGTTTACACAAAATGATCAGCAAGTTTCCTTCTGAATCACTTTGTATCATTAGCTCCCAATCTTTCAATACGACACATGGCTTGGTGGTGTTTACAACCCATTTGCAAACTTTTCCGGAATATAAGTGGCTTCCTTTTTTTTTCTCTTTTGTATTTTTTAGGTCAAATATCAAAATGAACAAGTCTTAAGAGCTCAAAAAAAGATGACGTCTCGTTTTCAATGCAAATCGTCAAATTGAAAAGGCGAGAGTCACCATTATTAATCAACTTACAAATATAAATCAGTTTTCTCCAATATTAACATAAAAACATCCCAAAAAAAAGTAAAATAAACAGAAACATCTACATCGGGAGAGAGATTTCAGGGTTCTGTCCGATATGCATTGGGTTTGGGGTGGCCTGTTTCACCTCCTGATTAATAAGAAGGGGGGCGGGGGGGGGGGGGGGGGGGGGGGGGGGATACAAAACAAACACAAAGTAATAAAGAAAAAGAAAAACACCCTGGTCTTCACGAGCGTTTGAGCCTCTTGGAATGTCGCTGGCCTCCTGAGTCTTCGTCGCTGCTGGCCTCCTTGTTGTCCGTCACTCCTCGGGATGTCCGTCTCAAACCAGTTCTCCTGCTGTCCTGCTCACTGTCGCTGTCCTGCTCGTGATAATCTTTACGATTTGTCCGCTTGCTCTTCTTTCTAACAGGTTCATCTTCATTGTCATCATCATCCTCATCTTCACTCTCACTGTCACCTTTGTTCCGTCTTGTCTTTTTCTGTCTTGAGTTGTCTTGTTTTCGTCTGGATGAGGCTTTTCCTTGATTCTTATTTTTCTGCTTCTTCGTTTTCTCGTCCTCCTCTTCCTCATCATCATCTTCTTCACTCTCACTTTCATCTTTGTTTCGTTTGGTATTTTTCCGTCTTGAGTTGTCTTCCTTTCGTCTGGATGAGGCTTTTTTGCTTTGTTTCCCATTCTTTTGCTTCTTTGACCTCTCGTCGTCCTCTTCCTCTTCCTCATCGTCATCTTCTTCACTCTCACTGTCATCTTTGTTTTGTCTGGCATTTTTCCGTCTTGAGTTGTCTTCCTTTCGTCTGGATGAGGCTTTTTTGCTTTGTTTCCCATTCTTTTGCTTCTTGGACCTCTCCTCCTCCTCATCATCATCATCATCATCCTCCTCCTCATCATCTTCACTCTCATCTTTGTTTCGTTTGGTATTTTTCCGTCTGGGGTTGCCTTCCTTTTTTCTGGATAAGGCCTTTTTGCCTTGCTTCCCATTCTTCTGCTTCTTTGACCTCTCGTCATCCTCTTCCTCCTCCTCATCATCATCATCATCATCATCAACATCTTCACTCTCACTGTCATCATTGTTTCGTTTGGTATTTTTCCGTCTGGAGTTGCCTTCCTTTTTTCTGGATGAGGCCTTTTTGCCTTGCTTCCCATTCTTCTGCTTTTTTGACCTCTCGTCATCCTCTTCCTCCTCATCATCATCATCTTCACTCTCACTGTCATCATTGTTTCGTTTGGTATTTTTCCGTCTGGAGTTGCCTTCCTTTTTTCTGGATGAGGCCTTTTTGCCTTGCTTCCCATTCTTCTGCTTCTTTGACCTCTCGTCTTCCTCCTCCTCATCATCATCATCACTGTTATCTGATGAAGTCGCAGCACGTTTTCTCGTCCGACGGCGCAGGTAACTGACTCCTGGAAGGCTCTTCTGAAGGAGCTCGACGAACGCCTCCTCGGTGCGGGACATGCAGGTCAGGACGTTGCTGCTGGGCTGGTTGTACTCTTCTGCGTTGGAGAAGATGAGCTTCATGTCCTCGATGAAATCGCTGGCACTGTGATACTCGGATGATTTGAACTTTCCCTGCATGGTGGTCAAGTCCATAGGGCTGGTGATGACGTCCTGATAATCCTCGGCCTCTTCAGCAGATACGGGTTCCCTGGATGAGATCAAGGGAAAGCAGAACAATGCGTTTCAATTGGCTTCTCAGTGTGACTCCATGATTTTGATTGCCAATTAAGGCATTTGTGTCTAGATCTGTGGTTTGAGTTGGTATTGCAGGGGATAGGGGTTGCATTGTTAGACTAATATATGTAAAAACACAACATATAATTTATTTTAGCCTATAATGAAGTACATAAATATATAAATTCAGTACATAAATTGTTACTATGTGTACACTATTCATTTGGGTTTAACAATAAGTTAATTCAAAACTTTTTTTGCTGAATACGTCAACGAGTTCTTTAGTTCTCTGACCTACATGCACTCGCAGAACCCAGAAGATACTTAAAAGATTTTGATATTGGTTTAAGCTGGTGCAGAAGTTAGGATAGTAGGTTGTTTGAAATCTGCTTGAAATTACCTGATAATTATCTTAAAAAAGAAAAAATATATATTAAAAAGTGTGAACCTGAATATCTCTCAAGGCTTGGTGAACATATGAAGAGATTAGATACAAAAGCCACTAAACACCACTTCCGCCAAAAATGAGATAATGACAATGAGTGAATGCTTGAGGCACGTAGTACACATCATGAAAAAAATAGATTTGCTTCTAATCATGTAAATTGCAGCGTCAGCCCATTCAGAAATAACAGTTGTTGGCAAAAGCAGCTAAAAGCCACTTGCCTTTGAAAGCAAAAAAATCATCCCGAGAACCAATCAGAAGGCGCGAATCGAATCATATGTTTTTGATGTAACAGAGCGCTGGTACGCCTGCTGTTATAAGGAGAGCGTTTTATTCCGCTTCCGATTTAGATTTTAAAAGACGGAGTTTGATGAACTGGATGAGGCTGTCCGACTGGCAACTCCATTTCACAAAAGACAGAGTTAAGATGCCGTTCTTTTATCCCACATGGATGCTATGAGGATAAACAAGAGACCAAGACCTTAAGTATGGTGAGAATGAATGAATGACAGCTACTAAAAGTGTCTGAGAGGCATCCCTTTTTGCCCAGTAGGCCTACCTCGTGTTTTATTTGCTAATTTAAGATATTTTTTAAAAGGTAAATATAATATATAAAGCTATACATTATTTAGATTACTTCATATTACCTATACGTCTGATAAGCTTTTTATATTAATGGACAATGCACAGACATTGATGTTTCACAATGTTTTTACACTACATTATTTGAATCTAAGAGGCTTAGTTTACAATGTTTGCAATGTTTACATTGCTCTACTTACATTAAATCGAAATCTCAAACATCAGAAATGACAACAGATTGTTAAGATTTAAATAATGTCAGTTTTAATGTTATTGATTAATGCACTTATTGACAAATTTCATTCATTCATTTTCCTTTTTCCCTGGTTTATCACAGCGGAATGAACCGCCACTTACTTGACAAAATTATGTATTTTAGGTGGATTCGTGTAATGTGTTTTATGTTTGGTAAAATAGTTTCTAATTGCATCTTAAGTGATTTTTCAGCTACATACAATGTCTTGTCCCAATAGGTGGATTTAGAGGTTTTTGCAAAAAAAAAAAAAGCACAAGTTGATTTAGCTGGTTGACGCAAAAAAATTCTTTACCTTTTTAAAAACCAAAGAATTGTCTAAAGCAGGGATCACCAAACTTGTTCCTGGAGGTCCGGTGTCCTGCAGATTTGAGCACCAACCCTAATCAAACACACCTGAACAAGCTAATCAAGGTCTTACTAGGTATACTTAAATACTTGAAACACCCAGGCAGGTGTGTTGAGGCAAGTTGGAGCTAAACCCTGCAGGGCACCGGACCTCCAGGAACGAGATTGGTGACCCCTGCTCTAAAGTGACATTTTTGAAAAAAAGTTATTTTATTTACCAGCTAATAACCTTCTCATTACCTATACAAATGAAACTTCTGAACCTAATCAGAGGAGCCTGATAGAAAATGCTCATTTACAAGAAAAGAGGTCTGATGGATTTAGAGGGTTTTGCATCTGAACTCTTCAATTTTGTATTTTTATTCAAATTACTGGCAGTTTATTCAGTAAAGACAGTTAACAGTTTTTCATTCAAGTAACATAAAAAATAAAAAAACAGCAGTGGGCCAGGGAAACATGATTGTTTGGTTTCGGGGCTCCTAGTTAAAAAAAGGTTGGGTCCCACTGGTCTAGATAAAATATTGGCGTGTTGTGAGTACCAAATATGCCAGACTACGTGCTCCATGATCAATCATCACAAGATTTCTATGATGAACATTCTGTCATCAAAAAGCCGCATGCATTACACGTCTCTATAAAACGTCAGTGTGTGTTACTTAATGAAAATAGTGTATAAGTAAATTCATTCGGTGCCTGCAAGAGACTCAAACTTGTAGCTATAGAAGTGATTTGGCAGCAATGATTGAAATAATGTTAGCGGATTTACACTAGGACTGCTTTGTTTACAAATTAAAATGACAACAAAACTTTCAGTAGACAGCTGGTTACCTTTAAAGTTAGATTCAAATTAACAAAATCGCATTTTGAATAAGAACATAGATGATTTGTGAGTTTACATGCTAACAACTCATTGGGCTGCTGAAGCAAGCGCCTTGGCTTTTGATCACCAAAATGCATCCATTTAATCTCTTATAGTCATACACAAGCCTGAAGATCGTACCAGAGTATGAATATGAATTATTTCATTATTATTTGCGGATTCAAAAATGATCTGATCTCTCAAAACTGTTATTCGAATATGTGACTTTTGTGATTCATGTAACCAGAGAGGAAAAGAAAATCAATTCAATAAAAAATACTGAAAAATAGCACATAGCCACACAAAACTCTGATTAACTTATCAATTATTAATAAAAATGGGCACAAAACTGAGTGAGGATGTACCTGAAGGGCCAACTATGGCGGAACTTCATGATCTTCTGAAGGATCTCCTCACATTTCTGAAGCTCAACATCCTTTTTCCTTAATTGAGGCTTGGAGCTCTGCCGGACCTGCACACAATCAACAACACTTCAGGAACATTCATATTTCACTTTAAAGAATAGCAGGTTTCTGAAGATAATTTAATCAAGGCTAATCCATACACAAATATTTGCATTTAAAAACTTTTTTAGAACAAACTTTGCATAGTCCAGTTTCACAGAAAACAACTTCATTTTTAACTCAATAAATATATCTTAAATGACTTGAATGACTGATATTTTAAAGTACATGCAACATTTAAAGCCAATACTTTCTGAACTAGATATTTGACTGTAATTCAATACTTTTTAATCTCTCTTTAATTCTGATTAAGACGCAAAATTCTCAGAAATCAGTCAAGTTTGCTGAAGGAAAAATCATGATTTGGGGTTACATTCAGTAAGGGGCATGCAAGAGATCTGCAGAGTGGATGGCAACATCATCAGTGTGAGGTATTAAGACATTTGTGCTGCCCATTACATTACAAACCACAGGAGAGGGCAAATTCTTTAGCAGGATAGCGTTCCTCATGCTGGTTTCACACCAGACGCAGAACGCACAGATAAAAAATAAATAAATTAAAAAAAATTAGCATTCGCGCGTAAATGGACGCGTGAACATTGAGTTTACTTGCTTCATTGGTGTCAAAATTTGCTTAATTCGCATGTCAAAATCCGCTTCATTCGCGTGTCAAAATCCCCTTCATTCGCGCATCAAATTCACTTCAGAACAGAAACCGATTAGCATCATGGGCAGGGCTTCTGTCCGCTGAAGTTCAGATTTTCAAACTCGAGCGATTTGCGAGTTAATCGCGTCAAACACTCAATTAGTGCATATTGCGCCGCAGGATGTCTATTTGAATCTTTGCATTGACTTAACATGTAAATCACTTGCGCTTGACGCTTCTTCCGCGTCTGGTGTGAACGCAGCATTATACTACAGCCTTCACATCAAAGTTCCTGTAAGTAAAGAGGGTCGAGGTGCTCTAGGATTGGCCAGCCCAGTAACCAGACATGAACATTATTGAGCATGTCTAGGGTAAGATGGAGGCATTGAAGATGAATCCAAAGAACCTTGATGAACTCTGGGAGTCACTTTCTTTGCCATTCCAGATGACTTTATTAATAAGTTATGTGAGTCATTGCAGAGATGTATGGACGCAGTCCTCCAAGCTCAGGGGAGTCATAAACAATATTCATTCTTTTTCCACTGCACCATGACTTTAGAATCTATACTGTACATAATTTCTGTTAAGTGATATGACTTTTCTCTAAGCAAAGTCAGACCTTACTGTCCTAATTATGCAATTAAAAAAAAATAAATTAAATTAAATAAAAAATAAAACAAAAATATCAAGGCATGATCATATTTTATTTTGGTAAAATAAGCGTAATCTAGAGGTCTTTACCTTTCATATATGCCACTTCTGATACTAAATGATCAACTAAAAGTCAAGTTATTTGTTGTTCCTAAAACTTGGATAGGCAAAACCTTTGTCAGGTAGTGTACATGATGTTCCAATAGTCATTAACATTTTATGACTCAACACATTGAATAATCCTTAAATTGTTCTTTCACCAGTACTCTTTAATGATTCAGCTAAACTTCTTTAAAAGCATTTATAAATTATCCTAATGTAGCACACATACAGTTCAGTTCTGTACATCTCGCTTCACTCACCAGTTCATCGATGTCAACAGGGCTGCTTGGTGCAGCTCGCGATTTAGGTTTGGCAGAAGTTTTGGAAGGGTTAGGATCTGTTTTAGAAGCCGATCTAGAAGCAGGTTTGGCACTGGAATGCGATTGCTTCTTCTGTGGTGGTTTACTCTGCACTTTGGGCTTCGAAGATGTCTTGACCTTTTTCCTTGATCTCACTGTAATAAACACAGTAAAAACTAGAGTTGGTGCCAACACTTTTAGACAAAGTTTGAAGCCATTCAGCAAAACATGATGCTGAAAAAAACATTTGATAGACAACACAGCTTATCTCATTTCCATTGAACATATTAAGATGTTAGATGTTAGTATCATTATGATAAGTCTTAAAGATATCTATAGGTCCAAAACTAGCGATGCACTGATACCATTTTTTTTTTTAACCTATCCAATCCTGATACTAAAATTCTGAGTATCAACCGATTCAGATACTGTGCTGTTGTTTTTTTATTTATTTTTTATTTATATAATACAGTTTTTAAAGTTTTGGTGATAAACTCAAATATACAGTAGCTTCTTTAGTAAAATTAACAGACCTATAGGCCTACTATACAGGCCAGACACACAATCTAGCTAAAACATGATGCTTGCTGTAAACTAGGCTACGTTATTTGAGCATTCCTTACGATATTGATAGGATCTGCTGTGGTACAGCTTACGTTTTCTTTTTTAATATTAAGATTGTTCTAAGAAATCTGTAATAGGCTACCACTATTCACCCTCATTGCTGGTGAAATAACCAGCCTTTTAGCAAAGCCTGATATTTTCCTGCAGGTTTGACGCAGACTAAACTAAACTGTCTAAGGCCATATTTGACTTATTAAACACTCCCTTGCCAAATCTCACTGTGAGTGAGGTGAAAAAAATGAAAGCACATTAGCACAGAGGAAAAATCAGATGATCAAGGCATAATCTTTAAAATTATGACTTATATTAAACATGTGATACAACAAATACAGTGGGGCATTAATTAAATCCTTATTTTCCATGGCTGCCTGCACAGTTGTGCTCATTGTTCATCTATTTTTGTTTGAAAAATTATCTTTTTGGAACAAATTTCGTTTGGTATAACTTGTATCTTAATAATTTTATGTATTTTTTGTTGGTCAGTCAAGAAAGCTTCTCATTTGCTTTTCATTTGATGCACTCAAGCTCAACCACTCTCACTGGCAGAGCGGAGATAAAAACAAAACGCTACTGGCTGTTTTTTGGAGCTACTCAATGTCCCGCCCTCTCTTTGTGTTTCAATTGAAATGACATCAAACATCGAATAAAAATAAAAAAAATTCACATTTCAAAGCACTTCACAAGACCTTTAAGTAAAAAAAAATCCTGAATTATAACATTGAAATACTTTTATTTCCCCCAACCCCTAGCGAAACTGACTGTTCTCAAAAGTTTTCAGTTGGCACTCACAGCTGTGTCCTGTATTTCTGTGTTCTTCTTCCGAGTCTTCCTCTTCAGAGTCCTCTTCATCTTCCTCCTCCGAATCCTCCTCTTCCTCAGAGTCTTCCTTGTAGTTTCTTCATGTGAAAAAGAGATGAAAATTAAGGAACTTTTGAGTATTGGGATTATACAAATAGCTAACCATAGCCTCAATTACATTTATTAAAACTGAACAAACAGCTAGTACACCTAGAGGGAAAAAAATAAATAAATAAACGCACAGAATAGACACACTTTAGAATGTGCGCATGACCTTACCTTCCTCTGGAGCTGCGTCGGGCTATGGTTGGCTGACAGGCCGGACAGAGCCACTCGCCTGACGGTATACGGTACAAGGCCGGTCTCAGACAGAACAGGTGGAAGGCTTTATTACACTCATCACACAGAATCAACTTATCATCCTCTCCTGCAGAGAAAGACATTCATAAATCAGATCAATTGCATATTAAATCTTCCATGCAGTACTTCCTCCGGGTCGCTCGTATTACAGCAACAGGTGCCGTGTAAATCTCAAGACATTTTCTCTTTGATCAGTCCCTTGTGCATTTCATACTCTAAAGGTGCGAAGGAGTTGTAAAGGTCATTTGTTTCACATATAATAGGGTTTCCCAAAGGATCTGGTGAAGCTATGTAAGGTGGACCCCAGTTTTGCTAAATTAAAATAAAAAAATAAAAACTGAGGAGACTTTTCCTAGTCAATAATATCAAGCAATTTCCTGTAAATTGCTGCTTTTAGGTATTTGATAAGCCACTCCACAATTTCATTAGACGTTTTGCAAACAAAATGATGGAAAAAAACTGTAGTAAAAGATCTTATGAAATATTATGAGAGGTGTATATTCCTTATGAAACTTGGCCAGATAATAAGGCCAATGTCAAGGTAAAAAGAACCATTTAAACATTTGAATGCTTCAATCTAGTTTTGCATGCCACAATAAACTGTAAAAACATCTGACAGTTCTGAAATCAGTTTAAACAAGTGCTCCTTTAATTTAGCTTAAAATGGATCTGGACATATGCTTTGTCCTTGGGGGTGTATAGAGCTACAATCTAAGGAACCAGCTTAAAAAAATGATAATATATAACATTTTAATACAGATTTGGATAACTTTGTTCAACAGCATCTGAGGTTGATCGTGAAGATTCTCACCTTTCCTGCGGCACACTTTACAGCGAGCGTTCTCCGCAGACATATCCCACTTGATGCAGGCGTCCAGCATGCCGAGCAGAGCATGCATGCGAGAGAAAGTCTGTGCTTCACGAACAGCAGTTTTCCACTTTTCTACCGCTGTTGCTACCTAGAAATGTAATATGCACACGTAGTTTAGTCTAGAAAAAAATCCACCAGCAAGGTTACATTAAATTGATTTAAGCCATGGTCACACTGCATTTTTTGCCTCATAAAAGGCTCCCACTGTAAGCCAAATGGTAAATTCCATGACTTACACAGACTAAATGATGAATTTCCTTGATCTATAATGAAAAATAGTTATCTGTTGTGCTTAGCAGTCTCTCCAGAATTTAGTGATTCTGCAATTGCTGAATTTAATGCAAAATCAAGCAAAGGGCACACAATTTAGTAGCATGAATGTTCTTAATTGCTGCAGATTTCTGAAAGATTTTGGTCAGCCAGGACACTTTATATTAAATAACATCATATTCGTATATAGAAAGTGCTCATCAGGTACCTCGAGCTGTCATAGATGTGGTACATTATGGTGCAGCATGGAATGGCACCTGCAAAATCGCATCATGTGATGGCATGATCAAAACTTGACCTCTCTGTACCGGAATTTAAAATATGGTACAGATCAGTGTCTAATCATTTAGTTTTAACCCGCCCATTTTCACAGCACCTTACAACAAAATTTCTCATGCTCAGACTATTTCTCAAGGTCAAAATAGTGTGACCTTGGCTTTAGGACGTACTCACACTATGCTATCCCAACCATGCCTAGGCCCGTTACCCGGATCGTTTGAGAAGTGGGAGTGCTCTGAACTGGGCTCAAGCATGATTCACTTGGCCGGCCCTGGCCCGGTTGGAAGAGGTGGGCCTGAGTGCAGTTCACTTGGGCTCAGGCGCGGTACGCTTGCAGTATGAGTGCAAGCGGGTCTAAGCCCGAAACTGAAAGCGAGACGTGACTTTTAGGGGACTGTATCATATGGATTTATTAATCATTCGTGCTGTTCAATGAGCGCAAACTGTCGTAGGTTATTAAAGACGCAAACCCCTCACTGCACGACAGCTGCACCTTCAGCAAACCTCCTAATTCCTGCAGCACGAGGACTTTATGAGAATCAAAAGTGGCTGATCTGTTCAGCGAAATATTTGACTGCGTGTCACCGCATATCAAACGACTTAAACGATATAACTAAAGAAATCTCCACTGTGCTGAGCGAGAGTGCTTCTCTTCCTAAACTGAATAGCGCGTCATCTATGACGTAAGCGTGCCCAGGCCCGAATGTAATGTGAGTGCGGGCCATTGGGGGAGACAGGAGGGAGAACAAGCGTGCTTTGGCCCGGTTCAACGCAACTGTACATAGTGTGAGTACGCCCTTAGTTATCAGAAGACTTTTATATCGTTGCAAAAAAACTTTTACATTGTTGCAAAAAAAGGTTCTTTCAGGAAGAAACCGAAGACTTGAGTAATAGGCGTGAAAATTCAGCTTTGCCATCACAGGAATATAATTATAAAAATATATTTTTTTCTTAATTTAAAAAGCATGGATTTTTTCTCCTCTCTTTATTTTTGCTTGCTTCAATCAGTACCTAGCATGTTTGCTTCACTAAGGATATACGTCTTTGCTTATATTTGCTATTAAGGGAAAATATCGATAGAATAGTATTGCAATATTTTCTGTGGCAATACCATATCAACACATTGATATACAACCAATAATTTATTAGACTATTTGAATATTAAAATCAATTTCTTTACAGTCCTCTAGGTGGTGTTGAACTTGACCTTTTCTGGTAAGCTTGGTCACCTTAGCATGCTGTAAATTGGAACAAAGATGGTGGCATTGCAGAAATTTGCATACAATATTAATGGAAGATTTTCATGAAAGTGTCTGCAATAAAATTGAATTAAGATAAACTGAGATGGGTTTTAATTTTAGTTAAAATAGGTAGTCAAAGTTTTCCTTTGGGAACATAATTTGAAGCTGGAAAATCTAATGAATTGCAACATTCAAGGTTCCCATGCAATTTCTTGAACATCTTGGAAATTTTAAAACGTCTATTCCAGACACTGAAAGTCAGGGAATTTTATGTTTTTATTTTCCAAGTTATGAAATACGATGAATTTTTGTGAGACATTTTATTTTCAAATTTATCAAAATGTGTTATTTCTATAAAGTACAAATTTTTTATCATTCAGACCCCCTGAGTTTTTCAGAATTTTTTTGTGTGATTTTTTTTTATTTGTGAATTCGTGGACAGTTTTGTGATAAAGTATATAAAACATTTTATACATTTATATATATATATATATATTTAAAAATGTGTGACATCTTATTTCACATATTAGGTAACCTACCATGTTAGGTGTGCAATATGAAACATTGACAAATTATAAAAATAAAGCTTCTTTATTTTGGTCTCTTCTCAAGACAAGATCTAAAACGGTAGGGATTAAGCTAAATACCTACCATAATATGTACACCTAAAACATGGATTGCCGTAAAACCTGTAAATGGCTGGGAAGCGTTTTCTCTAGTCAGCGGCAGGGAAAGAGTTAAGCGAAATCATTTACCAATTTGATGCACATCTACTTGCTGTAGGCTGCAAAACAATTTCCCCCACCTCCATGTAATGTAATGATTGTGAGGGCGAAGATGAGACATAACTTTTTGAGGGACACTCAAATACATCACATGCGCTGCGTATGCAACATTTATAAGTCATATAAAACAATGAATTGCAAACTGAAATAAATATAATTTTATTATACGTTTTTAAATTGGATGTTTAATGAGATTATTTACATTATTATGCAAAAAAAAAATTGTTGATTTGGGGTTGGATTCAGTGACAGCAAAATCGCAGAAAACTAGGAGGTTTGATGACTGTTTCACATGTTTGCAGATGAGCACTTTTGCTTTCTGAACAATGTTTTATAAAACAATGCAGATGGCGTGACAGTAACTTTAAACAGAAATTATAAAAAATTAAAAGCTCCATTTTGATTTTATTTTATTTATTTAGTTTTTGCATCAAATTTAGCAATTGGAGAATCACTAGATTTGGAGGCACTTAACACAATAGCTGCCAATTTTTCTAGTCATTACAAGTCAGGGAAATTAAGCTTTCAAGTGATTAAAAGTTAGTCAAAAGTCAGGAAAGTTTACATTTGACAAAATAGCAATAATATTGGATTGTGACACAAATATTGTATGAGCGTGTTTTCCCCTACTTGCTAACATTTTAATTTGTCATTTCCAGCATCACAGAGACTCACCCGGGCCTCTTCAGCCAGTTTCTTCTGATCATCCACCTCCTCAGCCGTCGTGCTCTCCTCACCACCAGTCTTCTTTTTCTTCTTCTGTTTGGGTGCCATGAAGCCCTGCAGAAACTTCTTGATAACGCTCTCTTGCAGAGCGATCACACACTCCCCAAATTCCGACAGCTTCTCCAATGTTTTCACCTTAAAACACAAGTGAGATGTCAGGATTATGTTCAGTGTGCTGCTGATATCCTTGACTAAACAGTAACGCATCCTATTGAGTGCCAAACCCAACCACATATGCGTGTCTCTCACCCTTTCCTCAAATTGCTCAACCTCAGATGTTTCCTCCAAGTATCCCAAGCCACCTTTCTGCAGACGAGAAGTCACCTCGATAATGTCACTGCGCAAGAATTTGAGCAGCTCCTGGTGTCCGTCACAGGTCTTCAGGCCTGGGTTTCCTTTTTTCGTCAGATGGATGGAATGCAAGATTTCCTGGTAACTAAAACAAAAGACAACCGTATTCATTACAGCAGTTTTTACTAAGGGGTTGAAATGTGACAACATTCATTCAGAAATGGTTTTCTATGAAGGTTATGGTCAGGAGTAAGGTAAGGGGAAAATAGACTTTTGTTTATCTATGTGTGTGTGTGTACGCATGTACTCACTTGATTTGTAACCTGATTTTGAGTTCACTTTCTCTTACTCCCTGAGGGTGAAGGCTCTCTAACAGTTCATCAAAGTCTTTTGGTGTATCACACACAAACCTGAAAAAAAAAAATTCATTAGCACTGACACCCAATACGAATGCAGAAACATGAGTCAATTAGAAACAATCTAAAGCAACTATAAATCATTCATCTATTTCAGCCTTTTTTTCTTATCTTCTTGGACATTTTCCTCTCCAGACTATGCACAACACAAAACTAAGCTTTGAGGTACAAATTACCACAAGGCTCATTTCCTAGACCACTGATCATCAACTGGCGGCCCGCGGGCCAAATCCGGCCCCCGCTGATCCGTTCAATCCGGCCCGCGACTGAATTCCAAAATTGTGAGTATCAAAAAGAAAACAGTGGTCCACACTATTAAAGCAACTAAAAATAACAACAACTGAGTCTCTTGTCAGAATAACCACCATTTATGACTATATTTAGGCTACACTTCGAAATGAGGACAGACACATACAGCCTATGCGGCATTAAGCATTTATTGTTTCAAACAGGTTTTAGGTAAGTGAAGACCAGGTGGGGTGTAGGCGGAGTGCGCGCGACATGTGTGTGATGATGAGCAAGGAGGGATGCGGTGGAGAGAGATGAGCGACGTATTTGAGGAGCGGGAGAGAGATGCGCGATTTCTGGGAGATTATCACTCATTTGCAGGCATATGAGGGTCTCTATGCATTTGCGGGAGACTCACAGAACTTCTGGAAGACTTGGCATGTCTGCCTCAGGACTAAAAAAAGGAGGAAAAACAATCTGGCACAACTTAAAATAGCATGGTAAATAAATAACCTGGCACCAGAACAAAACAGGTCACAAATATATGTTCGTACATCAAATGAAACGTTAAGTGGGCTTGAATTAAATGCTGAAACGGGCTACTCACAGTGCTTAATCAATGGCTAAAGTTACATTTCCCCTTGTTGACTTAGATATTTTGCCTCAACTCAATTAGGCTATCACTCCTAGTGGTTGACTGGGGTATAGGTGATGGGAGCCTGAATCAAATGCCTTCAGTTTTGTAATGAAATTGAAAAAGTATAAACATTAAACAATGTTAAGCCAAAATTTGATTTTTATTTGATTTTCTTCTTGGGGGTCCGGCCCCCAAGGAGACCGTCTAGTAAAACTCTGGCCCTCTGACAAATATAGTTGATGACCCTTGTCCTAGGCATTTGCAAGAACACTAACCAGAGGTTTTGGCCTTGTTTGGGCACGGTGGTCTCGATAGAAGACTCATGCGATGGCGCCCCCTGCTGGCTAATGTCATTAGACGCGCTGATTATGCTGCCCTCATCTTCTTTCTCTCCATCTGAAAAGTCAAGGAACAAAGATTTTCAAACATGCAGCTTTTGCTGTACAGCACTGTCTTGTTAAAATGTCTTTAAGTGAGTTTTATTTTCCCACAAAAACTAAAAGTAATAGAAGTTAAAAGAATAACTCAACCAAAAATATAAAAATCATAATGTGCTCATCCTTGTTTTAAATCTTTCGCTTCTTCTGTTAAACATAAAAGTTGATTTTTCAAAGAAAGCCAGAACCCTGTAATCAATGCCTTGCACAGTTTTTTTTCCTAATATGCAAGTCAATGGTTAAAGGTTTTCAGCTTTCTTCAAAATGTCTATTGTGTTCAGCAGAAGAAAGAAACTCAAAGGTTTGGCACAACTTGAGATTAGGGGTGCAACGATTAATCGATTTCACTATTAACCATGCTTTAATTCATCACTGTTAATTAAACGTAAAGGCCTCTGCACGGAACAAAACTGCTGCAACTAAAAGTAATGCTAACTATGCACTAGTTTGATGTTCCGAGCTTGTACACCAAGGCTATTACACAAACACACCAAATTAAGTATGGATGAGGCTATTAACTAAGAGCCGTTCACCGGTCAGCTGCATACTTTGTATAGAATAAACACATTTCTACTCCAACGAGAAGAAAAACTAATTTTGTAATATAGTTGATCTTAGGAGCCTTTCAAAGAGAGGTTCAGCAGCCTCTGACTACATTTGTTCTCTTTAAAAGAGAAATAGTTAGCTAATATGTAGCTTAGATTTACATTAGACAAATGCCATTTTTTTTTATTCTTATTTTTTATTTATTTATCCATTGTTCTGTCATTTATGTTCAGAGTACAATTGTTAATTATGTTTAAATTCCAAAACTTTAATTTTTATTAAGTCCAAAGAGAAATGGACTATTGTTTGTTTTTAATATTATTTTGTACGGTATTTAGTTATTGAGCCACAATAAATAACACTTTAAAATATAAGCAGTTTTCATCTGATTTTCTAAACTAGTACTGTTTTTAGATTAATGAATGCATAATATTCATGCTAACTGTGAAACTGTGATAATTCCTCAGACTTTAATAGTACAACTAAAATCTAAAACTTGTTGCATCTCTACTTGAGAGAGAATAAATGAGTAAATGTTCAATTTTGGGTAACCTATCGCTTTAAGAATCGTACTTGACAAAACTGGTTATGTAGAAGTTTCCAGTAAGATTCAAGAAAACTTTTGGGTTTCTTGTACAACAGATTTAAGATTAATTTAGGCTAGTAACCTGACGTGGTCCCTGACCCACAACACAAAAATGTAATTAAACGTCATAGGGACACATAGCGAAAAAAAACAAGTTTTGGGTTCCTTGGACGAGCTCTAAATGGATGTTCATTTTAAGATTACAATTACTTCATTTTCACCAGATCCTCCCTCTTTCTTCCTAGAATGAGTTTGAGCTACTTCTTACAGGTGTAAACTCAAAACACCCGCAAAAACTCAACACAGAGGAACAAAGAAACACAGAAACCCCACAGCCTACTAGGGTTTTGGATGTAATATTGTCAGAGCAACACAAACAAAATGCAGAAGTATAAATTAACAGCTATTAGCAAGGCATGCGCCGTGGGTTACAGCCATCACTCGACGCAGAAGTAGAATTCAACCTTTAGTCTGGCAAATGTACATGTTTATGTGTCTAATATTACACATTACAATAAAAAGACAAAAAGATTTACCATTTGAGGCCCCAATCTAGTTTGAATGACATCAAAAGGCATCATTTTGAAAAAGTGTTGAGATGTTCACTATCTGCATACAGCGGCATCTAGTATTTCCTACAACTTTTTACCCTTAAACAGAGAACAAAGCAAAAAGTAGACTAACCTTCTGCCTCCTCCTCTTTCTTCACCTCTTCTTCTTCTTCTTCTTCTTCTGTTAACACTGGCTCCTCTTCAGGAGGAAGTGTGAATGAGTAGTCTATACTCTCGTGAACCCATCCTTTCTCAATGTATAGTCCAGGAACGACATCAGAGAACAGCCAGTAGCGGTTGTGATTGCGGTCTGTACCCAGCGGCATTCTCCTCAACACCAGCTTTGCTTTAGTGACTGCATCCTGGAAGGCTTTCTCTGTGGCAGCTTTCTGCCTCCTGATTCGCTCCTCCTCTGCTTCCTTCTCCATACGCACTGCAGAATGCGAATATATATTTTATATTTTATGGTTCTCCTGTATGGTTCTCTTCTGCCATATATAAAACCCCTACAGTTACATCAAGTAGAAAACTAAATAACACAGCAGGACGGAGATAATACTTTTACTTGTCTATTAATGTTATTTGCATTACAGCTTCCAATAATTCCTCAAAAATTTTAAATGAATGAATATCTATATATAAAAATAGAACCAAAAATTAAAGGTTAAATATTTTGTCCGTTTCTCTTTTACTAACTAAGGCTATAGGTATTCGATCAAAAACACAGTAAAACTGAAACATTGTCAAATATTACTATTTAAAAAAAAAATGGCTTACATGCTGACAAATGTATTAAATGTAAATTACTCTTGTGCTCTTCAGACTTTAGTATTATACATTTGTTATTATCAAAATTTAAAAAAAAAAAGACTGTCTCATTTTTTTCTGAAAACAAAGACCCTTTAAGGTCGTACTCACACTATGTACAGTTGCCTTGAACCGAGCCAAAGCACGCTTGTCCCCCCTCCCGTCTCCCCCGACGGCCCGCACTCACATTACATTCGGGCCTGGGCGCGCTTCCGTCACCGATGACGCGCTGCTCAGTAAGCGCTCTCGCTCAGCACAGTGGAGATTTCTTTAGTTATATCGTTTAAGTCGTTTGACATGCGGTGACGCAGTCAAACATTTCGCCGAACAGATCAGCCACTTTTGACGCTAATAAAGTCCTCGTGCTGCAGGAATTAGGAGGTTTGCTGAAGGCGCAGCTGCCGTGCAGTGAGGGGTTTGCGTCTTTAATAAACTACGACA
This sequence comes from Danio kyathit, assembly GCA_903798195.1. Lineage (NCBI taxonomy): Eukaryota > Metazoa > Chordata > Actinopteri > Cypriniformes > Danionidae > Danio > Danio kyathit. Next base: position 54,278,648 of record LR812536.1, on the reverse strand, counting down.
GTTTGTGTTCATTGAACAGTACGAATGATTAATTCGCTTAAAAGTCACGTCTCGCTTTCAGTTTCGGGCTCGGGCGCGTTTTGCACTCACACTGTAAGCATACCGCGCCAGAGCCCAAGTGAACCGCGCTCTGGCACACCTCTTCCAACTGGGCCAGGGCCGGCCAAGTGTACCGTGCCTGAGCCCGATTCAGAGCACTCACACTTCTCAAACGATCCGGGAAACGGGCCTGGGCACGGTTTGGATAGCATAGTGTGAGTACGCCCTAATTGAAGCCAATCTTTTATGTCTATTTTGTCAGTAAAGCTGATAAGTAAACATCCAGCACATCCTTTTTAGATGGGGGTTAGTGGTAATTCACTGATAAATGCAATTTAAAAATTTGATTCAAAAAGCATTGCGATAATCAATCTGTAATATTGAAATAGTATAGTAAAATAGTATGGCATTCCACAAAAAAAAAAAAAGAAAAGGAAAAAAAAGTTAATTATAATTTTTGGCCAAACTAACCTTTTAATGCCTCGTTTCTACTGAATGTTGCGGTTCAGTTCAATACGGGTCACCTTTATCAGGCTTGTGTCTCAACTGCCAAATGTTACCAATGGTACCCTTTTGGTAGGCATGGCGTACGGCAGAAAGTTGCAGTTGACGTCATTCTCACTCGAGGAAGTATCAAAGTAAAGCTATACGGGTCGTTCACATGTCATATACAAAACAGATGCTTTACTGTATACACATAAATAGGCCTACTTGTGTACTAATCTTAGTGTACATAACTAATCTTTCTATGAACATGATTTGATTATAGCTGCAGATCAATGGTAATGTGAAATAGTCGAAAACGTCTGTGATTGTATAAAATATATAAAACCTGTATGAACACATACAGAGACTTACAGTCTCTGAAATGGTACAAATAAAAAAATACCCAAAACATACATTTAGGCCTTATTTGGGTTCATAAATGATATGAAACCTATACAGTCAGTACAAACCTCTCATTTTTATTCTACACCAGCACATGTAACGTTAACATCTTGTCATTCCAAGTACATAATAGTCTAAAAGGCAATGATAAGAGTTAAACATGGCAGTTTGTTCATGTTTTATGTTGCAGAAAGAATCATTTGCTCATTTGTTTTTTTTGCAGCATCACTCTCGCATTTGTTTCTGAAAGAATGTCAGAAGCACTTCAATAATCACGCGCACATTATTATCATGAGCTCAAGAAGTTTGTTATTTCAAATATAGACATGTGGCAAGCGTACATAAGCTCTCTGGAGAAGGTGAAACCACTCGCGCTTTTAGAAGGCCTCTTAAACAACAACAGGACACACAGCAAATTCTGTTCTTCTTTGCTTTGTGGCTGTTTATCAAGACAATGACAAAGTTTGTTTGAGCTCAGGGTCGACCATAGCTCGTTATTATATGTATATAATATTACGGTCTAATATCTCTATAATATCTAATAAAAATGGCACTTTCTTTGTTTTCATTCTCCTGGCGCTAGTAAAATTTCTCTGTAAACCAATAGCGTTCAGTTGCGTGTCTGGCTCCGCTATTTTGTACCCTTTTGTGCTACGCACCCTTTAGAAAGGATACCCAAAGTTGTACGATACCGTTTGCTTTTTGGTACCTTTTGACAGTGGAAACGGACATAAAAGCATATCAACCTGTAGCGTACCACTCAGTGGAAATGGGCCATAATAGTACGTTTCCACCAGTATGGTACAAATTTAAGTCAATTTTCAATTTCAAAGCAAACAAAATAGTGAACAGAACTATACCACTTTTTGGCACCCCTTTCTAAGGGTATCTAGCACAACAGTACAGCACAAAAAAAAATGGGAATTGGGTGGACTCACTACTAAATGCTATCGTCACCAGCATGTGGGAACGACAAAAGAGGAAGCAACAATTTAAAGGGTCACGAAACACCAAAACACATTTTTTGAGCTGTTGACAGTCATATATGTGTCCCACGCTGCTATAAACACTATTAGGACACATATATTGCACTAAAAAGTGAAAATTGGTTGTTTTTGCGTTATTTTGAGCAAATTCGTTCTTCCTGTTTGAACCGAATTTTTGAAGCTACGTCACGGCCATGAGATACTTAGGTGTAAATCCAGAGTGGAGAGTGGCTGTCTGTCTTTTCCAGAACATTCTGACGTATCTGAGTGTGCGGCATTAATTCATGACAAAGACGTGCTTCAAAGAATCAGCGCGCTCTATTGCGTATGACGTGAAACTTCATTAATATGCATGATAGCTCCGGAGACTGTTTACCTGTTTACACCGTACAGACGGAAGAGAGACGCCACGTTGTGTTGCCAAAACAAGTGAAAGAACAAGAATTTGGAGACAAGAGTCATCGGCAACAAGGTTTTGTTTTCATTTTCCCTTTATGAGAGAGCTGCTGGACTTGCGTGTGGATTACAGTGCACGTGACAGAAACGCGTTTGTAAGGAACATTTTTTACCCGAGAGCTTTTCGCATCTGGAAATGGTGAAATCCGGATTTGCCGCTCGTCTCCTTTTTGTCCTGTCGCTACAGATTAGGTAAGTGTGTGCGATCAGTGCTCTTTGTTTAACCCAGATTACAAAGTTTGTCGTATCTTCAGCTAGTGTTCTTTCAGTTTTTAAAGACATACCTCAGTCAAAATGATTTAGTTACTAAGTTTACAGTATGTTAATATCACTGCAATATTACAGTACAATATTATAGACTGAAAGATCCGCTGTAAATGCTGCTCTCTGAGTGTAAACATGTAAACACAAACTATTCCCGTCGTGCAGGATTTTCGCCGCATTTTGTGACAGGATAGCCTATACAGACACGGCTTTCTGACGCTATCTACCTACCGAGTACATAAGTTACAGAGAAATGCGGAGGATTTTTTTTCTCTCACTCGCCATGCGTATCAAATCAGCCTCTCTCTGTTTGTTTTGCCTGTGAAACTAAGCGCGCGCCCAAATGGAAACGCCCTTCTATGCATATCTTACCCTATTTCCCTCCCCCGACACTCCCAGAGTTGGACACGCCCAACTTTCCTGACTTTTTTCAAAACAGAGGTGTGAAAACACCCTGCTGAGACAGGGGGTTTCGTGGCCCTTTAAATACACAGTTGAGACGACACTGGAATAATAATACATTTACACAATAATAAAAAATCAACAACACACTAGCTGTGGATGAGTAACTTCAGAGAGTAACTTTTGTTTTATTTTATTTTTTAATAAATCGACTGCAACTTTCTAGCGTACACCATGCCTACCAAGTAAGTGCACTATTGGCAGTGGAAACGCAAGCCTGATCAGGGTGACCTGTCATGAACTTGTACCGCACTGTAATAAACTTAACCATAATGCTCAGTGGAAGTTTGCTTTAATATACCCAATTTATAATATTTAAAAAATAAATAAATAACTCTCTCACCTTTATTTAGTCGTTCCTGCTCTTCTTTTTCTTTCTTAGCCTGAATGGACATCAAGCGTCTGCTTTTAACTGTGCTGATCATGTCTTCAGGCTCTGGCTCCTCTTTGGGGAGAACCTTAGGCGTCTCTTTCTTCACGGTTGATTCTTTCTTCTTCTCTGCCTTTAATAGAACATCTCCATCAGTTTTGGTCTCCATCTGCTCTTTGCGTTTCTGCTTCTCTGCTCTTTTGCGATCGTTGGCTTCTTTGAGCGCGGCGACCCGCTCTTTCCACATTTCAGCAGATTTCTGATGCACAGCCTCCACGTGATCCTCCACCGAATAGGTCATGAGGATACGATGACACAGAGCCAACAGAAGACTGACCTTCTCCTGGGGGTCCAGTTCGAACACCTCTGCCGTCTCCAGCTTCTCCAAGAACTCGCTGCTCACCATGTCATCAAAGTCCGCGCCAGACTGCCAATCATCAGAGCCACGGGCACTTTCTTCCTCATGTGCATCTGATGGCCGCAAACACAAGCGCACCAGCTCTGATACGGAGTGCATGGTGAGAGGAATCTCAGACAGCGGCATGTCCAGCTCACTGTAACCTTCTGCAAGCTCATCTTGCAGAAGCGTTTGCAGTAAAACCACCAACACACGGTTCAAGTAGAGGAATCCAGCCTTTTCTCCAGCGAGAGCCTCCAAGAGCGCGATGGAGGTAATGGGATATTGGTCATCAGGCATCAGCAGGCCGGAGTAGCAGTGAAGGAACTCCACTAGCATGGCTACATCTCCAAAGATGGTGTTGGGAAGCCCCTCGGGCATGTCAAAAAGACGGAAAGCTGGTAAGCTCTTGCCTTCTAGCTCCTGGTCTTCATACCGTCGAGACATCTCCCGCCTCACCTGCATCTCCTTCTCTCTCCGCTCTTTAGCTTTCTCACGCAGCTTCTGCTTGACCTCCTGACGCTTCTGCTTCAGCACGTTCTGTTTTTCCTCCTCGCTCATGAGGGCCCAACGGCGTTTCTGCTCGAGAAGTTCCCAGCGCTTCTGCACCAGCTCTTTCAGCTCCTCAGGAAGTCGTGAGCGATCTTCTGGGGACAGCGTTTTCGCTGCTTTAGACAACAGCGAGGACAGAGTGGTCTTCTTGTCTTCTTTGCCTTTATTCTCTTTGTAAAACCGAAGGAGATGTAAGGCCATGGGTGGAAAAGGTTTGCCCAGCTTAGCAGAGCCAGTAGTTGAGCTTCGCCTTTGCTTTTTTGGGCTACCTGCAGCAGCTGGGCTTTTTGCAAGATCCAAAAGGGTCATCTGCTTCATTCTGGGTTTCTTGGCGCCTCCGAGACTTTTATCCTCTTTTTTAGAGAGCCTCTGGCTATTGGGAGTCTTGGAGAGTCCACTTTTGCGTCTTCTTTTGGGGTCAGTGGATTTTTTATCTCCCTGCTTCTTATTAGATTTTGGAGTCCCGAGGATGTTTTCCCCATCTGATTTCTTAGATGTACCTGAGTTTTTCATTTTTAAAGGTGATCCGTTAACTTTCTTCACCTAAATAAAAGAAACAGGGAAAATTAAATGGCCAGTCCGGTTAAATAAAAGATGTACCGTCATCCACAAATCATCTCAGACAAATATATGATACATACAATGCTAACCTATTCAATTCAATTTAAGAATATATATTTTTAAAACTTATACTTAAAGACGTGAAAACCAATACCACTTTTTTTCAGAACAAGTTTGATACTGTATACTCACACCAGGGTTCATACACATTTTTATTACTAAAATTCCATGACTTTTCCAAGACTTTTCCAGAACCTTCAAGTAAATTTTCATGACCTATTGAGTCATGTATTGTCTACGTATACATGGTAAACAGTGGTGTAAAGTAAATAATTACAAATACTCAAACTACTGTAATTTAGAGGTGTGAACCTAGACTGGTCTCACGGTTTGGTTTATGATTATCATGCCATCAATTCGGTTCAATTCAATATCTCGGTGCATCACGGTGCTTTCCATACACAATTTTATATTTTACTTTACAGGCACTGTTCACTAAATAGTGACACAAACGGCAGCGGCACAGTGTTGCCAGATTGGGCGGTTTTGGATAGGCATTTAGGCGAGTTTTGGGCTGAAATCAGTCAGCTACATCTGGCAAAACTGCAGTGTCGATCACAGCTGATCCATGATAGACGCGGTAAAGAAAACTCGCATGCTTGTGTCTGTATCCAGAAGTATCGCTGTAACAGCCGAGAGGAGAGGAAAAGTCACACCAGCAGGTCAAATGGGCCACAGTGAAAGAGAGAGAAATGAAGTTTACTTTCATTCTCTCAATCGCAATGAAATAGGGGCTTCTGGTTTAAGTGTCAGTGAAAGACTGTCCAGCAAACACACACGCAGTGAAACTGTGCACAGCTTCTGTGTTTTTAAGTAGTTGGAGCATTGTAAACACTCGCGCTTGCTTCCTCGCCACAGTAAGCTACGGCGGCATGAGATAAATGACGTCAGTACGTAATAACCAGTTATGATTATTACAGAACCGATACCGAATTGTTCGCGTCTGCATCACGGTGCACCGGAGAAACAATTAATTTTGACACCCCTACTGTAATTGAGTAGTTTCTCTCAGGAATTGTAATTTACTAAGTAGTTTTAAAAATGTGTACTTTTACTCAGACTTGAGTAAATTTTTAGTGCAGTATCAGTACTTTTACTCCACTACGTTCCTTCAACCTGCTCTGTTTACTGTATGATCACCAAAATGGCCTTAAACAGCCAGCAAGCAGTCAATATGACGTCAAATAGACATTGTACCCTAACGTCAAGGGGACATTGCAGTTTGTTTGAATATGAAAATCATGTTGACGTCAGAACCTTAACGTCAGGCCAACGTCCAACTTAAAACCAACCAAATATCAATGCAAGGTTTCCGCTACATTCATTCTACCATGGCGGGGCGCCACGCCAAAATTCATCCCGCCACGGCTACATTACAGCTTCTCATTCAAAACATTGACGTTTTTTTTAAATAGCGGATTATAATCGCCCCAAAACGTATTAAAAGGTAAGTGAATTATAACAGCGTAAGCTTTTCTGTAACCGTAGTAGTGCTGTGCGTCATTTGTTTAACCCTTTAAGGTGACATGCTGTCTGACTGACAGGTGCGTGATGCGCGAGGCTAGCAAACACAACGTAGCTTTCAGTTAGGATGAACACAGTTTCCATAATTATACTTTATTTATAGATAAAGGTCTATGGCTCTGCATACAACAAACAATGACTTTATCTGGCTGGAATTTATAGCGGTTTCACTTTACTTCAGGACTGTTCAGCTACTTCAGCTGTTTCACTTTACTTCAGGACGCATTAATGCTGCTCTGTAGGTCTACCGGAGACATTCATAAATATTCCTAGCAAATCTAATAAATGTTGGAGATGTACTCGTCACATAAACGCACTAAATTGCACTTGAGCAGCATATATTTCAGGGTGTGAAGTTGTGCACGAACAGAGGAAATCAGCGCGCAAGCAGAGATTTGCATGCTCGTATTACATAAATGCGCTCACAACATGTGTCATTGAAATAATGCCATAGGTAGTTGGTACATCCGTGTAAAAGACCTGCCGCCACAGCTGGAAAAAATCCTAGAGGAAACACTGCAATGTCTAATGATGTTACAGCTTGACGTTGTGTTGACGTTACCACAATATCTATCAGATGTTGGATTTTGGTTGCCATACCTGACGAATAAATGTGAGTATTTGACGTCAATATGACGTTGGTTTAAGATGTTGGCTCAACATTGGATTTTGGTCACTTTCTAACACAACCTAAAATCAACCAAATATTCCATGACTTTTCCAGGTTTCCAATGACCGTATGAACCCTGTCACAAATGAGAGCAATACTTGGCTCTCAATCCCTAATTAACACTGGAACTACCAGAATTCTATAACTACTAGAATTACCACAGAGGTCATTCTGACTGTTCTCATCGAAGACGTCATATATTCGTCAAATTTACATTCAACGCTTCTATAGAGATTTTAAAATAAGCTTTAAATGTCTGTCATATTTAATAATGACCCTAAAAAAAAAAACTTTTAGCAATACAATGGCAATACAGCCAGCTTATGCACGTGTATGCATGTCTACTTGACCACCTGCAAATGTCTGCACCTTACTTTTATTTTTACAAGCAGGATAGAAGATCTTTTTGGTGCACTAAATACGCTGTTTTGAAGTTAGATTTATGTTAGCAGGAAGTTGTGGGGCAACAGAGGCACGCATATTCAAAGTCACAGGGAAAAGTAGGGTCATTGGGAAATGCGATAATTTTTTTACTGCTATCGTAGTTCAAGGTAGAAATACTCAGTTCTAATGTTTTGAAATTTGTATAAAATTACTACATTACAAAGAAATATACACATATTTAGGAAAGGGCAGGGTATTATAGATATGTGGGTTTTATTTCGACAAAGCTTTTAAATTACATAAATTAAAAAAGGGTCAAAATGACTACATCAGTAGTTCTAGTGTTTAATGTCATGATCACTTTAAGGGGAAATGAACTCAGTCAAGTTTACATTATTTTGTACATTGGATTCCACTTGAATGAAAATGCATTCAACAAACTCGATTAATGTAACCATTTAGCAGAAAATGGCATGTTTTACTATAGCTTTTAGACCTAGGGCGCCGTCATCTTGGAATGTCGCTTTGTCTGACGTCACGGGGTTGGTTCCGTTCCCTCAGCTGAACAGTGAAAGTAAAGGACTGAACACGGAGACTGTAATGCCTAATATAACCCAATGTGTGAAGTTGTGGATGTGGAGCTGGTGCAAATACAAACATCAGATGTGTGTCTAATATAAAAATATATATTTATTCCATTTTTCCCTTTTAATTACTGATCATTTGATGCGCTTTGATCTACTTTCTGTATTATGCTGCCTGACTGCCTGTCAGAAGCTTAAAGTTGTCTAGCGCCATCTAACGTCAAGGAGTTTATTTCCACTGTATCTGTTCAGCTGAGGGAACGGAACCAACCCCGTGACGTCAGACACAGCAACATTCCAAGATGGCGGCACCCTAGGTCTAAAATCTATAGTAAAACATGCTGTTTTTTGCTAATTGGTTACATTAATCGAGTTTGTAATATATATTTCCATTCAAGTGGAAATCAATTTACAAAATAATGTAAACTTGACCAAGTGCTTCATTTCCTCTTTAATTAGTAACATTAAAACCAGAATGTGGATGGCTTATGAGAACAACACACACTGACATGAGCATTAGATGAAATTTTTGCCATCCACTTGCATGATTCTTTTGCTAGCATCACACTGAAACATACCTGCATGTGACTCCAGAGGGTTGGGCTGAGAGGTATGTTCTGAGAGTCTTTTTTGTTTTTCTTTTCCCCTTTTGTTCCCTCCCCGCCTGTTCCGGCATCCACAGTCTTCAGCCTCTTTCTGGGTTTACCTTCCGGCGAACTCAAGCTTTTCCTCTTAGTGGATGGATTTTCTGCCAAAAACTAAACATACATAAATTATAATACAATATCTTTTTCTGTGTATGATGTATCATTTCAATTCCTCTTAAATTATCTCACCTTGTGCGGATCCAGTAAAAAGTCACTGAATTTGCTCGGCAGGCTGAACTTCTTCACCAACTCGTCCTCCACCACCCAGGGGGCGCTCTCTCCTGAGCCCAGCCTCAGCGCGTAGTGTCTGATAAAGTAGCGCATGATTTCTTTGTTGGGAGGCCGCTCTGTTCTGTACAGGTTGTCCGCGGGAACGTCACTGATCACTTTGTCCTCGTTGACAAGTTTGACATCATACTTATGAGGCAGAAATTTGGGCATGACCCATTTCTTCTTCTCTTCTTTCATAGTGGTTGGGAGTTTCCTTGGTGAGCGGCGGGCCCTATCAGCTACAAAAATATATACATTTACAAATAAAAAAGTATCGCCATTAAATTCTTCACTGGAACTGGAAGATTTCATTCATATTTAAGGAAATGATTGAAAGACTTACAGAGACTTTCTCTCCTGCTCTCCTCCTCTTTGGACTGTGGCTCCTTCTTTAGGTTCTCCTGACTGGCGTTCTCTTTATCGCTGGATGGAGAGTCACAAGCTCCATCCATCTTTTTCTCAGCATTTTCTTCTGGAGGATTTTCCAGCGGATGAATCTTTACCACTTCCACACTCAAAGTTTTATCATTGCCAACCTTAGGAAGAGAGATTTAACAATTTTATTTTACAGCAAACATTGGAAGTAAAATATGATCACAAAGAAGTTTATTTTGCCTACATGATAAAGCAATTTCTAAAAACATACATTAGAATGAAGCTTGAGTATATAAAAACAAACAAAAAAATAAATAAATATATATATATGGTTAAAGATTTGTCTTCACGTTTACCAAATGAACCAATTTTTATTTTAATTTATACATTCCGATAGACAAAAGTCCCAAAGTCCAAGTTCATACCATTAAGTCACACTTCTCGCCCACAGCATACTTAGTGAGAATCTCCACCCAGACCTGATCCACTAGCTTATCAAGAGGTACTGTGTTATGATGCACAATCTCCAGAACAGGCTTCTCAAACCACACTGGATACTCCTCCTGAAGCCTGCCAGAAATAAAAAAAAGAGAGAGAAACCATTCAGTATTCAACAACATAAACAAGTTGTTCAATTACTGTGACTTTCTTTAATGTTATGAACACATGTGATTTTCATGATGAATAAAACGGATGGAATTTCAGCCAATCATGATGTTTTTGTCTGTCTCACTATCTGTAGATATGAACATCCTCTTCAGAGTCACTTTTTATAAATATTACCTTTTTATTTGAGAAACTGTCATCGCTTCATGTATACACAGAAACTCTAACACCTTCACAACAACTGTTAGGGAACTAAGAATTGTGTACTATATTATTGTGAAACATGCTTTAAACCAGAAGTAGTAATCCTTTATCTTCACAAATAACCTTAACATTTACCAGGGTATACAGAAATCAGAGTGTGCAATTCAATACCTTTTAAGAGCTTTTATGAGACTCTTTCTATACATTTTAATGTACAAATGAAATAAAAACTACTGCAACTGTTAGTTTTGACAACAAACAGAAATAGTGAGAAGGCGGTGTTGTTAGGTTGTAATAACTCTTCCAAAACCCCTTTTCCCAATCTTTCTGATTGAAATGCCTACTTTACTACATCCAATCAGCTCGCAATAGCAAGAAAAAAAAGCCACGCCCACTGTTTTCTCATTTATATTCTGTTTCTCTAGGAACTGAGTCACAATACGACAAACAAACAAAAAGAAAATGATTACAGCTTCCTGTTCATGCACCTTAGGTTTCAACTGGGAACATTGCCGACATTTTAAATGCTAATCCAGCAGGTGGTGCCTACAGAACTGTTGAAATAACAGTGTTTTCAAATCTAGCAGGATTTTATTGATTTAACAAAATACACAGCATCCTCTATATTATTATACTATCAAAAATTATACTAAATTTAATTCTAGGTACAATAGCATTTACGATTTTTTTTATATGTAAGGGGCCTTGTATTTCTCTAAATTGATTTATCAGCTTTGAATACTTTAAGACAGGGGTGCTCAACCCTATTCCTGGCGATCGACCTTCCTGCAGATTTCAGTTGCAGCCCTTATCAAACACACCTGCCTGTAATTATCAAGTGCTCCTCACGTTCTAAATAATTGGTTCAGGTGTGTTTTATCAGGGTTGGAGCTGAAATCAGCTGGAAGGTCGATCGCCAGGAACAGGGTTGAGCACTCCTGCTTTAAGACGTCGCAGACATCCTGTTTACAAATGTAATAATTAAATCATTCTTATTTCGTATTTGAACGAATAAAGGAAATCAATATAATTAGAAAAATATTTATATATACACAAATAAAATTTAATTGCTGCACAATTATTACAGTAACTGTTAAATCTTAATAAATACATTTTAGTTTTCCAATTACTAATAATTACCCAATTAAAACAGAGACCAGAAATACTTATTTTAATTATTTTAAATAAACAAAAAACTGAAAAATCTAATTGAAAACAAAAAAAATGTTTTGTTCTGTATTTGTTAATTCAGAGTAGTTTTGCTGTTAATTTTGAAGCGTAGTCCCTGTCAAATGAAAAAAAATAATACCTAAAATTAAAAAAAAAATTAAAATTATCCTAAAAGTAAAAATAAAAGGTTCAGCCGTCATTGACTTCAAGTTTTTTTCTATCTGCTGTCATATTTATTAATATGCTGACAACCTATGTTCATAATATAGGTGTTCATTTCTGTTAATCAGCTCTTCGTACATGGATTACTGGATTTGGTTATTGATGATTTGACAATCCAGGATCGTTTCGTTCCTCAAAACTCATCTAAGAGATGATGTCATAACAACAGTTCTGGTAGCTCAAACCTGCTCGAGAGCAGCAGCTTATTTCATGCAAACAGGATTAGATCGGGTCTTTTCAAGCAAAGGTAATACTGAAAGTATAAACTGAATGCTGATAGTTTCTAACAGTAGTAGCTAGATTATATACACTGGGGGGAAATAGCAACATAGTTATAAAAAAAAAAAAAAAAAAAAAAAAAAAAAAAAACCTCCCCAAGGGGTTCAAAGAGAACATTCACGGACTTTTTAGATATAAACGCAAACTATTTTAAGGTACTGACCCAGCTTTATCATCTTCGATCATTTAAGCAAGGTACAAAGAACGAACCACAGTCCTACTGAAAACAAAACAACTTGATTCCCTTCATGCCCAGCAGAGGGAGACGAGAAACACAGGAGTGAAGAATGAACTGTAAAAATAGCTTCAAAAACACTGTGACCCTTACAGCAGCGTGACCCTCTATATGGTCTGTACTGCAAACACTTCTCCGAGTGTACATGTGCCCGGTTACATAAGCAGCTTACAAGCTCAACTGTTTTCTCTCCGTCCCTCACACCCACATGGAAAGCCGTTTGCACATCAGTTGGGAGAGGTCACAGATTTGCTCTTGGAAGGTTTTAGTCCACAAAAGAGAAATGCAGAGCGTCTAACTGCTTGTTTTTTTGTAACCAATTCTCACATGACGATTTCACAAAATAAAATATCATGGCATGAAAATTCATTTTAAAAATGGCAGGTATTTCATGACCGGGAACCAGTGTTGTACTTTCGCATAAATTAGACAATTTTATAGTCACTATAAAATATTGAGTTGATTTTATGGAACAGAAATACACACGGTAATATAAGCCATAATAATAGCAAAATAATACAAATAATCACAATAAAAATTAAAGGAAAACAAATAATAATAATAATAATAATAATAATTATAATAATAATATTAAAAACTACTGAAAGTAATAATAATAATAATAATAATAATAATAATAATAATAATAACAATGATAATAACAATAATAATATCAAAAACTACTGGAAACAAAATAATAATAATAATAATAAATAAAAGGGAAACAAATAATAATAATAAAAACTTCTGGAAACAAAATAATAATAATAATAATAATAATAATATCAAAAACTACTGTAAACAAATAGTAATAATAATAATAATAATAATAAAAAAAATAATAATAATAATAATATTAATATTAATAATAATTATAAAAGGGAAACCATAATAATAATAATAATAATAATAATAATATAATCAAAAACTAATGTAAACAAATAGTAATATTATTAATAATAATAAAAAGGAAACATAAAATAATATTATTAATAATAATAATAATATAAAAAACTACTGTAAACTATTAATATTAATAATAACTAAAATACTGGAAACAAATAATAATAATAATAATAATAAAACTTAAAAGAAAACAAATAATATTAATATGAAAAACTACTGGAAACAAAATAATAAAAATAAAAGGGAAACAAATAATAATAATGATAATAATATCAAAAACAACTGTAAACAAATAGTATTAATAATAATAATAATAATAGGGAAACAATAATAATAATAATAATAATAATAATAATATCATCTAAACTACTGTAAACAAATTGTAATAGTAATAATAATACGAAAGGAAACATATAATAATTAAAACAATAATATCAAATACTCCGGTAAACAATTAATAATAATGATAATAATTAAAATACTGGAAACAAATAATAATAATAATAATAATCATAATAATAGTAATAATAAATTAAAATCTACTGGAAACAAATAACAAAAGTAAAATTTTGAATTGGAATTCATTCACCTTAAAGTAAAAAGTCAACAACAACCAAACATATAGTCTCTACTGGCAATAATAAAATGTTAAATAAATTATAATACATGTCAGCATCAGGAAGGTGGTTAAATTACAACACATGCCTGAATAATAATTCCATAAACTAACCTCTTCATCATTAAAAGTTCAATTTTTTAGAAAATTATTTATAGATTTTTGTTTGGTAACTTAGTTAAATAATAGATAAATTATTTACATTTACTAAATATAAAAATAGCAATTAGATGCATTTCCCAAACTAGTTCTGTATGATTATAATGAAATAATTCCCATGGTAACAAGGTCAGTAAAAAATATTTATGCATGGTAAACTCTCACATGATCAACAAAATAGATTAAGTATTACAGCAAATTAATTTAATCACAAAAAAACAGATAAAAATTTACAAACATTTTATAAATAACACTTTTCTATTTAAAAAAAAAAAGTTACAATTATAAGACAACTAATAAATAAAATAGCTAAGTTTCTTTTTAACTTTTGATTAAAATTCTACCATTAAAAAATAATTATACACATTATACATAAAAATAATCCCTTTAAAGTCTCTCCAGATAAATTATATCCTTCATATAAACTCTATATAAAGTTATCTTTAAAGTACGCCAACTGCCTCAAAAAGCTGCCAAGTCAGCAATTCTGTGGCTCAGATATATAGAAATACAAGGTAGGCATTGAACGGAATGGATGAGAACTGATGACTGAATGATGCTCCATTTGCCTGTTTTCATTACTTACAGCTCCGTGACTTCCTGCTCCTCTTCCCAAGCCTCCTTATGCGTGAGCTGACTGCTGCCGGTGCTTTTACACGTCCAGATCCGCTCTCCATACCTGCGCAGTCGAGCTTCATACTCTCTGAGCAAAAGTGTTAAGGAAAAACTGGCAAAACTACAGCTGTTCTTAAACTTCTAAAACAGCAAGCAGTTTTAAAGCGGAGTGATCAAGTGGTGCCATGAGTGTTCTCTGCAAGACAGACTCATTCATAATTAAATGCATGCATGAAGCACAGCCGTTCTATAATTAAATGGGCAGCAGATCACACATGAACACATCTTAAAGAATGGCTGACAAATACAGAAGAGCCTCAGTAAAACATGTATTAGAGAGTGAAACCATTTTAGAGGAAAATCAAGTTAGTGTAGTTCATTTTGCATTAGTCATGTTATAAAAATGTGTATGCAAGTCACAAAGGAGTAACAAAAACAGCTTGTAAATAACATGTAGCATTATATTTATATCATTCTGTTAGTTCATGACAAAAGTTATGTATTTGTGTCTAAATACCTGCACTACATTGGTGAAAATGATCATAAATCAATAAGTGATGTATAAATCAAGTTGTGAAATCCACTTATATGATTAAAATTAAACAATCTGTACAGCTGACAAAAAAATAAATCAAATTTTCTTAATTGTAGCCATTATTTATAAAGAAATAGGCAAGGAATGTTGCTTTTATACATTATAAATAAAATACATAGAATATATATATATACAGTTGAAGTCAGAATTATTAGCCGCCGTTAATTTCTTCCACAATTTCTGTTTAACGGCGAGATTTTTTCAACACGTTTCTAAACATAATAGTTTTAATAACTCATTTCTAATAACTGATTTATTTTATCTTTGCCATGATGACAGTAAATAATATTTTACTAGATATTTTTCAAGACACTTCTATACAGCTTAAAGTGACATTTAAAGGCTTAACTAGGTTAATTAAGTTAACTAGACAGGTTATGGTAATTAGGCAAGTTATTGTATAACAATGGTTTGTTCTGTAGACTATTGTGAAAATAAAATTAGCTTAAAGGGGCTAATAATTTTGTCCTTAAAATGGTGTTTAAATTTTTTTAAACTGCTTTTATTCTAGCCGAAATAAAATGAATAAGACTTTCTCCAGAAGAAAAAAATATTATCAGACATACTGTGAAAATTTCCTGAATCTGTTAAACATCATTTGGGAAATACAGCCATATCACCCTGCAGGCCAAGACCGGTTACTCACTGAAGCTAAGCAGGGCTGAGCCTGGTCAGTACCTGGATGGGAGATCACATGGGGAAAAACTAGTGTGTTAGAGAGGCCAGCAGGGGGCGCTCAACCTGTGGTCTGTGTGAGTAATGCCTCAGTAAAAGTGTCAGTGGGCGCCGTCTTTCGGATGAGACGTTAAAATTTGTATTTTGTTTTTTCAAATAATTTTTATTTATTGTTTATTATTTTTATACATGATTCACACAAAACATGGGCCGGTATAAGATTCTGACGGTATGATAACCTTGGATAAAAATATCACGGTTTTGCGGTAACTGGTTTAAAATATCTTCTTTTTAAATGTCTAGGTAAAAAACAAAAACATTTTTCCCTTGTGAACACAATATATTTTATTTTGAGGAACATTTGAAATATTTTGGAACAGTAAATATGTCAGGCTAAATTAATTATTGACTTCTGCCGTTTTCATTTGTTTCAAAAACACAGATTTTTTATTTTACAATTTAAAACGGCATCTTTGGATGTCTTTTCTGCTAGAGAGACTATTGTCCTAAAAAACAAAAACAAAAAAACTTAAAAAAAAAAAAATAAAAAAATCATACATACCACAGAATGGTATTGCAGAAAATGTTGACGGCTCTAAAACCTTGGCTTTAGCAAACCGCGGTTTACCTAGAGAACGGTTATCATCCCATGCCTAATTCACACCCTTAGAAAATCACCCCAATGTATCTAAATGAATTAAAATTTTTTACTATTATCATCCTTTGACACTTTTTTTGTATCCGCCCAATATAACCAAACACCTATGACCAATTAAGCAGTGGAAAATCTTCTCGTTTATCTGTTTTGTAGCTACTGTGTGCACGAGACCGGTCAACACTCCCACAGACACAACAACCTCACGTGCTCTGCAGAGATGTGCCTTTTGGGATTTAACAATGTGCCAAAGTTTTTAAATCTCCTAAAATGTCCAGGATTTGTTTTAGCGTTCGCTTTCTAAAGCGGTCTTCAAATGTATGCGCACAGCTGCGAGTGAAACATATTTAATGTTTAAATTTAAATTCATTCTTTAATCTAAACGACTCGGAAAAACCTTTACTAAACAGTTGGAGAGGACGAAATTAGATCTAAATTGGCTGCACTGCAAAACATTCGTACACCATTACACACAGCTAATCAACTCATTTGCCTCACTGAAATCTATCGGATTTATTATTGTAATTATTATAATTTTGAGACATTTTCTGTTTTTATTCCTTTATCATTTTATTTATTTCTCATTTGCTGTATATTTTATTAATTTGGAGTTAATATACTGCATATTTTATACATCTAAAATGCTTTGGCAATACTGTACAAAATGTCATGCCAATAAAGCAACCTGAATTTGAATGAGAGCTAACATTAGAGAAAAGCAGATTTAACCTGTCAGTGAGCGCACATGGCTCCTGAATAGCATAAAAGAGACACTAGAAATAGTGTTTTTTAAAAGAAACAGTGTATAACAGTTTCCTAATTCATTAAATATTGTTAGAAAATCTAATTGTTTTGTTTGTTGCATATAGTTAACTATTTATGTGATGTGTGGGTAAAAAGTGCAGTGCTTCCCACACAAAGACTTTACTTGGGCGGGCCGCCCAGGTATATTAACGGCCGCCGAAGTATATTTGGTGGTGACACATAAATAATACTATTATTTTCATCCTTTTATACTATTTTCGTATTCGCTCAAGAAAGCCAAGCATTCACGATCAATCAACCAGTGGAAAATCTTCTCTCCCTCTGCACATTTCCTAGCCTACTGCTGGTTCTGTGTGTGCGAGAAGAGTCAACGCTCACACAATCTCACGTGCTCTGTAGACCCAAAGAAACGCGCCTTTTGCACCAAAATGCGTCCGACCGTAGTTTCTGAATCTCCTTAAAAAACAGGATTCGGGTTTAACTTTTTGCTTTCTAAAGTTGACATTATTTGATATATATATATATATATATATATATATATATATATATATATATATATATATATATATATATATATATATATATATATATATACATTATTATATATACCTTTTCGCAGCTGACTCCGTACACAAAGCCACGACAGAAACATTAAATAATTAATCGTTTAATAAACTTTACTATATATATATATTCGGAGAGACCAAAATATACTGGCTGCAAAATATCTGTACACCATTAGAATTGGCTAATCAACTAATTTGCCTTTTCATTCTAGTAATTATTTCATTTTGAGCAATAATGTCTATTTTCATTCCACTTTTCTGTTATTTATTTCTCATTTGCTGTATATTTTATTAATTTAATGATGTAAATGTATTACATACTTTTAACATATCTAAAATGTTTTGGAAATACTGTAAATGTCATGCCAATAAAGCAACTTTAAAAAGAGAAAGAGAGCAGTCTTTGCCAGTCAGTGGGTGAACATGACTCCTAAATAACATAAGTAAGAGAAATAGTGGATTTCTTTAATTTCAACAGCCTTTTTCAATAACTTTAACCCATTGAAAAGAAAAGGTGTATAACAGTGTAATAATAAATAAAAATATAGTTAAAAATAAGATAATTTTTTTCTTTGTCACATGTAGTTGACAATTTAGGTGTTGTGGGTAAAAGATGTGTTTCAATCTGGCTACCACCGCAAGTATATTTCAAATCTGTGGGAAGCATATATATATATATATATATATATATATATATATATATATATATATATATATATATATATATATATATATATATATATATATATTACATTTTAATTATAGTCAATAGTATAGTAATCCTCATTTGTTACAAAAGAACATTTGTTTACTTGCTAAAAAAAATATAACATGATAATTTTTATGATGCTGGAGACAGTTCGCAAAAACTGATAAGGAAGGTCTATAACAGACTTAAATTGTGAACGTTAGGACAACTTTTAGTTTCACAATTACCCTACTGGAAGCAAGCGATAAAATCTTTACCAATGCAATGAGTCTGGTAGTTTCCCCAGCAAACCTTGCAGCTCCTCCGATCTCAAATCGCTTCATCCTTTGCCCAAAGCCCCGCCCTCCACACACGTCGGCCAACTAGATGCCATCAAACGAAACAGAGGAGAGTGATTGACAAACCGAAAGCGCGTCTTATTGGCTAGCGTTCTGATTGGATAACACATGCGGCCCAGGGTCACTTTCTTTTTTAATACTGTTTTACAGAGGCAGGTGTGAGTGGTCAAGAATCCTACATAAATATCTGTCAGATAAGAGATGATTGAGATAACATAGCGCACTCTATACACAATAACAACTAATGCTTCTCAATAGAATAACAATGCTTATTTACAAAAACACCAAATAGGTAAAAACAAATAAAGGACTTTAACAGAATCACGTGACTGACCAATGTAAGATCCGCACGCCCTAAACTTCAGCTCTGCGCATCCTGTCAATTGTGGCCAAATTCACGTGGCGCGCGCGAAAAAGCATCCCGCGCGCAAATGACCTCGCGCAGCAGCTGCACATGAACTCGCACATATTGTTCTCCAGCAGAAGTCTGAGCTAAAACTGAACGCACAATCATAAGCAAGTATATAGATTAAGATTACAGTCGAACTGTACCAATAATCTAGGAGCTAATTTCTCCTACTTTAACTTAGATCCTTAAACTTATAAGCGAGAGCGCGCGCGCCTCTTACACAAGATTGAGTCATGGATGAGAGCAGACGTCACACACACTATGCGTCCTGGAGCTAGCAAGCTAACACACTGACTCGCTCTTAAAACACATACATGACAACAAAACGACCCTTTAAACGACACGAACTTAACCCAGAAACCCTCACAAAACTAACATTAACGCCAATTTCAAGAGTCCAAACTCAAGTTATCCAAACGTCAGAGTCACCTTTAGCCGGCTAGCGTTACAATGAGATGCAGCGCGCAAAATAAAAACAACAATAAACGCCTAAATCAACACACTACACACGCACGCGCTAGGAATCCACGATTTGCGTGGAAACCGCGGACAGAGACTAACGGGCACGTGTTTGTTTGTTCTGCGCATGCAAACGAATAGTGGACACAGTAAAAAAAGGATACTCTTTGTTCCTGAAGGCCTCTTTAGTGTGCTCGATGGTGTACACCTCCTCTTCTGGGCCCGGCGGCTCCGACAGCGGCTTAACCAACGGGTACGGCTTCCGGCCTAGTAACGGTGCCATCGCGGGTTCCTGAATGTATCGGCAAAGCGAAGTTCTGAACTAACCCACCTCTTAATCCCAGCTCCAATTGAATATGCGGTGAAATTCGCGCGTCTCAGCGGCGTAGCATCGGGGCTAGGCTAGCGCGCGCGGCTTTCGGTACTTTCAGAAAGCGCGTGAAAATCAAAACAAAACAGAAACAAAACTACGGTTTGACCGGTTAGTTACATCCCTGTGTTAAATCCGCTGGTTTTGGGGAGCTGGTGGGGTCATGGCGAGACGGCTGGAAAGCGCGTATGGAGTGAACGGAAGCTCCTGGATGCCGGGTATTGAAGCGCGAAAGGCCGCCCGTCAGAGCTGCTGTGACAGGCTCACTTGTGTCGCTCAGGTCCGGGTTGCGGTCGATCCTCCAGGCCAGACCAACGTACTAATCCCTTGTTCGCGGCGACTATAGATGGTGTTTTGAGGGACGCGCTGATTACATAAACAAACAAGATGGTTTTATCGCTGGTTGAAAAATGGCGGGAGATCCTGCTACACCGGCAACATTCCGTGCAACCTCAAAACTCCGTTACCCCGGTAGCAAGCAGCGTCGCAAGATTAAACCCCGCCCACCTGATGCAGCTATTGGCTACTAAAAAACTACGACACAGACTTCGACGTTTTGATTGGTGGACTGAGCTGTCTATTATATCTACTCTACCTTTTGTCAAAGCAACACCCCTCCAATCACAAATACAAGATGTGTTTGGAAGCGTGGCTACCAAAGGTCAGTTTATGGTAAATTTGTTAACTAAATTAATAATGACATGTTTTAGTTTGACTTGTACATTTTATCAGTAAAACCCGACGCCTTACATGGCCAAATGCCAAGGGTTCAGCCGAAAGGTGAATTTTAGAATTTAAATGGAGACAATAGGGCATGCACACGACACGTTTGATCCAATTAAAGAGACAGTCTTCATTAAAATACTAAAGGCACTTATGGTAGTAGAGTATAAAGGTATGGCCATATTTTTCTTTTTAAAGCCACATGAAACGAAAGTGTTGTAATCTTATAATTAATATAAAATATTAAATAAACATTATATTCAGTTGGTGGTTCATTCCGCTGTGGCGACCCCTGATGAACAAAGGGACTAAGCCGAAGGAAAATTAATGAATTATATTAAGATGAATAACATTAGTATTACGGAAATAAATAAATAAAATTTTATCAAAATAATCGTTTCAATCTATTAATTAAAAATAATAAATATATGTAAAATACACCATTATGATTGGAAAATTTTTTAAATAGATTAAAACAAATTATTTTACAATAAAAAAAATAAAAATGAACATGTAATAATAAACGTGTTAATACATGAATAAATAGATTGCTAGCAGGGAATAAAGATGTTTATAAAAAGAGAAACAAAATATTCTCCAAAACATATTTGTAACCCATTTGTAGTATTATTTTGCAGCTGTGTCTTTTATAAGAGATTTAAAGGGGACTTATTATGCAAAAACATTACCTTTATAAGGGGTTAAAACAGTTATGTAGCAACAATGTGAATATAGCCAGCCTCTTGTTTTTGAATCTGCCACTATGCTGACACATAGGCATTTGTAGCTCCGCCCTCTTTTGAAAAAGAGCACAATCTCATTTTAATTTAAAGTGACAGTCACCAAAATGGCACAATTAGGATCAAAGCCTAAAAGGGGCAGTTACAGAGTTATAAAACATTATTTGTGTGATATTTTGAGCTGAAACTTCACATACACACTGTAGGGACAACAAAGACTTATTTTATATCTTGTAAAAAAAAAGGGCATAATAGGTCTCCTTTAAAAACTCTTGACAATAATTGTTATAGAAATGTCATGAATTTTGTACACTTCAGTGATTAATTTTCATTTGTGGAGTATTCTTCTAACAAAACAATCACAGTAATGCCAAATTAAACCAAAGTTGTTTTATTTTCATATTTTCTGCGAACAAGTCCATCTTTACAGACAACACTATGGATTATACACAAATATTTATTTATTTTTACATCTGAAAAATACAATGTAAAGTGGAAGTCTTCATATTCAAAATACAAATCTGACATGTATAAAAGATATGCATTCCTTTTTTTTTTTTTTATAAAATGTTCAGTAATTGGATGCAATACAACATTAAAAATAAAAAATCAAGAAATTGTTGACACGGATGTCATTTAAAACTGCCCTAAACTGCATGCATTGAACTATTATTTAAATAAGCTAAGTAAAACAAAGCAATAAAAAAGTCATTTGAATAATTTTAGAGCTATCACAAACACTAATTTTTGTAATACTGTACTGTTAAACCAATCATCACTCCATGCAGACACGTGTATTATCCTGACGAAGTTCTTTCTCAGTTCAGATTAACAGTTTTCATGATGTATTTATTACAAACTGCTTTACCTTCATAAGAAAATACCTGAAGTAAAGTCTTTTAGATTGTACAAAATACAACATTTCAAGCATGTTTAATGATCATAAACTGTAAAAGCAGATATCAGGCATTTGGCTGGTTGTAAAATGTCTCTTAAATTTGCAGTTCTGGTTAAAAAAAAGTCTTCTGTACTCTTGATCTGCAATGTTTAGCATATCGGTGTTAACTGAGAGCTGAGTTTTGCTCAGTGCAAACTCTTTTAAGCGGTGGAGCTCCGATGGCCTCCTCTTCCTCCTGTGAAAAACAATAATGTCGTTTGAAAAGCATTTATTTAGCAATTGTAACATTCTTATGGAAAATGATAATATTTTGTAATTCTCATTTAAATCTGACACATTTTTTTTAAAGTATTTGTCTTAAATCTCTGAAAAATATTATGCTTTCAAATAAAAATACTGTTATGAAACAGGACATTGGGGTGTATTCCAGAAAGCAAGGTTAAAGGCATTGTGAAGTGCTTAAAAATGTGCATTTTTATTCAATGTTTGATCTAATCTCAACCGAAACATGAAGAGAGGGCGGGACATAGAGTAGCTCCTCCCCTTTAAAACAGCCAGTAGCGTTTTGTTTTATCACAGCTCTGTCAGTGAGAGTGGTTGAGATCAAGCGCATCAAATGAAACGCAAATGAACTTGAAGGGGGCGGGACATGTCAGATATATACATATATATATACATATATATACATATACATATATATATATATATATTTACAGTTGAAGTCAGAATTATTAAACCCCCTGAATTATTAGCCCCGTTTATTTTTTCCACAATTTCTGTTTAACAAAGAGAAGTATATATATATATATATATATATATATATATGCTTATACACTATACATCTAAACTATGTGGACTGTTTTTTGTTTAATATATATATATAGATTATAATAGGTTTAATATAATATAATAGGTTTAAATTGACAGAAATATTCCTTGGGTCATGCCAAGAACATTGATACCAAACATGACATATTACGACAAACTTCCTGTCCGCCATATTGATTTTGTTCAAAAAAGTTTTTTTGCGAACTCCTCCTTGATTCAATTTTCACCAAATTTGACTCAGATCATCTTCAGACCATGCTGACCAAAAGTTATGGAAATCATATCGATTAGCGAAACGGTTGTCGTTCATGGCATCAACAAATGTGTTAGCACGATGTCAATGTGCATCTGAGGCTGCGACTCTTCAATACTTAAACATATTGACACTGATTTTTAGGTCTGTCATTGGCAACTCACAATGACTACAACACATACATTTGGTCACGAGTTATAAACCGTTGACTAACCATCAATAATGATTCATAAATTTGATAATAACTTTAGTCTGCATATGTTTATTGTCATAAAAAATGATCTCAACTTATTCCTTGGGTCATGCCAAGAACATTGATACCAAATATGCCATATTTGGCTAAACGTCCTGTCCGCCATATTGAAATATCACCAAATTTAACTCGGATCACTGTCAGACCATGATGAATAAGTGTTGTGAAATTCATGTAAATAGGCAAAAAGAATTTTGTTTACAGCATCGACAAGTGTGCTGGTATAATGTCAAACTGCATCTGAGGCTGTCTCTCTGCAATGCTTAAATATATTGACACCCAACT
This sequence comes from Danio kyathit, assembly GCA_903798195.1. Classification (NCBI taxonomy): domain Eukaryota; kingdom Metazoa; phylum Chordata; class Actinopteri; order Cypriniformes; family Danionidae; genus Danio; species Danio kyathit. The sequence continues at coordinate 54,254,626 of LR812536.1, read as the reverse complement.
TTTGGTTCTTCATTGTCACCTAACACTGATGACAACACATCAAATTTGTAACTCTGCCACCGTTTTTGGCCTCTGGACTGCTTTGCTCATTCTGGCTGTAAAGTGCTTGGCCCCTTAATGGCTGCCTGCAGCTATATTTATTATTACTATTATTATTATTATTATTATTATTATATTTATTGACGGTTGGTTGGTTTTGATTCCACATTTACTATAAGTTGAGGTATATTTCTATAATGACCTTACGCAATACCTTTAAGATCAACTAACACAGAACAACTTACATACCCTGAAATTTACATCCAATTTAGGATCCGAATCTGAGTTTTTTCCAGTTACACATCCTTAAACTTATCCGGTTATGTCACATAACCTGCTTTCTGGAATACCCCAGGTCTAAAAGCATATTTATTACACATTTTAGGAGACACAGCAAGTATATAAGTAAATATTTTGAAATTATAAAATACTAGGTAATAATATAAAATAATATTATGGAAATTCTGCCTATTTTTTCTTGTTTTTTCTAATTATGCAAATTAGATATAGTGTATAGATACATTGTAAGTAATAAGAAAACCCTTTTATGGGCCATTTTACACCCATACTGCATAAAGTATTTTATATTTTTCATAACATAGTTTGGTATAAAACAAATCCTGAAACAATTTGACATATAAACAAAATATCACTTTTCACGATTGTTAATTTTAAATTTTCTTATGCTATATACAATCTAATGGTATTTTTTCTTTTAAATCCTAAATTCACAAAATTTTCACAGGTGAATATATTTATAATTCATTTTAATTTTCACAATTCAGGAAAACATAATTCTGTGCTGCCACCTTGGCTGGTTCAGGTCTGACATAGATACAGTTGAAACCAGAAGTTTACATACACTCTAAAAAAAGGAACATAACCATTTTTTTTAAATGTCTGACGGTAAATCATACTAAACATTTAATATTACCTAAATGATTTACATTTGCTAAATGCCAGAATAATGAGAGAATTTTTTTGAGAATTTTTTATTAATTTCTAGCAGTATAACAGTCAAAAGTTTACCTACATTTCCTTGGTATTTTTTTAGCTTTGCTTTTAAACTGTAGAACTTTGGTCAAATGTTTTAGGTATCCTTCCACAAGCTTTTCACAATAGTTTGCAGGAATTTTGGCCCATTCCTCCTGACAGAATTGGTGTAACTGAGTCATATTTGTTGGCTGTCTTGCTCACACAAGCTTTTTCAACTCTGCCTACAAATTTTCTATAGGATTGAGCTCAGGGCTTTGTGATGGCCACTCCAAAACATTCACTCTGTTGTCCTAAAAGCACATTTTAACTAATTTGGCAGTATGCTTAGGGTCATGGTCTGTTTTCGAAGACCCATTTGTGGCCAAGTTTTAATTTCCTGGCTGATGTCTTGAGATGTTGCTTCAATATTTCTACATAATGTTCTTTCTTCATGATGCCATCTATGCTGTGAAGTGGACCAGTCCCTCCTGCAGCAAAACAGCCCCACAACATGATGCTGCCGCCCCCATACTTCACAGTTGGGATGGTGTTCCTAGGCTTGTAAGCTTTCCCCTTTGTCCTCCAAATGTAACACTGGTCATTATCGCCAAACAGTTCAATCTTAGTTCCATCAGACCACAGGAAATGTCTCCAAAAATTATTCTTTTTCCAGTGTAATTTAGCAAATTGTAATCTGGCTTTTTTGTTGATTCTGGCTTGTTGATTTTCCTATGTTGTCACACAAGGAAGCAGTGTGTTCTACAATTGTGCCTTCAATTAACTCAAATGTTGTCAATTAGCCAATCAGAAACTTCCAAAACCTTGACACCATCATCTGAGCTTTTTCAGAGGCATAATAATCTTATTGTATGTAAATTTGACTTTCAAAAAAAGTTATAACAATTTCTCAAACAATATATCTCCCATTATTATTCTATTAAGCATAACAGAAACAAATTTGATAATTCTAACTTACCTAAAAGAGAAAAAGTTTAGTCACATTAACATCTGACTTTTTTTAATGGTTATGTGCCTTTTTATACAGTGCATGTAAACTTCTGGTTTCAACTGTAAATTACACCTAAATCAACCCTGACGTTTATCCCAACTCACATTACCTGAGTAGAGAGAGACAGCACGTCTTCTTTAATGAGTGTTGGAGGCTCATCCGTCACCTCACTGCTGGTCGTTGAAGCCTCTAAATATGGGTTTGATAATGAAAAAAAGTAAAGGAATCACAATCATTATTATCTTACATACTTGAACAAATCTCTATTTTCATCCAATAAAAAATAATTAAAAAATGAAATGACGCTTTTTTTTATGAAGTACGTTTTAATAGGGATATTGCAATTTATTTACAATACTATTTTTAATTGTTTAAAGTTTTGTTTTTGCAAATAGTGTCATTCAAAAAAAAAGATTATATAAATATTTTACACACATTTACACTGAATGAAATTAATGGTTATTTCAAATATATAAATAATGCAATACTGCAAAAAAGGATATTAGATTAATGTACAACTGGAGTAATGGCCGCTGAAAATTCAGATTTGCCATCACATTAATAAACCAGTTTTCAAATATGTTTGTGTAAAAAAACTTCACAGCATTAGATATTTATGCATTATTTTTGATCAAACAAATGAAGCCTTTGTGAGAATATGATGCTTCCCAGCAGGCACACGAAATCATACGATGTTAATATTAGGTGAGATTTGATGTCAAGTGACCAAAATTCAATGTCTAGTCAGCGTCTAAGGACAACATTATTTTGATGTCTAATAACGACGTCAAATGACATTGATATTTGGTTGAAATTGTGTTGGAACCAACATCATATTGATGTCAAATACTGACATTTATTCATCAGGTATGGCAACCAAAATCCAACATCTGATAGACCTCATAGTGGTTACATTCACACAACATTAAGCTGTAACATAATTAAACTTTGATATTTGGTTGATTTTAGGTTGTGTTGGAAAGTGAACAAAATTCAACGTCTGTCCGACGTGTTGTTGATGTCCTGTGCCTGCCAGGATATTTTAAGCATCTAAACAACAATAGTGTAATTTTTGAGTGTAAACACATTGTGGGTGTTGCCTTTTGCCCCTTAAAAATTTTTATTTGCAACATACCTGTCAACCTAATTTGCTTGTGTGAATAGTATTTAATGAGCTTGTCCATCATGTAAATGATGGTGTTTGTGTGTCTCACCTCTCTCAGCCTCCATGCTCTCCTGTCCCAGTGTGGGCGGCTGTGAGTCCTCAGTCCGGTAATAAGGAGCATGTGAAGGACTCACTGCTTCACTCACATGCTGTGGACTGGAGTTGCTACTGCTGTCCACTTTGGTATTAGACTGATAGGCATCTGATAGGAAACTCTGATTACTGTTGTCATCTGTTTAAGAAAGAAAATAAAAACATATTTGTGGCCAGTCTTCACATTATAAGTCAATTATATTTAAAGTTTAAAGTTCCTGCAGACTTTTATTTTAGTATGATGACGAATTTCCAACTGAAATGGAATATTGAGGGGGCGGGACTTTATATTTATGCTCCTCCTTTCTTCTTTTACTCACTGCAAACTAGCGGTTGGAGGGGCGTGGCTAAGCATATTTCGCCCAAACTGTCAAACTGGCATCTAGTCATGGGAAGTTCAGATCATTTTACTGACTCAGATCTTTGAGACTTGTTCAGCGAGATGAACGTTTTTTGTGTTCATTTCATCAAAATATCATTAAATTGTTACCAAACACATCTACGACTAGCCCAAACGTTAATTACACTGCAAACAAGTCATAACTAGAATGCTATAAGAGAAAATAATCATTGATGTTTACTTTTGTCTTTTGTCTATGATTAGCTCAGCTCTTCTGACGAGGCTTCAAGTCTAATTTGTTGGTTCACGTGACACAGACAGTTCCATATAAGCTAAACCAATGCACAGAGTCTAAGCTAGAAGGGCTTATGATTAGTTTACCTTTCATGTCTTCTGGTTTTTTGAGTCATCTGTTCATCATGTAAAGCAGCGGTTCCCAACAAGGGGGTCCTGGCCCACAAGGGGGCCTCAGCTAGCTCTGTGGGGGTCGCGTCATATTTTTATAATTTTTTAGCAGTTCATTTTATCCCCTGGCTGACCAAAAAAATGGACAAATTTGTAATTCGTCCTCCACAAAAACAACCGAGTCTCACTGATTCGCGTTGAGCAGCTAATTGTAATGACCCAAGCATACTGGACCCAGGTGAGGAAGCTCCAAACATTTCGGGTCGCAGCGCTAGCAATACTGGAAACATGACATGCAGGAAATATCAAGAGAGCTACCTGAACTATGATTTTATTCCTTTTTCTCTAAGCAAAGTGTCCCTGACCCAGCCACATGCATTTTCTTTGTCATCCTTACTGCAAACTTATATGTGGACGGGGGCCTTACAATATTTTCCGGTGGAAAAAGGGGTCTCAAGCAAAAAAAAGTTGGAAACCACTGATGTAAAGCATGTAAAGTGAATCGAACGACTTAAACCTGAGGACTCGAGAAATGAACAGATCAAATCTTTTTCGAGCTCTGATTGCATATGATTGGTTTCTGTCTTGTCTGTGACGAACAAACGATTGAAATCCAATAGAAGACTCAGAAAAAGAGACTTATCTTATCTCCCATATGCACAATGTGCACATGTGCGAATGAACGAATCACTCCCTAAAAGAGGACTCATTATTCTTGAGTCACAAAAGATTTGTTCTAAATTATTGAATCATTCAAAATGAACGAATCGTTGAATGACCCATCACTACGGACGTCATTAGAGAAGGACTGCTGTTGCAGAGCAGAAGCAAATGGTTGGATTTTGATTAAAGATTACCAAAACAAACAAAAGTGAATTAATTTACATGCTTTAACTGATCGCTTTAACACTAACAATGTGCGCATGCCAAATAAACATTGTATTAAATAAACATATGCCAAATAAGCATTTGCATTTTATGCAGACTTTAAAGTACAAATTTAAATGTACAATGTTTATTTTGCTAGCGCACATTGTTATTCTTTAGGTGAACAATGAAGAAAGTTAAACAACTGAAAAAATGTACATGTTTTGGTAATCTTCAATCAAATTCTGACCATTTGCTTCCACATTTGGAGTGTCGACCCCTTCTCTGTTGACGTCATTTTCAGCTTAAGCTACAATATTTTGGCCACAATACTTAAGGCTGATTTATACCTTTGCGTAAAGCACACATGTTTGGTCCGACGCAGCCTTTGTGCGGCCTTATAGCCATCGCCGTTGCTGACGCTGACCTCTCAAAAAACGTAACTACACTAGGCATGGGACGATAACTGTTTTCAAGGTATACCGCGGTTTGGAAAAGTCAAGGTTTTAAAACCGCCAAAATTTTCTGTAATACCGTTCCTAAGGTATGTGTAAGATTTTTTTATTTACATTTTTCTGTTTGTTTTTTAGGACAACAGTTTCTCCAGCAGAAAAGATCTCCAAAGATGCTGTTTTAAATTGTAAAGAAATTTGTTTTTGAAACTAATGAAGACAGCAGAAGTCAATAATTCATTTGAATTATTTAGCCTGACATGTTTACTGCTCCAAAATAATATAAATCTCTCAAAAAATAAAATATATTATTTTCAAAGGGGAAAAAAGTTTTTGTTTTTTACCCAGACATTTAAAAAGAATATATTTTAGAGCAGTAATCACAATACCGTGAAACCATGAATGGACCGTGGTATCGGCCCATGCCTAAACTACACGTCGCAATGACGCATAACGCAAGCTCTGGGATTGGTCGGCTTAGTATCGGTGAGAGGCGTTGCTGTGAGCCACGTGTCTGATGGAGTGAGTGTTTACAAGTTTCAAGTCTCGTGAAGGAGCTCCAGATGGAAACGTTAGTTTTGTGCCGGTTCCCGCCTCTGAATGAGTGAGTTTTAGCTACTTGTACAATAAGGTAGCTTTCAGAAAAAGCAAAACACACGTGAAAAATATCAACAGAGAGGAATATAAAAACCTATCGCCAGCTAGCGTTTCGGGAATGTTCTTGCAGAGCACAGTAAACAGCATGCACAGGTATAAATCAGCCTTTACCGTTAGTTTGCTACAAGGGAATGATGCATAAGAAGAAAGCCCCGTCCCCTACCCAATATTTCATTTCAGTTAGAAGTACATCACGCTTTATTCATGAAGTACTTCAGCATATTGCACTACCATTCTACCACTATTCTGCTACCTGCTTGATATTTTGAATATGTCCCAAAAACTAAAATAGTGTTATCCGACGTTGTATCTTTTTATTGTTCATCCATGTAAAGCGGTTTTGACACAATATATATTGTTTAAACTGCTATTGAAATAAGTAGTGATGCAAACAACACTGTCAAGGTAATAGAGCATAAGCCCAGTGATGATGCTGTAAATTAAATAGAGGATGTTCTGAATTGTTTATATAGGAAATATCAAGCTTGCTTGTGTCTGACATAAACATAACCTGTCCTGAATTACCCTGAAAATCCAGTAGAACGGAACGGGCATTTTCCAGCACCACATCTGTAGGAAAGCCCTTCAGTTCCCTCACCGCAGGACCTGCCCCCTTAGGCTTGTATATCTATCAGAAAGAAAAACAAACATTAAACACTATCTTCGCGGTGCAAGGATGAGGTGTAAACTTGATAAGGTTGTAGTCAAGACGACCTAAACCATGCCAAGACCGAACCAGAACTCATCTAAAAGATTCACATTTGGGTTTTGATGAAACAAGAGAAAGTAAATTACAATTACAAATACATATACAATTATTACTATTTTAATATAATACTTTTAAAGGGAAAGTTCACCCAAAAAGGAACATTCTGTCATCATTTGCTCATCCTCCACTTGTTACAAACCTGATTTAGTTTTTCTGCTGTCAAACACAATATAATAGATTTCATCTGTATTTCATTCACAATACAAGCTGTATTACATGTTTATTATTATGATGCTTGGATAATTCAGTTTTCACCTTGACTCTTATATACCTATAAGCTTATGAACTTGAGGTGATATAATGCACAAACCTGTTTCGTCTCTGTTACTGGAACCCACTTAAATATCCGTAATGATGTGTCTCCCACTGTAACCCACTTTTTTTCCCTAAAAAGACAATTATGTTAAGATTAATCTCACAAAACATGTCCATGGCACATTTCAAATTGTGTGCAAATTAAATTAAATTAATTTTGGGACCAATATTATGTATCAGTGCTTATTATTATTTTGAGTGATACTCTTCATTATAGTCATTTTTATCCTAAATACAAAAACACTGCATTTCAAATATGTATTCAATCTTGCATTTCAAAATACCTTTTGTGAAATACAGTAGTTTATTCTACAATGATTTATCTAATATGAACAAACGCCTCGTGCTCTTGACTGTACGTTGCATGAATTTTCTGAACAGACTAACTCAAATTAATATATAAATGCGCATTGTTACATTTCTGAACAGAATGACAAAATGACTTCACTCCATTACAGACCGCCAACAGATTGTACAATCCCCATTGACACGTATAAGCCACGCCCACACGCTGAAAACAGTGACGCCCATTGGTCGCCTTGCTTGTCTGTCATATTATTGTCGAAAGACGTCACCCTCCCCGCCACTCTGAAGTTTATTTTTGTAACGTAGAAGAAAAGAAACTTCAGTTTCCCTCTTTAAAACGGCCAACTTACCACCGCCGAACCCTTTCAATGGCCGCCATCACTTTTTTGATATCATCTTTTGCACGGCTGCGCGTCTCCGCTCGCACGGACCGTCCAGACATTTTGATGGCTTTTATTAGTTTGTCAAGATCTTCCTCTTTTTCTCGCCTTCCTCCGTCTGTGACTACGATCTCGCCTTGTCTTCGTCCCGCTCTCGCGAGATTTCAGAACGCGCCACTGGCACTGCCTCTTTGTGTTTGCCATATCCATAGACTGTAAAAGATGGTCATATCTTCCATGTTAATATATTTATCTATTTAAACTGTAAAAAAAATATTCACTTTTTTCCATCTAAAAACCACAAGACGAGCAAACAACGTTAAATTAAACCATTACGTGCATGTAATGTCCTTATTATACCACAAGATGACAGCGTTTACACCTCTACACTTAAAAGCCCATGTGAGGCCTACCATCCAGAATTTCACATCTCCACAATATTCCTATCAGGTAATCATATTTTCTAGAGTATTAAAATTGTACATTTTAAATGTGTCGCCTATTATCAATACAGGACTGAATTTTAAATATTTACACAAATAATTTAAAGATGCCATTTAAAAAATAATAATTCTTTGGTGTTTTTTTTGTATTTCACTCTAAATACTGCATGTTGTTTTATATTTACTTTATTAACGCAGAACTAATCATTAACAATCAGAAGTTCAATATGCACTGCATAAGAAGCATTAACCCTTATGCGCAGTTAGGGATGTTTTCATCCCCTCTGGGGTGATTTTGAGTCTTAATTTGGCCATAATTTCTTCTATTTCAGCCAGCAGAATGATTTTTGGTGACAAATCGTATTTAGACACATATTTTAAGAAAATGCTTTGATTAAAAAAAAAATAACAACAACAACAACAACAACACACTCTGGGCAAATTTACTACCCTTTCCTTATGTTCGGGATGAAAACATCCACTGAACTAAACTGCTGTAGAAATGCATCAGATAAATAATTTTTTCAAATGTTTTTGCATAAATCTGTTAATCAACCTCTGTCCTGATCAAAACTACCAAATTGCTTAGAAAATTACAGGATTTTAACTCTTTAATTGCCAAGTTCACAAATTATGTCATTGTTTTGGTGGAAAAAAAAAACAAACAAAATAATGTATTTTTTCAATATAAAAAGTAATTATGGGCTGGATTTTTTTTTTTTTACCTTTTATCAGTCTTGGACATGTGAAACAACATTACCTTTGACACATTGTTTTTGATTGATTGATTATCTCTAATTTACTGTTGGTGGCTGTTTTTGTCACATTGACTTCCATTATAACCAAATTTTTTGATTACAAAACCATGACACCATATAATGATGCATTTTAGATTGTTGGTGGTTTTCGCTGTTGGGAGAATGTAAATTTTGTCATTTTTACTGTTGATCATCAGTTGGCAACATTAACCCTTTAGATAGGCCTGTGCAAAAAAAAAGCTTAGTTTCTGCATTTTATATAGAGTATAACAGCAAATTAAAGTGTGTCTGAGTGTGTGTGAGAGTGACCTTTACGCACTTACCTTGATGTGTCTGAGAAAATCAAAATATGCATCTCAGCTCTCAGAACTGCATCAGAACTCAGACTGTATTTCTGCACCATCAAATGTGGTTACAAAGAGGTCAATAGGACAAAAACAGCCACCAACAGCAAATTAGAGAGAAAAAATGAAAATCTTCTTATCTCTTGTTAATCGTTCACATGTCCAAGACTGTGATAAAAGGTAAAAAAAAAAATCCAGTCCACAATTACTTTTTAGATTTAAAATACAGTTGAAGTCAGAATTATTAGCCCCCGTTTATTTTTTTTTTTTCCCTGTTTCTGTTTAACGGAGAGCAGATTTTTTTCAACACATTTCTAATCATAATAAGTTTTAATAACTCAATTTCTAATAACTGTTTATTTTTTCTTTGTCATGATGACAGTAAATAATATTTTACTAGATATTTTTCAAGACACTTCTATACAGCTTAAAGTGACATTTAAAGTCTTAACTAGGTTATTTAGGTTAATCAGGCAGGTTAGGGTAATTAGGCAAGTCGTTGTATAATGATGGTTTGTTCTGTAGACTATCGAAACAAATATATAAACCATTTTGTGGGAAAAAACAAAACAATGGTCCCGACGTATTTCCTGTTTTACATTTTTAATTTCTATAGCTTGCGAGAATCCAAAAAGAGCCGCATATTGATAAATAATGTTCTGATAGCTGTTTTAACATTAAGTTATAACTGAATTGCCTCTTGTTACAGTTTTGAAATAGTTTGATAACAAGCAGGAAATGTTCATGGACCAATGACATGACCACATTGAAATGGTCTATAGCTTAAAGGGGCTAATAATTGACCTAAAATGGTGTTTAAAAAATTAAAAACTGCTTTTATTCTTGCTGAAATAAAACAAATAAGACTTTCTCCAGAAGAAAAAACATTATCAGACATACTGTGAAAATGTCCTTGCTCTGGAAATATAAAAAAAAAAAAAAAGAAAAAAATTCAAAGGGGGGCTAATAATTCTGACTTCAACTGTACGTCATTTTGTGTGTTTTTTTTCTCATGAAATCAGTGACATAATTTGTGAACTTGGCAGCTAAAGAGTTAAAATCTCATACTTTTCTAAGCAATTTAGTAGTTTTGATCAGGACTGAGGTTGATTAACAGATTTATGCAACAACAAAAATAAAAAATATTTATCTGATGCATTTTTACATCAGTTTTATCGAGTGGATGTTTTCATCCCGAACATAATAAAAGGGTGGTACAATTGAACAGTGCACAAGGGTTAAGTAATATTTGTCATCCACTGAAGTTAATTTCTACAACATTTAATAAAAACAACTTATAATATTTGCGACTTTACATCTTAATTTCCAATGTAATATATTATTATCATAATATTACTTAATATTCATAATAATAATCATTCGATAAACTCAAGTGTAGGGAAATAATTGTGGGAAACCTCTATTTTCAACTTTATTTTGTGTGGTTACACCATAGAACTCCACTGCAGTGACGAATAAACCACATCTCCCTCCTGCGGAGAGCAAAGCAGTACTGTTTTCTTCACATTAGAGCCAAGACGAGCAATAGCTAGAATATCGCTGACCGGCATCTCTTCATCCAGCGAGACGCATAATGCAATATAATGAGCATGAAAGCGTAGAGGATCACCTGTGAAAAAATATATTAAAAAATTTGTGTTACATTGAAAATACTTCTGTTCAATCATCTTCAATGAAACATTACATCTTTGCTTTTGTAACACACCTGGATACACCAGAAAATCTCCTCCAAACTTCCCAGCAGAGGTCAGATAGTAGCCTTTATTTCTCAGATCCCTGTACACACAGAATCTAGTGTTCAAGCGCTCATCTCTGGGCATGGGGCAGTCTGTGGAGTGGAAACTGCGCTCCTCTGGACAGTGACTGAAGCCGGAGCGGGCAGTGCAGAGCTGGACCGCCATTGCTGACCAGGGGAAGCGGAAAGACTGGTCAAGTGCTTCGAGACGCTCTCTGACTGCACTGCCAGAGCCTTCAGTGCCTGTGAAATCAAGGAGAATCATTTACACACAGTTAAAGCCAAAATTATTAGCCCTCCTGTAAAGTGTTTGTAATTTTAGTGTTTAATAGTGAGATTTTTTTTCAACACATTTTTCAACATAATAGTTTTAATAGCTAATTTCCAATAACTGATTTCTTTGATCTTTGCCATGAGTACAGTGCATCATATTTTACCAGTTATTTTTCAAGATACTAGTTTTTAGCTTAAAGTGCAATTTAAAGACTTAACTTGGTTAACTAGGCAAGTTAGCTTAATTAGGCAAGTCATTGGCAGGGCCAGACAGAATCTGCGGACATCTTTAGGTATTTCTGCACAGAATTTTTGTAAATTCGTAATTCGTAATTAAAAAATCATAATATATAAAATAAAAAAGAATGTTTTTAATTTTTATTTAATGTTTACAATGCAAATCCACTTAGATCCACTTATTTGGTAAACAAAGCAAGTCTCTCATATAACATATCTGCTAAAACACAGAAAAAAAATTACTTCATAAACTGCATTGTAAATAAATCATATGATCAATTTTATATATATATATATATATATATATATATATATATATATATATATATAGAGTTCAGATGCAAAACCCTCTAAATCCATCTGACCCCTTTTCTTGTAAATAAGCATTTTCTATCAGGCTCCTATAAATAGGTTTAGAAGTTTCATTTTATATGTAATGAAAAGGTTATTAGCTAGTAAATAAAATACCTTTTTCAAAAATGTCACTGTAGACAATTCTTAGGTTTTTAAAAAGGTAAATTTTTCTTTTGCGTCAAAACCAGCTAAATCCACTTCTGCTTTTTTTGCAAAAACCTCTAAATCCACCTATTGGGACAAGACAGTGTAATTAGTTGAAAATCACTAAACATGCAATTAGAAACTATTTTCCCAAACATAAAACACATTACACGAATCCACCTAAAATTTAAATATATAAATCTGTCAAGTAAGTGGCGGTTCATTCCGCTGTGATAAACCAGGGAAAAAGCAGAAGGAAAATGAATTAATGATATCTGTCAATAAGTGCATTAATCAATAACATTAAAACTGACATTATTTAAATCTTAATAATCAGTTGTCATTTCTGATATTTGAGATTTAGATTTAATGCAAGTAGAGCAATGTAAACATTGCAAACATTGTAAGCTAAGCTTGGTAGATTTAAATAATGTTGTGTAAATCATTATAAAACATCAATATCTGTGCATTGTCCATTAATATAAAAAGCTTATCAGACGTATAGGTATTATGAAGTAATCTAAATAATGTATAGCTTTATATATTATATTTATCTTTTAAAAAATAGCTTAAATTAGCAAATAAAACACAAGGTGAGCCTACTGGGCAAAAAGGGATGCCTCTCAAACACTTTTAGAAGCTGTCATTCCTTCATTCTGCCCATACTTAAGGTCTTGGTCTCTTGTTTATCCTCATAGCATTCATGTGAAATAAAAGACCGGCATCTTAACTTCATCTTTCGTGAAACGCAGTTGCCGTTTAATGTATAGTAAATCAGACTTATTCAAGGTAATCGTTATGAATGCATGTTACACTTCTGACTGTACAGTGTGTTTTCTTTTTCTTATAATGCACAGGTAAGAAAGGGACGTTTTCATTTGCCTTTCACTGACAGTCAGACAGCCTCATCTAGTTCATCAAACTCCGTCTTTTAAAATCGAAAGTGGAATAAAACAGTCTCCTCATAAAGCCGGCGTATCAGCGCGCTGCTACATTGAAAACATATGATTTGATTTGCGCCTTCTGACTGGTTCTCGGGATATAGCGGCTTTTGCTGTCAAAGGCAAGTGGCGTTTAGCTGCTTTTTTGGCAACAAACTATTATTTCTGAATGCGCTGACGCTGGGGTTTAGATGATTAGAAGCAAATCTATTTTTTTCATTATGTGTAGTACGTGCCTAAAGCATTCATTCATTGTCATCATCTCATTTTTGGCGGAAATGACATTTAGCGGCCTTTGCATCTTAACTCTTCATATATATATATATATATATATATATATATATATATATATATATATATATATATATATATAGCTGCTGATAATATAGTTTATTAAATAATAATATAGCAACTGCTTTTATTCCAGCCAAACTAAAAGAACAAAAAAAAAAGCTACATTTCACAAAATGGTGAATAATTTTGCATAACTGTATATGAAGAGTTCAGATGCAAAAACCTCTAAGTGACGTCTCAATTTTCCATTAAAAATGAACATTATTGTCATCCCCCTTTGTTTTTGTTAAGATATTTTACTTTAAAGACCAGGAAAAGGATTTATTCTTTGCCATATAAGTAATATTACTGAACATGCACACAGGAGCCTGATAAAAATGCTCATTTTAGAGGAAATTTTCAGAGAGCATTTAGAGATTTTTGCATCTAATATATAATTATATTATTTATATAATTTATAAAATATCTTTTTTTTTATTATATACAAATTATAAATTAAAAAAATATATCAATTACACTCTACGTACCATCTTAAATTTTCTTCTAACATGGCAGTTTTTCTCAAGCTCCTATGTGCGTTTATTTAATTCACTAAAAATGCAATGAAAATAACCTATGTATTGCAATAAAATTGACATTTCTAAACCTACACATGGGAGCATAGAAAATGGTGATTTTAGAAAACATTTCTGCTGGCTTTTGTTTGTTTGTTAGACTTTATTAATCCTAAAGGGAAATTCCCATGTCACAGCAGCTTCTACATCTGACCTCTTCATATACAGTGTGGCTTTTTTCTATCCTACTTGAAAGGACAAACTACACAAAATTTTTTTAAATCCTCAGTGTATATTCTCATATTCTGTTATGCATCAAGTGATTTCCTGGCCATTTATTTTTTACTGTTTTTTTCTGTTGAATACAAGACAATTGGACAATTTTTTTTCAAAAGTTACAATTATGCCCTTTGGTGATTGACAGAATCCCACAGATTAACATTAAAGTTATTGTTTGTTTGTTTAGCAACTTATTTCATGGGTGATACGGTGGCGCAGTGGGTAGCAATGTTGCCTCACAGCAAGAGCAGAGTTTGCATGTTCTCCCTGTGTTTGCGTGGGTTTCCTCCGGGTGCTCGGACTTTCCCCCACAAGTCCAAAGACATGCGCTATAGGTGAATTGGGTAAGCTAAATTGTCCGTAGTGTATGTGTGTGAATGAGTGTGTATGGATGTTTCCCAGTGAGGGGTTGCAGTTGCAAGGGCATCCGCTGCATAAAACATATGCTGGATAAGTTGGCGGTTCATTCCACTGTAGCGACCCCAGATTAATAGGGACTAAACCGAAAAGAAAATGAATGAATGAATGACTATTTCATGGCAAGATCAACATGTCTGAAAACATATTACATAATAATAACTTCAATAACTTTATATTTCAATAAGTGTTGATACAAAATTACTAAATATAAATAAATAAAGATAACAAAAAAAATACATTAATAACATTAAACATGATTTTTCAGTTAAATTTCTCAGTTCCTGGGGAAACATCAAAACATCCAAAGTGTTTTGAGTATAAAAATCTTGTCTAAATGTCGTTAAGAAAGTTATTTGTTTTAATTAAAGAATACACAGTGAAGTGATTCAAGTACAATTTTTAAGAAATAATAGTTTTTGAACAACTTTTTCAGTAAATCTATTAATAATTTTGGCATAAAAATCACTTGTACAAAAAGATGGTAAATACAGTTGAAGTCAGAATTATTAGCCCCCCTTTGAATTTCTTTTCTTTTTTAAATATTTCCCAAATTATGTTTAACAGCAAGGAAATTTTCACAGTATGTCTGATAATGTTTTTTCTTCTGGAGAAAGTCTTATTTGTTTTATTTCGACTAGAATAATTTTTTTTTTACATTTTTTAAAAGCCATTTTAAGGTCAAAATTATTAGCCCCTTTAAGCTATTTATTTCGATAGTCTACAGAACAAACCATCATTATACAATAACTTGCCTAATTACCCTAACCTGCCTAGTTAACCTACATAACCTAGTTAAGCCTTTGAACGTCACTTTAAGCTGTATAGAAGTGTCTTGAAAAATATCTAGTAAAATAATATTTACTGTCATCATGGCAAAGATGAAATAAATCAGTTATTTGAGATGAGTTATTAAAACTATTATATTTAGAAATCTGTAGAAAAAAATCTGCTCTCCGTTAAACTGAAATTGGGGAAAAAAATAAACAGGGGGGCTAATAATTCTGACTTCAACTGTACATCTTAATGTGTAAACAATAAAGATAAATGGGCCTAAAATCAAATTAGCTTTTGTCTCCCCATTTAAGATTCCAGTAGGCACGTTCTCACCGTTCTCTTTCTCATTCATGACTCTGTTCAGTGTTTTCTTCTTGTCTTCCAGGGCCAGAACACACTGCTCCTGATAGCTGCTCTCCAGACCGGCCTCATACTGCCTCACCGCCTTTGAGTGAGCCTCCTCGTCTTCACAATCCTGCTGAAAATAACACAAACACTGTGTATATGCCACACTGTATGACAGATACACACACAGGCCACTTTAGGTAGACCTTGCTTGTACCTACGTTTCTGAAGTTATATTATTAAGGGGAAAGCCCGAATGTGTGAATATAAAACTAACTTTACCTCAATTGTTACACTTCTAACAGACAGACAGAAAGATAAAGTGTGTCACCTGAGTGTTGAGTCTAACAGCAGCAGTGCTCTTCTCCTCCTCCAACAGCAGCAGCGCCTCCTCCGGCCGGAGCTCCAGTGGTCTGCCCAGCCGAACATTCTGCCGCGGCTGCCGGGCCAGAGAGCCCACCAGAGCCCCGATGACACCCTCAGACCTGCAATTTTTTATGTCTGACACTTTCCACAACATAGGGGTGGATCCGCAGAAGCTGATGTCAACCAAGGCATCTCCTGTTAGCTGATGCTCACTTTCACTTTTAGTATCCATATCCTCCTTTACTTCCACACTTGAAGATCCCCATCCATTACTCTTCCAAAACACAGCTGGATGTCTCAACACATGACTCTCAGCAGCATACAAGCTAGGCATCTGTCCTAAAAGTAATTTACTGATACATTTAGGCGCATTAGAGTAAGTACATGGCGATCATATGGAATTTATCTCAGTTCACTGCCTTTACGACCATATGCTATATGAAAACATGAACTGAAGGCACACGTATTTCAAAACAAACTCTACCTCATGGTCACGCTAACCTCGCGCTGCCTGTACATACATCTTGATTCAATATTAGTTTCTTCTGCTTAAAAGAGTTTTGTTAAATGTAAATGACAAAAACACTACAACATATACAAAAGGATTCACCACACGCGTGTTCTGTTCAACTTACTTCCCTTGCATCACATTCCACGTGACTATTTGTCCATTTGAAGCATGGCGCCATCTAGTGGTTTCCTTTATTTATTGGAACGGTTAAAAAGTCTGGTACAAACAAACCACTTTCCTTCGGCTTGTTCCCTTCTTCATCAAGGGTCACCACATTGGATTGAATTTGCACCACAATTAAACTACACGACCTGCATAATGATGAACTTTCAACGCAGCAGATAAGCCTATAACATTGAAAACATAACTTGAACATCAGTGGTGTAGAGTAACTAATTACAAATACTCAAATTACTGAGAGTAGTTTTTCTCAGGAATTGTAAATTGCTAAGTAGTTTTAAGAATGTGTACTTTTGCTCTCCCTTGGGTACATTTTTAGTGCTGTATCAGTACTTTTACTCCACTGCTTTCCTTCAATCTGCAGTCAATATTTTTTCTTGTCTATGGGGATTAGAAAGTTGTGTCCTGTAATTCCTGTCTAATCAAATCGCACACAGAAAGTAAATCGCCTCACAATGAACTACCTCAACACATGGGTGCTTTATAATTACAGCAAACTGTTTGGAAGCATTAAAAGTGTCCACGAAGATGTCCAAAATCTTTACACGCATTGACCCAGTTTAGATCAGGCCCGGATTAAGAAATCAGAGGCCCCTGGGCACAATGTCTTATATAGCCCCCCTACCTGGCCGTACTCCTATAGTTGAATTAAAAAAATAAGATTAATATAATATTTTTTAATAAAATTAATCTATAATGGGGTGGCGCAGAAGGTAGTGCTGTCGCCTCACAGCAAGAAGGTCGCTGGTTTGAGCCTCGGCCGGGTCAGTTGGTGTTTCTGTGTGGAGTTTGCATGTTCTCCCTGGTTTCACATGGGTTTCCTCCGGGTGCTCCGGTTTCCCCCCAGTCAAAAGACATGCGGTACAGGTGAATTGGGTAGGCTAAATAGTCCGTAATGCATGTCCGTAATGTACAGTACATATATTTCTAGTCTACAAAGATTTAACTTATTTTTAAAGCATTTAAAGCACACTTTGAAAAAAAAAAATAATATTAAAACTAGTAAAAATGTATGGATTTTAATATACTTGTTCAGGTTCACTGAAGCTGTACTAAAATTGATATTTAAGGGTATTTTTAATGTATAACTTCTACAAACCTATAATGCATATGATTTGGATATAACACCTCTCCAATCCAGTTCAGTTCTATGAATCTGAGGCTTCCATAATACACACATATTAATGATTCCTACTTGTCTTCCTCGTGATTAAGAGTAGGCAAAATCAGATATGTAGTGGGGGAAAAAGAAGAATGATTTCATCAGACGCTGGATTCGGACTGGGTTCATAATCGATCGTGTCAAAACATGTTGCCATGCACTTTAAGAGCTACGCCACTCACGCTGCTGCTTGCTGCTCTCTTTAGTTATGTTGTCTCTGTCAATCAAACGGTGATGGGCGGGAATCACTCAACTAGCTGATTCCAACGAGGTGTTCTATTTGCACTTAGCCTAAATAGACACTACAAAATCAGTGTTCCGAGCCTACATGGAAAGTCATGATTATATATCCAAACATGAATAAAGTGCCAATTTTTGATTACCTCTCATTTAAATTAATCAACGTGAATAAAACTGAAACAAGATTATAAAAAGCAGCGCATTGAACACACGCGTCTTTAATCTGCCGCGCAACACCGAGTAGACACGCACTGCAATTTAAAGCACAGACAGCATGACCGTCTCTCTCAGAACCGCATAAAGGGCATCACACACCGGATGCGCCGTTCAGCGCCGCAACACGGCGCGCACATGACAGTTGAAAGTATCGCACACCAGACACGCACATTTGCATGCTATTTAAAATGAAACTAATCAGATGGCGCGGCAGAAATATGAACAGTGTCCTGAGTAGTGGCTTGGCGCAGCCGACTTGTGGTGCCGGTGTGTGTACCTTGATAGAAACCTATGTTTAGAATTCTGAAATGCATGGCGCTGCGCGGCACCGAGCGGTGCTTCTGGTGTGCGACCTGCTTTTGGCGTGACCGCAGTAATATGACGAGTTCCGCTAATTTGAAAAGGATTCTATCTAGAATGCGCAGCAATGACGTGAGGATTGAACATTCTTTATTGGAATTCTTTGCTGGTTGTTCTGGTTGGTTTTATGCGGTTTGCGATGATTTCTCTATTGAAAACATTTGTCAATTTTCCGCTACAGAATGACCACTCAGCATACACGCTGAACAACAGCAACCATCTAATTCTCCAATATATATCCTCGCGCATCTGCCAGCAACACAGTGAGTTTTTACGATTATATGTTTATGTATCAAATGATATTATCTGTGTGTGTGGTGGGTTTTTGAATTCAATCAGAATGTTGACAACTTGAAAACTACGATAGGTCATTATTTTTGGTTTGGTTAATATGTGAAAATCGTTTTTGTGTGATTGAGGATGGAGGGGACTTCACTATGTGATGACTTCACTTTGTGATGTGGGTTTTTTAAAGGTCAAATCCACCAAAAGTTGGACAACTTGTCCAACTAAAAAGATTGACACATTTTTGGAGAAAGTTCAGTTCATGCACTGGCAGATATAAAGGGCAAGAGAGTAAAGAGCCTTCTGGTGCCGGTGATGGTCAACACAAGTCACTGCAACCTGTGAGGGTCACTGAAAGAGACTGAGGGTTGGTGAGGGTCACCAAAAGGTGCAGGGATCTGACATGTTGATCCATCCATTTTGGCCCGCGTGCAGCCCTGGACATCTAAGGGCATCACAGACCTGTTATTGCTCAGTCTGGCATGGCTGGACACCACTTGTCCCTCTAAAAAGTTGCCGAAACCAACCGCAAGGGGCCGCATAATTATTTAGCATTAAGCTGCAGGCTCCACTCCTGGTGCTGCCCTTCTGTCAATTCCTTTGAGTTTCAGCTTTCTTTCAACCTTACTCCCCCTGGAGCCCAGAGTCTCGTGGTTTCCCGCAATGCTGCCTGATGGTTGGGTCAGCATCGTTTACGGTCAGAACCATGATGTCTTCAAACCTCTGACTTTCATTCTTGATTACTGAAAGCGTTCTTGGCAAATGCTTTCGGGGGTTAGTAAGGGTCCCCAATGGGCACTGAGGGTTGGTGAGGGTCACCAAAGGGCACGGAGGGTTGGTGAGGGTCACCAATGGGCACTGAGGGTTGGTGAGGGTCACCAAAGGGCACTGAGGGTTGGTGAGGGTGACCAAAGGGCACTGAGGGTTGGTGAGGGTGACCAAAGGCACTGAGGGTTGGTGAGGGTGACCAAAGGGCACTGAGGGTTGGTGAAGGTAACCAAAAGGCATGGAGGGTTGGTGTGGGTGACCAAAGGGCACTGAGAGTTGGTGAGGGTCACCAAATAACAACAAGGGTTGGTAAGGGTCACCAAAGAACAACGAGGGTTGGTGAGGATCACCAAAGAACAATGGAGGTTAGTGAGAGTCACCAAAAGGTATGGAGGGTTGGTGAGGGTGACCAAAAGGCACAGAGGGTTGGTAAGGGTGACACAGAGGGTTGGTGAGGGTCACCAGAAGACACTGGGACCATTGAGAATTATGAAAAAAAAGTTGTGGATGCTGATTCTGAATAAAATACAGCTTGTCATCTTCAGTCAATTGGTGTCTCTATTCATTTGTGTCTCAATACTGCAAGTCTTTAGTTTGTAGATATAAAGGTAAGTTGTTAAATATTCTGCACTCAAATATTAACATATTTAAATGCATTTACAACTAATTAAATGTGTAGAACATAACACTACAAATACAAATTGAGTAAATGATTAATAAAGCAAGCCTGACTCGAGATAAATCACTGAGGGTGCTTCTGGAATTAGTGAGGGTGCTCCATTTCCTCTTACTATACTTAAAACTTAAAGCAACACTCCTGGAATGAACGAGATGGCAATTAATTGACTTTATTCAAAAGTGAGTATAAACGCATTAAAAAAAATGATCAAAAAAGAAAATCAATGATGATAATTAAATAGTTACTGGATAATTTTATGCAACTCTGTTTAGATTTCTCTATAAACACTGTTGTCTCAAACTGACAATGTTTTTGTGAGCATAAAACATCCGATGGAATGAATGAACTGGCACGTGATCGTATAAAAAGAAGAAAAATTAAAGTTCACATTACGAGTTTGAATGTCTTATATGTAAATGCTATGAATACTTCTTTGAATAACTGATTTCAATATTAGCAGCCTACAGGACAACCAAAAACAGGTCATTAACACTAATTTAGTCAATTTAACAGTGTGTGTTGTTACTGGTCGTTGCCTGCAAATAAATCTTTCCATTTCCTTCTTAATTTTGAGTCATAGACTGCAGAGCTGTGAGTATAAAGTGAGCCATGAACCGATGAGAAGAGGCTGGACATCCAGTCTACACAAGCAGAAACACTGCCTTCAGTGCTGACCTTCATTAATGCCATCTCACACACAAAAGCTTCACATCACACACCTGCAGAGGAAGACAGAGAGAAAGGATGTTTCAGTTTTTAACCCCATAACTGTCACCTGGAGGCATTTTTCAGTACATATTTAATATGAGTTAAAGGGACAGTTCAACCCCCACCACCCCTCATGCTTATAAATAAAAAAATTAAATATGTTGGCATGGAATACTCTCCAGTCTTCATTACAAGTCAATATCTAATCACTGAGATGACATTAATAATTAACCATTAACATTGGAGTACAAACTGAGACCACCCACAAGTCTGTTGGATTCCTGCAGCATTATGCCCGTCTGTGTGGAAGAGAGTCCATGTGTACACTCAGCTTCATCTCATTCTCCAGAATCTGCACCAGCTGCTGCATAGACGGCAGGTGTCCCGACTGAAGCTTTGACCATACAGGCACATCTGGGAGCACATTGATGGATTAGTTCAACCGGAAATTATTCATTCTCATTATTCATCCTCATAACATTCTTATCCTCGGGGACCTTCACCCATTTTTGATAAAATACAACTTAAGATATTTCGATTATATCCGAGATCTCCCTCGTACATGCACTAAACAGCAATGGTCCAGAGATGTTCATATAGTTAGAAAAAGGAATCAAAAACACCATCAAAACATTCTATGTAACTTCAGTAGTTCAAATGCAACCATACAAGGCTCCAAGGATACTTTTGGGCAGAAAAAAAATGGTAAAAACAACATTCACTTTCAAAAATAACACGATGACCAATGTCTTCGTCATCAGATCGTGTTGACCTGCTAATTATATTATTATCATTATTTAAATAAAAAAACATGTTCCTTAGGTGCCATACTTCTAAAGTGGAAACACAGACTTGAAAAGATAAGCTGCGGCTCACTCCATTCCTTTCATAAGACTTGGGATCCCTTTCTGGACTATATCAAAGACCTGCCTATTACACCTTGTGTTGGCAACCTGTAATGTTTGTCATTTTATTGGAAGATGTTTTTATTTATTTATTATTGTTTATAAAAAATAATTAATTAGTTTGATATTTTTCATCTGTATGCAGTTATTCTCTGATGTTATGTACTTATGTATCTAATGTACTTGGTGTGGTATTTATAGTTTTGTTAATTGAGTTAATGAACGAGGAGTTAGGAGATGGGATTAACAATGGACAATATATTATTGTTTACCTCTCAACATTTAATTTGTAATTTTTTTTTTTTTAACTGTGTAACTATAGTCAACTTAAAACATTACAACAACATGACTGAAGTAACAATCTCTTTATAAGTAACTTGAAAAACCATCTGGTTAAGGAACATGTATTTTTAATGGCTATACATACATAAATTGGTCAACAAGGTGTAGCCTATTACATTCCTATAGACAAATTCCTGCTTGACGTTTTAGAAAATATTTGTGCGTAGCTACACCACCCAGTATATATTAAAGATCACCGTGAACAACAAAAAACCCCACAGAAACCTGTTACATATCTATCTATATTTAAATGTCTATCTTATATTTAACTGAATCCTATAACAGCCTATAGCTGAAATGTTGGAAATTGCTCAATTTATTTTTATAAAACATTTGTCAAAACGTATTGATATTTTTTGGAGTAAAAACAATACCGACATTTAAGTCCATATTTATTCATTCATTTTACTTGTTTATTGGTGCATATATGGGTTATGATTTAATTCATATCTACAGTAACATGGACAGCTACTGTACCACTCTATAAAGCTTTCAAGCAAAAGTCCGAATGAAAGAGGACTGGGAGGGGGTGGGTGTCGCGGATAAAAGTGAGAACCTGGGGGTTCTCGCTCACTATTCTGCCTAGGTCGCCTCTTTGGACGCGCGGGCCCTGAGTGTTAAGCTGGATTTATACTTATTTATTTATACTTTCGCCTGGAGCCACATCGCGCGCCTCCGCTGACTGCGCGCGCACCTTGCGACAATGGGCTAGCGCGCTTGCGCTGAGCCAGCTGTTGTAGCTTATAAAAAATTAAATCGTCTTAAAACGTAAATTCAATTAATCAAAAAAAAAAAAAAAAAAAAAAAAAAAAAAAAAAAATCGCCCAGCCCTAATATATATATATATATATATATATATATATATATATATATATATATATATACACGCATACATATAGTTGAAGTCAGAATTATTAGCCCCCTCCTTTGGATTTTTTTTTTTTTAATATTTCCTAAATGATGTTTAACAGAGCAAGAAAATTTTCACAGTATGTCTGATAATATTTTTTCTTCTAGAGAAAGTCTTATTTGTTTTATTTCGACTAGAATAAAAGCAGTTTTTTTTTTAAACACCATTTTAAGGACAAAATTATTAGCCCCTTTAAGCTATATTTTTTTCAGATTTTTGTTGGCCCATTGTAACCTTTGATTTGGCCCACCATCCCATCTGAGAAGAAAATAAAAATGATGGAGAGGGTTGGGGCGAATGCCTTTAAATGAGATCGTCATTTCTAATTTGACGTAACCTTTTTTTGTTTGTTTGTTTGTTTGTTTGCTTAATTGCTGAGCTACAAAAAAACTAACTGAAATGAAATGTTTCAATTAATTAATTCAATTAAATATTAATTGAAGTTATTAAAGTAAATTAGTAAATTAATCAGATTTTTCAAAATGTAAAAAATCTCATGTGATGGATAGAGGACTATGCAGAACATATTGGTGAGCAGATTAAGGCAAAAACTAGTGTAACTCCATGCTGTTTTAAATGAGATTTTTTGAGTTTACTCCGCAACAATGATGAGACTGCCTACAGGGAGGAGATGCAGCATCTGGCCACTTAGTGCATCGACAATAATCTGCTCCTTAACACCGACAAGACCAAGGAGCTCATTGTGGACTTCAGGAAGGGACAAACAGGCTCACATGATCCCATCCACATCAATGGGATGGCCGTTGAGCCTGTCTCATCCTTCAACTTCCTGGGGACCCACATCTCAAAGGACCTTTCCTGGACCACCAACACCTCCAGCCTGGTCAAGAAGGCTCACCAGCGCCTATTTTTCTTAAGGCAACTTAACAAGAACCAGCTGTCATCAGCCGTCTTGGTGAACTTCTACCGCTGCACAATAGAAAGCATCCTGACCAACTGCGTCACAGTCTGGTATGGAAGCTGCTCTTTTGCTGAGCGTAAGGCACTGCAGCGGGTGGTGAAAACTGCCCAATGCATCACAGGGACCACACTGCCAGCCATAGAGGACATCCAGAAGAAGCACTGTCTGCGCCGAGCACGGAGACTGTTTTCTCTCCTGCCTTCCGTCAGGCGCTTTAGGCTCCCCTGGACAAAAACCAGCAGACTAAGGAACAGCTTTTTCCCCAGAGCTGTCTCTCTTTTGAACTCTGCCCCCCACTGACTCTTTTGTAGGGATGCACCGATACCATTTTTTCCCAACCGATCCGATCTCGATACCAAAATTCTGAATATCGATCGATACCAATCCGATTCCGATACTGTGCCGTTTTTTTTGTTGTTGTCCCCAACGCGTTGAGACTGATAGGTGCATCTTTTGCATGGTTTACTAATGTTTTGCCGTTGCGCTGCTATGTGCTCTCGAGCGGAAAAAGCGTGTTACGTCAGTCTTGTCTTTTTCATTCTTCAACCAAATGAAAGCAGAGGCGGGGTTGGGTTTTCTTTGAGGTGACAGCAGTGTCTGTGTTGTCAAGACGACTTCGGCGATCTTTTAATGATGGAGGAGAGACTTGTGGTCGCTGTTTCAAGTCATTCAAAGCTGTATGACTTTACAAATCTTGAATATCATAATGCAATTAAAAATTACAATTACTGTCAGGAACACTCGCGCACAATACGGCTCAGCTGATTCAGTCGTTTCCTAGTGGCATAAAAAGAGCACCGCGCTCCTTTTTATCTTGTCATCAATAAAGGCAGTGCAGTGCGCCTCGCGTTTTTGCAATGGAAAAGCGCGTGCAGTCACAGTAACGTGCAACCACACGTGCTTACATATTTTGTCAAAGAAGCAAAATGAAAGAAGGATATTTCTGCTCATAGTTTGACACAGAATTGTTGACAAACCAGCCAGCGATGACGTGGATCACCTCTGTGCTGCCAGAGCCGTGTCATAAACTCAATAAATAGGCTATTAGTGATTTAGTGTTCAACTAGCAAACCAACCTTTTTTCTATTTGGAAAATTACAGTTATTAATAGTTCTTATATAATATAATTTTTTTAATAGCCTACATAGTCTAATCTACCAATCAAACAAATCTAAGATTTTTTTTTTTTTTGCATAGGCTAATGGACCTCGCACCAAACTGAGGCTTTCATTTTACAGCTTAAAAAACATGTATGCAAATAATGCAATATCATATGTAAACAACAAAATTGTTATATGCTATGTAGTAGCCAATACTTTACAAAAAGTCAACATAGAGCCTTTAGGTTCATTGTCTTTCATTACACGCAGCGCGCGCACATGAACCGCAAATGAGACAGGAAATAAGTGATAATCGTAATTAAAGACATAATCTTTAATGAATTCTATGAAACATGTTGACAGGGGATTTGTAATATTTAACATTAATTAATTAACATTAATTAAATGCATATTTAAAAACATGATTGGACAAACAGCCTGCCGGTTCTTAAAAAGTATTCAGTGTTTTCGTTTTGTAATTTACATTTGTCATTTAAGGAAAAGATCTAGAGCAGGATTTATTTTATTCTTTTTATTTTATTCTGTTTTTATATGCTGCTAAAAACACAGCAGGTGAAGATGCTCTATTATGTTCTGATGCTGTTTGCATTTAAAATAAATAAGTATTTTAAAATGCAATATTTAATGTGTCATACAAAATATAGGCACGTCAATTATATTTTTATTAATATTTTAATATTAATCTGTTAGCGGTTAACATTCGGTTAACGAGCCAAAATTAACCGAAATGAGCAGTTTCTATAGCTCTGGTGCTAAACTAAATCATCTTCTTTAGTAAAAAATAACAGACCTATAGGTATACATGACAGACGGCACAATCTAACTAAAAACATGCTTGCTGTGAACTAGGCTACATTATTTGAGCATTCCTTGTGATATTGTCCTTTCATTTTTAATATTAAGATTTTTCTTTGAAATCTGCAATAGGCTATTGACATCGTTGGTAAAATAATCAGCCTTTTATTACATTTATTAATTATATTAAATTAAAGCCTGATATTTTCCTGCAGGTTTGATGCAGATTAAACTAAACCGTCTGATGCCATTTTTACTTAATAATTCATCTCCAAATCTCGCCGTGAGTGAGACGGAGAAAGTTCAAAAGCCAAAACACAAACTGGTCTGTTTAATAAAATATTAATATATAAAATTACAGTGAAATATTCACAGTTTCAGAGTAGCCTATATTAGGCTAAATCATTTTCTGTTAATAACAATCCATATTGAGCGCCCGTCAGTTTCACCTTTAATTTATTTAATAAACTACTGTGACCACAATGGGCCAGGCTTTAAAACTATTCGCAGCAATTAAAGTATTCACCTTAGAAAAATAAACTCAATCTGAAGGATGGGAGAACAAACTCATTGTAAGATTAATCTTATACGGAGCGCCGCACCTCACCTCTGCGCATGCAGCCGGCACGTGAATGAAAGCGCTTGATGCATCGGAGACAGTGCGCAGCGCTCCGGTATCTGCAGACATTTGCAAAACAGCAGCTCAAATGGAAGAAATAAGTGCGTTGAGGATCTGTCCAGTGCATTATTGAGGCTTTTCTGATTAAACATTTCAGGTAGGCCTACTTTGTGTGCGAAGAGCAGGTAATAACCGTCTCAACTCCAGTATTGCAAATGCGATCTAATCTAACACACACAGCAGCGCAAACATGATGAATTAAACTCCTGCTGCAGGTCAAAATGAAACCATTTAATGCAAAACTAAATGCATATCTCCACTAATTATTTAGACTAAAAGGAACAAATAGTCTTAGAGAAAGTTTTTCCTGTTGTCAAATGCGACAAGCAGACTGAATTGTGAATGAATGGAGAATGATTGACAGGCGCAGCCGCGCAGCGGCGGGAAGGGCTGAACTGAACATGAATTTAAACACTTTAATATTCATCTGTACTTCACATTAAACTGTAGAATGGCTTCAGAACATTTCGGATATAGTGGGCCTACATGACAACGTTCTAGTGCCTTTAAATAGGCTTCATGTAGCCTATTATTTGGCTTATAAACACAGAATATAGTGCACACGCAAGATCGGATTTGGATCGGTACCAGCTGGCCGATACCCGATCCAGCAAAAATATGCGATATCGAACCGATATCCGATCCAAGTATCGGCATCGGTGCATCCCTACTCTTTTGCCCCCCCTAATACACCCCACCCTCCTCATAATCACTGCATAATTTAGTATTTGCACATTTAAAAATTGCACATATTCATTGCACTACATTGCACTGATTCATTTATTTAAACTGTACATACCCACTGCACATGTACATTTGTAATTATGTACACACCCACTGTACACATACATTTGTAATTATGTCTATCCATCTCCACACTTCTGATTATTAATAGCAACCTGTACATATATCTATCTATTGTAAATGTCTGTTCATAGCTAATACAACCTGTATATAATGTTCATAGTACATTCATTTGTAAATATCACCATAGTTTTTCTATAACTGCACTTTATAACTTATACCTGTATATAGGGCTGGACGATATGGCAAAAATTTATATCACGATATATTTCTTAATTTCGGTCGATACGATATAATTCTGATATCGATATGGATAATATTAAAAAGACAGAAAAAACTGCCAAAAACGCACACAATGGATGTCTGTACCTACAAATCCTTGCAAACTGAATTTGCAAAGTCTATAATAACATCCAGACTCTAACTTAAAAAAAAAAATAAAAACAGTACAAAAAAATTTATGTTCACTTTTTATTTGTATTTAGCCATTACAAACAAGAAATGTAAAATAAACTATCAAATAAATAAAACTCTCAGACTCATAAAAATATATATAGACACTTTGTGGGGGTTAGCTTGACCAATAAAAGTGAACAGAAACTTTTATCAGTGTTTTTTTTTTTGTATATGCTGAATATTTAACAATCAAAATAATACCAAAATTAGGGCTGGGCGATATGGCAAAAAAAAAAAATCTCGATTTTTTCATAAAGTTTGACCGATTCACGATTTCGATTTCGATTTTTTTATTTATTTTTTTATAAAAAAAATTTTACTCTGTAACTACCTTACCAGCTTACCTTGTTCATTTAAATTTAAATAAATGCTGAAACTAGTTTTTTTCATGCTCACTTGTAAAAGAAAAGCAACCATGTTATGGCACTCTCTCATATAGGGATGCTAAACATAGCGACAATAGAAGTCACAGCAGGTCATATGTTGTGCAGCTTTGGGCAAATTTTATTTGGAGAGAAAATGACCAAAATGTAACGTGAAGATTGAAAAGGATTGGAGGGGAAATAAATATTTCAAATATCTGTCCATAACAGAAAAATAAACAATGATAATGCAACAATAGTTTATCTGTATTAGTGGCATGGCAGAAATATATATTTAGACAGGCCTTGTCAAAGTGAGCGGGCACTTTCACTAATAAAAAATATAGCACTTAAATTATTTCATAACAATCAATAAAATAACAGCGGTTTTATATCAAAAGTTGGTAATGATATAAAATTACTACATTTTGATGGTAAAATATAACCATTTAAACGATTTCAGTATTTAAACATTAAATAACAAATGCATCAAGTTAAATATAAAAAAACGAATGAAACAACACATAGCATATCAGGATATAAAGGACTATATTTAGCAGAATGCTGCTCTTTTTATCTTTGTAATTTTATAGTTTTATTTTTGTTATTTTAATTATTTTTTGTCTTCATAAATAACTAACGAGCGATAGACAAATATCTGCTTGACGTTTTAGAAAATATTTGTGCGTAGCTCCACCACCCAGTATATATTAAAGATCACCGTGAAAAAAAAAACCTGTTACATATCTATCTATATTTAAATGTCTATCTTATATTTAACTGAATCGTGTAATGGTCTATAGCTGAAATGTTGGAAATTGCTTAATTTATTTTTATAAAACCTTTGTCGATATGTATTGATATTTTTTGGAGTAAAAACTGCCGACATTTAAGAATCCATATTTATTTTATTCATTCATTCATTTTACTTGTTTATTGGTGCATACAGTATATGGGTTATGATTTAATTCATACAGTACCCTCCTTCAGGTGGTGCGCGGGTATAATATACAAAACCAGCCATCTGGGCTTTGAACTAGGTGCAATTATTTCTTTGTGTGTGTGTGTGTGTGTGTGTGTGTGTGTGTGTGTGTGTGTGTGTGTGTGTGTGTGTGTGTGTGTGTGTGTGTGTGTGTGTGTGTGTGTGTGTGTGTGTGTGTGTGTGTGTGTGTGTGTGTGTGTGTGTGTGTGTGTGTGTGTGTGTGTGGAGCGATGGGTGCGCGGGCATAAGTGAAGCCCGTCTCGCAGCTCGCGCGGGAGAGAGAGAGACAGACAGACGGCTGCGGGGACGCGAACAACAGCACGACGCGCGTGAAAACATAAGCGAAGTTGGGCTGGCTGCGGAGCTATTGCTGCTCTAGCGGGAAAATGTCCCGGTGTTCCCAATAGCAAGTCCGCCCTGGCGCGCTTCCGCTAAATCAGCTGGTAGCTCATCAACAGAGCCGCGACGTCAACACACAGAATCAGCACAATTCAGCACGGTTGTCTAACAGTTTAGAACGGTTTGGCACGATAGTGGGAAAGTGGCTTTAATATTTTTATAAAAAAAAATCGCGATTTTTCGATTTTGTAAAAAATAAAATCGTCTTAAAACGTAAATTCGAATTAATCGAAAAAAATCGAAAAAATCGCCCAGCCCTAACCAAAATCTTACAATTATGACATCCACATCGTAAAAAAACATCGAAAAAGAATAATAATTATAATAACAAAAAATAAAAAAAAGAGTAAAGGCTAAAATAATATTTGCAATAGAAGAGTTGTTTGAGTATATTCATAATTCTAATTGCTTTTCATCTTGAACATCCTTTAAGGAATTTATCTGTCTATTTATATTTGTGTTTGTAATTACCTAATTAAATTAAAAGGTTTAACATAAATATCTCTTATATATTTTATATAGTCTATTTATATAGACTAATATTTTATATTATTTTATATAACACGTTTCATTATTTAACAGATTTAATAGCTCTATTAATCACATTCTTTCTATTTCATCAGCTTTGCAATAACCTGATTCCTGATAAATATGTTTGTGAATTATGTTTGCGCGGGAGCTATATGCCAGCATGCAGCGAGTTTGTGTATGTGAGTGTTAATTTGGGTGTTTATGCAAGGATCGAGTTTGTATGTGCGTGTGTTAATGTGGGAGTATATGCAAGGATCGTTGAGTTTATATATGCATGTGCGTGTGTATGCATGCATCAAGTTTATGCATCAATGTATATGCGCAAGTTTCATACATGTTTTGAACATTCAATAGTATAGGTGTATATGCGAGTGATTTATAGGTGTATATGCACGTGTTGATAAGCGAAGTTTGATTTAAATCCTACGTGGCGCCTCATAGCCATCTGTTTGCTTCATTGCCTTCTCTTCTGACACTGCTGGTTTCGGTGTCGGGGAGGTGGATGGTGGTGATGGTGAGGCCACAGGTTGGCTTAAACTTTTATGTTGCCTCATCTTCTAACTCTCAGTATGTTTTATCGGGTGGAACTGCTTCAAATGGTGAAACAGATTTGATGTGTTGCCGCCGCTAGTCAGCAACACTCTCAGGCACACTTTGCAGAGCACCGAAACTAAGTTTATCGGAACTTAAAAAGCCGAACCACTTCCACACCACTGCATTGTTCTTTCCTTTCTTATCAACTATTTCGTCTGCATTCTTACTCGTGGAAGCTTGTTCATTCGCATCTGTATTCAGGACACTCATTTTGTAGCTAAAACTTTCTGCGACAGAGCTGAAACTGCTGTGCTGAGCGCTGGCAGCGTGTCTGTGGTGTACGTCATCACGCAAGTGACATCACGCTCTTTCTTACTGCTGAGCACTGAACGCCATTCAGTGACAAGTGATACATGTATAAGATCTTATATAAATAATAATATATATATATTTATATATATGCAAATTTATATCGAAATACCGGAAATGGGTTTAAAAATCATATCACCGTTATTGAAAAAAAATCTATCGCGATATATATTGATATCGAATTATTGTCCAGCCCTACCTGTATCCTGCACTTGCTGCTATTGCACTCCTGGTTAGACCTAAACTGCATTTCGTTTCCTTGTACATGTGTAATGACAATAAAGTTGAATCTAATCTAACCTAATCTAATCTAATCTAATCTAATCTAATATGTTCATTATAAAATGTAAAAAATGATGCTGTATTACTATACATTACTATAAAGCAATGTTTTCTAGTTATTTTTAAATATTATTAAATAAATTAGGAAATTACTCATGGCAACTAGATTTCCTTTTGGCCCACTAGTCTCAATCAAGTTTAAGTTTTGGCCCTTCATAAGAAAAAGTTTGGGCACCCCTGCTCTAAAATATCCTCATTTGTGTTCGGTGAATGGAATGACATAAGGGTGCGTGAGGAATATAATTAATTCGATTTTTGATTGAACTATACCTTTAACACAAATACAACAAAGTGTTAAACATTAAGTAGCATTCATTTGTGTGAAATCTTTGACCAACACCAATCAATGATGAGTAAACACAATCAGTCTTAAAAGCAGCAAACTAAAGGTGGCTTGACTTGACTTGATCAGTCTTACCATTAAGGGTTACTTCGAAGGCACCGGTGGACATGCACTGGTTTTCAATCATGTTGCTGAGGAAGAACACCATCGTGCAGGCGTATATCTTTATGAAACAAAACAAGCGGAGGTCAAAGTCACATTAAGTAGGAAACTGGACTAAACACAAGTACTGCCATTTCTGAATCACTAGCAACACCAAACAGTTCTACGTTAATAATATTTGAGCCAGTGGTTGACCAAGCAGAAATCCATTTGCTGACACAGCACTGCCATATAAATCAATGACCAAAGAGCTCAGTTCCATTACATTGTTTTAAATAATTTTCCAAACATTTTTATATGTTGTATTATAAATTTGAAAACCCTGACAACGGTTAATATGAAAGTTTAAAATAAATCTACATCCCCTGCACTGGATATGCATCCAATTTGATCAGATTGAAGCATAAATGAAGAGGGGCAAATACAAAGTAGGATTAGGAAAATAATGATTGATAAGACAATATATATTAGACATCCCTAAATGTGATATTTGTGAACAGAGATAATCATGCAGTCCATAATGCCTCTTTACTGACCTTATTTTCTTGTGCCCAAAGCCAGATTCCTGGAGTCTCAATATGTAAATATGTGAAAGGGTTCTTGCCCAGAATAATTAAGCCAATCACGACAAGTTTGAAGACAGAGAGGAAGGAAGCAACGTGCCTGAAAAGAAATAAAGTTAATAATAATAAAAGTCTCCCACATAGGTTGACATGCATCTTAGGTTTAAAAAAAAAAAATCAAGTAAAGCATAATTTGATCCTAACATTCAGTTCATGTTTTCCCAGTACTGGGTTGTGACTGGAAGGGCATCCGCTATGTAAAATATATGCCAGAGTAGTTGGCGGTTCATTCAGCTGTGGCGACCCCTGATAAATAAGAGACTAAGCCAAAGGAAAACGAATGAATGAATTCACTTTATGTCACCTGATTTCTCAAGCAGTTACTTTAAAGATTGAACATTCTTTCCTAATCTCTTCTTCCTCAATCATTCTCTGCTCTGATTGGTCAGATGACCCAGTCGGTTTCTACTGATCTACAGCACATGTTAGAAACTAAACCTGTATTACCATATCCCAAGGCTGATTATGAAACATTAAGCAAGCATGATGTGAACTGGATATTTCTTAGTGATTATTTGTTTTTTGGAAAATAAAAGCCAATCACACACCTTTCATTTAAGCTTATGAACTCAAGGGCCAATTAGAAGCATTTAGATAAGTAATTTTGTTGAGTTTGCAATATTGGTGGGCATAGATTAATTTGTATAATCTAGATTAATCTCACTGTAATCTTGGAATTACTCTAGATTAATCTAGATTAAAATGGCTCATTTGAATTCTGCCTAAGGCATTCAGAATATGTGTGCTACCCAAATAATGACTAAATATAAGTCTTTGTGGCGCATTAGATCACAAACTGCTTGAGAAACTGTTCTACTATGATAATTGGTGATGAAAATAAATGATGTTCAATAAGATGAACTTGTGTTTACTAACTGTTTATTCAGTTAAACATTAATTGTGAACTGTAGGCCTACATAAGCTCCAAACAGCGATTTTTGATGACCTTAATCCGACTTAAGTCATAACTGAACTAAACAGAAATGGAATTAAGACGTGGAGTATGCAGATATTAGTGGCATTATTGAAGTAAACACCGCAATCAAACTATTACCGTTATGTAGGACTTTTCGCCATATTTTTCGACAAGATCCACACACGCGGTTGTTAGTAAAGGACAACACACACACACACACACACACACACACACACACACACACACACACACACACACACACACACACACACACACACACACACACACACACACACACACACACACACGCACGCACACCTGCACTCACACATCGCGAAATGCGGAAGTTTTTTTTTTTCCATTCGGCGTGCGTTATTAAATTCCATAACACTCTCACCAGTCCTTACTCCTTACTTGCGTCTAATACCCCAGTTTTTCACGGGGGCATGAATGTTCATGAGTTGCAGTCACCCATAATTACAGGAAACTCTTACATGAAAGCACTTCACGTAAACACCTTAATTATATTATTGTCTATTAAGGCAAATAACTAGATTACAGATGTCCAAGTAAACGTAAACAGTAGTGTCTTCAAAGTAAGTGAAAGATCCAGAAGGGCATTCTGCTGATTTGATTCAGAAGGGCACTTTTTTGTCAGACGGCTCACCTGTCAGGTATACATCCGCGCTAAAATATCAAGTTGAAAGTCATCATAGCTTGCGTAGAATAGACCCAGCTCCCTCCCAATCGTGCGATAAGAGTCTCGCATTAACGCCACTAGTTTGCGTACTAACTGATTAAATTCTAATATCCTAAATTCTAATATCCTAATATTCTAAAATCCCTCATAAAAAACAACATTTTGGTATGATGCAAGCAAGAGAATAATCTGAATGCTATAGATCATTTTGAGGGCTGTAAACAACAACAATGGTTCTAATGTATTTCCTGTTTTAGATTTTTAATTTCCATAGCTTCTAAGAATCCAGAAAGCACTACATATTGATATATTTTTAATGACATCTGTGTTAACATTAGTTATGACTAAATCTCATCTTGTTACAGTCCTGAAATAATTTGACAAGCAGGAACTGTTCATGGAACAATGATATTCGTAGAGGTGTGAACCTACACTGGTCTCACGGTTCGGTTACGATTATCATGCCATCGATTCGGTTCAATTCGATATCTCGGTGCATCACGGTGCATTGACGATTCTTTCCATACACAGTTTTATATTTTCTTTACAGCACAGCAATTCTTGTATTAACATGTATAAATATATTTATATACTATTTGTAAAACAATTTTGTCCTTTAATACAAACAGTCAGATATATAAACTGTACCTTAAAACAACACGAGCATTTATAGACCATTTTGAGGGATGTAAACAAAAACAATGGTCCTAACGTATTTCCTGTTTTACATTTTTAACTTCCATTGCTTCTGAGAATCCAAAAAGGTCCACATATTGATAAATAGTGTTATGACGACTGATTTAAAATCAAGTTATGATTGAATTGCCTCTTGTTACAGTTAGGAAATAGTTTAAAGTCAAACAGGAAATGTTCATGGGCCAATGACATGACCACATCGAAATGGTCTATAGAAAATAAACAAATAAATATCCCGCTCGCTTTCTGAGCCTTGTTTACCAAGTTCTTTTTTACACCCCTTTGATTGGTCACGCGCTCAACAGAAAGCGCTGCGATTGGCTCTTACACGCTGGCGCTCTACACAGATGCACTCATGGGCCACAGTGAGACAGAGAGAGAGAAATGGAGTTTACTTTCATTCTCTTAAATCGCTGTGAAATAGGGGCTTTTGCCGTAAGTTACAGTGAAACAGTGTTCAGCAAACACACACGCAGTGAAATTGTGCACATTGTGTGTTTTTCGTAGTTAGAGCGTTGTAAATACTCGCGCTCGCGGCTCGCCTCCCTCGCCATAGTAAGCTACGGCGACATAGCGCATGTGAGGTAAATAACGTCAGTATAATAACCGGTTATGATTATTACTGAACCGATACCGAATTGTCTGCGTCTGCATCGCGATGCACCGAAGAAACGATTAATTTTGACACCCCTAGATATTGGCATACTGAAGTGGTCTAGATTGGTGGTTTTCATTAAAGTGTATAAGTGGCGCTAAAATAAATGTTTCTTCTCAACAGGCCAAACCAAAGAAATGTTTGAGGGGAGACGTTGTTCAAGGTTCATGCCAGCAATGACCATACACTGCCGTTATTCAGATTAATCTACATACTCTACATTGATTATGGAAACAGAAGCTGTTCTAATGACTCGTTCCAGGAGTCCAGAATAAATTTCAGAATTACAAGAAATGCAACTATTATTTCAAAAAGCATAATGGGTCATGTCAAATTAATTTCTACATTGGTTTGCACCATGGACCACAAAGAAAAACAGTTAAGTTTTATTGTTTTTTGCTTTTTTAAAACTGAGATTTATACATTATACAAGCTGAATAAATAGCCTTTTCATTTATTTATACTTAGTTATGACGAGACAATATTTGGCAGAGTAATGAAGTTTGCTCTGCGCGCTCGTGGTTTTTAAAGAAACTTTTTTGGTGCGTTAATCTTGTCAATACTACTGTTCAAAAAGGTCATGATTCGCACTCATCAAATAATTTCTTCATACTGTTTTTATTTTTACATTCTTCGGGTGATACAAAAACACAAATGTTTCAGTCCAAAAACACTAAAAAATACATTTGTTATATTGTGTCAATTAGCTAGACGGCTACTCGATGATTACCAACAGTCTCTTTTTTATTTCAATACATCATAATCAACCACACGAGAAATACCCTAACCTTCAAAAACATAATTTTACAGGAAAATAGCATATCAATTATTATCATTCGCTTATTCATATCTACGTCAATACAGTGAAATTCTGACAGTCCAGAAACATAAAAAAATCAATTTTCATCTCATTATTTGTATCAATACATCTTTAAAATCCATGATTCATTATATTATAGCTAAACAACTATATTCTATGTGAGTCACATAGAGGAGGTAATCTGAATAAAAGATTATTACAAAGAGAAGCGTTCTGGATTCATAAATTAAAATCACTAACACCAAGAGGAGTGAACGAGGAGTTGGACCTTTCTGTGGTTCTTTAACAGTTTGTTGTTTTTCTATATGCTATTTTTCTGTGAAAAATATTTTGGATATGAAGGTAAATAGTCCTTATGTGGTTAATCATGGAATAATGAAATGAAAATGAGATTGTTTTTTAATCATCGAGTGGCTGTCTAACCAATGACGCAATGTTATTGATTACGGGATAAAAGGGTGGAGTGAGAGGATTGTGTCACACACTGAGGAAGGCATTGTGCAGAAACGTTTGTGTTTTTGTATCACCCAAAGAATGTAAAATAAAAACAGTACGAAGCAATTATTTGATGAGTGCGAATCATTACCTTTTTGAACAATATTTGGCAGAGACACAACTATTTGAATATCTGGAATCTGAGGGTTAAAAAAAAATTTAAATAATGAAAAATTATTGCCTTTTAATCTTCCAAATTAAGTTCTTAAAATTTACGTTACTAAACAAAAAAAAGTGTTTTAATATATTTACAGAAATGTACAAAATATCTTTCGGAAACCTGATATTTACCTAAAATTCTAATGATTTTTGGCATAAAAAAAAACGATAACTTTGACCCATTCAATGTAATCATAGCTATTCCTACAAATATCTGCTTGTTAAGTGCGACGTCATGCGAAGCTGCTTCAGGGTCCAAGCGCTCTATCAAACTGTATGGGGAGGCTCAACAAATGGTAATAATAAACGTTTACAAAGTGCTGTAATACTTACGAAAATCACGATCGCTTTTTATAGTTATATATACATTTATATATCCATGCCTAACATCAGATGGCCAGAAAGTGATTATTTTTTTTATAAATTGTTAAAATATCGGTGCCTGTAATGCAGCAAGTGCAGAGACTGTAGTGTGCACCATGATTTTATATTAAATTAATTTTAATGTGTGATATGCCTAAAAAGTGGTCATAATCGAACATTTTCTTAATTCAAATGAGTAGCGGCTTGGACCCAGAAACATTCCATACATCACCACTTAACAAGTGGATACCCTTTTAATCTTCCAAATTAAGTTCTTAAAAATTACGTTACTAAACAAAAAAAAAAGTGTTTTAATATATTTACAGAAATGTACAAAATATCTTTCGGAAACCTGATATTTACCTAAAATTCTAATGATTTTTGGCATAAAAAAAAACGATAACTTTGACCCATTCAATGTAATCATAGCTATTCCTACAAATATCCGCTTGTTAAGTGCAACGTCATGCGAAGCTGCTTCAGGGTCCAAGCGCTCTATCAAACTGTATGGGGAGGCTCAACAAATGGTAATAATAAACGTTTACAAAGTGCTGTAATACTTACGAAAATCACGATCGCTTTTTATAGTTATATATACATTTATATATCCATGCCTAACATCAGATGGCCAGAAAGTGATTTTTTTTTTATAAATTGTTAAAATATCGGTGTCTGTAATGCAGCAAGTGCAGAGACTGTAGTTTGCACCATGATTTTATATTAAATTAATTTTAATGTGTGATATGCCTAAAAAGTGGTCATAATCGAACATTTTCTTAATTCAAATGAGTAGCGGCTTGGACCCAGAAACATTCCATACATCACCACTTAACAAGTGGATACCCTTTCAACATAAGCCTGGTTTTGTGGTCCAGACAGGGTCACATGTAAATAAACTCACCTGTATAAAGGCTGTGGCAGGAAATTTTCTCCCTCGATGCGGATGTCTGGGTACCTCTGGGTGAGAACCCGAGTGTACTCTTCAAACACCCGCCGGTACCCTCAGGAAACACTGAAAATTGAGAGACACCTTACTAAGGAAATTGGTCAATAAAAAATACATCTAATAAAAAATACTGTTACCCAATTGCAAATTGTTATAGCTGTTTGTATAATACTAAGCCATTTTCCATAAGCAAAGAGCTCTATTAACTCCTTGTGTCCTATACATATACTAGTTTACCTAAAAATTACATACAATTCCAAATGCTGTGTTTTTTTGTTCCTTCTGTAAGACCAAAAGTTACACATTGAGGGTAAAGTTGGTTTTATATTCGCACATTCGTTAATTTTTTTTACAGTGACAACTTGTGACTGGTGTTGTCACGATACTGGAATTCGTTACCAATCGATACTAAAAATGTTAAAAACGTCCATTTCCGGCAAACATTTGAACGCTGTTGAGCACGTTCTTAAACAGCGCTGATTAGCCATTGTGTTCAACAGAAATGACAGTGATTGGCTATGAAGGTCATCAGTTGGAGTGAAGGTCAACTCACCGCTGTTTACTGAGTGCAACCACAGACAAAGGGACGCTGGAGCGTTTTAAAGCCACGATTCATCAGCGAATCGCTTGTATGTCAGCTTATAGACAAACCAGCTGATAGACGTGACTTTGAAACTCTACAGTGTCTCTGTATCTGTGGTTACACTCCGTAAACAGTGGTGAGTTTGGTTAACGGATGACCTTTAAGGCCAATCACAGTCATATCTGTTGAGCACATGAACACAATGGTAAATTGCTCAACACAATGGTAATAATGGCTGTTTAAGAACGCGCTCAAATGTTCGCAGGAAATAGACATTTTTTAAATTTCAGCATCGATTGGTATCGAATTCCAGTGACAACCCTACCTGTGACACACTAATCTGAATATGCAGTTGAATAACCATACCTGTCAACCCTCCCGTTTTTCCCGGGATTCTCGCATATTTTACAATTCTATCCCGCTATCATCTCGTAAAGGTATTTTCCCGTATTTCTCCCATATTTTGATCTTTCTATGAGGGGTGGCAATAAACATTAAAGAGCCAATCCTCCCTATACGCAACCAATACCGCCGAACCACCAGGGGACGCCCCTTGCTCTTAAATGTGAATCTGTTCTGTGCTTTCATTTTATTTAGGCACGAAAACACTTTGAAATAAATATAAAAACCGCAGGCTTCCCTTCATTTTCGTTACAGGCACCACTGCCCCTCCTAGGCAATCCTCAAAGCAGTCCGTTTATGTAGCGAAGCGCGACTGTCAGATGGGCTCCATAGTGATGAATAGACGCTGTTTTCCAAACGGATTTTTACAAGCCATTTGAAGCTGAGCAAAAGTGGACATTCTGGGTTTTGGGTGCGTGTTTGAACAAACATATACGCATAATAATAATAATAATAATAATAATAATAATAATAATATCTAAACATGTCGATGTTGGTGGGTTTTCTTGTAAGCACAACAAATTTTGTCTTAAATGAGCATAAATGTTGGGTAAGCAATCGAATGCTTATATTACAGATCTGTGCAATTTTTAAGTGACACCTCTGTTATTTAATGTGATCAAACGAAAAATCTAAATGAGAGAATAGAGGTAAAGTTGGTTTTATATTGGGATATTCAGACATTCTCCTTAATAATATCATTTCAGGAAAGTGTTCTTTGCTAATTCTAAATAGGGAAATCATATTATGAGGCAATGACTATCAAAGTACAACACTGTTCACAGTCAGTTAGATAGTGTTGATGTTGTTTTGAAGTCATACTTATATGCTAATTCTGATCGAATATTCAAAGTAACATGATAAACAATATAGAGACTTCTAAATGAACGAATGTGCGAATATAAAACCAACTTTACCTCTATAATGAGAGATTCATTCGCTGCTCTTTAACCAGCATGTAATGAGATTTGATATCTTGATTCAATTTCTTTATAATAGCTATTGATTTTAATAGGCTAAACTGTTTGATTTATTTGCAGCTTTTCTAATGTGACTGTTTATTAAATACTTTGTAAATAATATTAATAACAACTCTTTATTTACAATGAAACAGCTCCAGATAAACAGATTAAGTAATTTGTGGATTTGTTAGGTATCCCTTATTATCACAGACCAATGTTGACAAGTATGCGAAAAACGCATGTAAGTATGATGTCAAAACAACATTAGCACAATTTAATTTACTGTGAAAAATGTACTTTAATAGTCATTGGCTGCAAATTGCCCTACTTAGAGTTAGCAAAGAATACTTTTCTGAACTTATTAATAACTTAATAACTTATTATTAAGAAAAAAAGTCCGAATGTGCAAATATAAAACCAAGTTTACGTCATAATGTCACACACTATCATACACTGTAGTACATGAAAATGGTTACACGGTGCGTTACACGATACCTTACATGGTAGATTTTAAGTTTATCTTCAAATAATATAAATTCTAAACGATATTGATGTTTTTTCTTTGTTCTGTAACTGTTACGATCAATAAAAGTGACTTAAGAGTAATGTCAAATGTCTAAATGTCAAATAAAACATTATATACTGACATAAGAAAAAAAATCTGTTATGTTACTGAGCGATAAGGAGAGGAAATGAATAGGAAACTTATGCTACAATTCTATCTTAATGTACTTAGATGACACATAATAATGCCATTTTTAATAATATTAGATGCGTTATCAACACATTTGATCAGCACTCGAACTGACAGGAAACGGAAAACCACTCAGTTGCTCACCAAATCTGAAACTTCAGCAGTGGCATTCCGGTATATTGCATTTTCATCTTTTTAATGCTGCCATTGTCGGCTGTGGCGTGATATACTGCCAGCACACACACCAGTAAAAGGTATAAACACCGCGTTTCCATCCCGCACACTTCGCTCGTGGAAACTCTGCTCTGTCCCTACCGGAAGCTCCCAGAGAATAAATACATTACATGTCAAATTAAAAGTTCCAGTTCGCGAGTCCTGAAACGGCATCGGTATGACGTTATATTTTGTCGGCTGTGTTACATGCCAATGGTTTTTAATCTTTTACTTTTGACTTATAACAAAACAAGAACATCTAAAAGCTGTTATGTGACAGGATGTACAGTAAACAAGGTATATATGTATAAAACAGATCTAAGTTTTTATGAATAAAACTTTTCTGAATAACGTTAGAAATTTAATTGCTATCAATGACTTTATTACTCGTGTTTTTAAGGACACTCGTTAATTAATAGTAGTTAATCATGGTTTTCTATAGTACACCTGTAGTAATTATGACTGTAGTGAAAATGTGCGTACTGTGGTTTTAATAACACATTGTAGTAATACTATAATAACACTGTAGGAACTGCGTGTTTTTCTGGTGCAAACATTGGATTGCTATAGAAATAATAACTATATTTTACTTAAATATAACTGATAAAACACTGCAATGCTGTGGTAAAAAGGTTTTCAATTAAAAATTTACACACAATATAAACAAAAAATATATATTTAAATCCACCGTGGTAAAACTATATTTCATTTTATAGTTACTATGATTTTACTTCAAATGTCATAGTAAAACCGTGATTCACTTTGTAGTTCCCAAAGTGGGGGTCAGGAACCACTTCTCATACGTCAGCCTCCACATCAAAGCTCCTGAAAGCAAAGGTCAAGGTGCTCTAGGATTGGCCAGCCCACTCACCAGAAATAATCATTATTGAGCATGTCTGGGGTAGGATGGAGGAGGAGGCATTGAAGATGAATCCAAAGAATCTTGATGAGCTCTGGGCGTCCTGCAAGAACGCTTTCTTTGCCTTTCCAGATGACTTTGTTAATAAGTTATTTGCAGAGGCGACGCAGAGGTGCAGTAGGTAGTGCTGTCGCCTCATGGCAAGAAGTTGCTGGTTCGAGCCTTGGCTAGGTCAGTTGGCGTTTCTGTGTGGAGTTTGCATGTTCTCCCTGCGTTCGCGTGGGTTT
The DNA here is from genome assembly GCA_903798195.1 of Danio kyathit. Classification (NCBI taxonomy): domain Eukaryota; kingdom Metazoa; phylum Chordata; class Actinopteri; order Cypriniformes; family Danionidae; genus Danio; species Danio kyathit. Next base: position 54,212,192 of record LR812536.1, on the reverse strand, counting down.
CCTCCGGTTTACCCCACAATTCCAAAGACATGCGGTACAGATGAATTGGGTAGGCTAAATTGTCCATAGTGTATGTGTGAATGAGTGTGTGTGGATGTTTCCCAGAGATGGGTTGTGGCTGGAAGGGCATCCGCTGCGTAAAAACGTGCTGGATAAGTTGGCGGTTCATTCCGCTGTGGCGACCCCAGATTAATAAAGGGACTAAGCCTAAAAGAAAATGAATGAGTCATTGCAAAGATGTATGGATGCAGTCCTCCAAGCTCATGGGAGTCATAAACAATATTAATTCTTTTTCCACAGCACCATGACTTTATATTCTATACTGTACATCATTTCTGTTGAGTGACAAGACTTTTGTCTAATCAAAGTGAGACCTTACCGTCTTAATTAAATCATTAAAAATCAAGACATGATCAGATTTTATTTTAGTAAAATAAGTGTAATCTAGAGGCTTTTGCCTTTTATATAAGCCACTTCTGATACCAAATGATCATCTAGAAGTCACGTTATTACTTGTTGTTCTGAAAAGTTGCATAGGCGACAAGACTTTTGTCAGATGGTGTATATACAGGTTTCATAAAACAGCAAAACACCAATTTACAGTAGGAATAAGTCACTTTTTATTGAGTAAAAATCAGACATGAAGACGTGCAGACTAAAAACCAGTGTAATGAAGTCACCATGATTCAAAAAAAAAAAAAAAAAAAAAAAAGTCTGCATCCCCTGTAAAAAAAATATGATCTATTTCCAGACAAACCAATTTTCTTCACCAGTAGAGCCTCTCTTTTATTCATTCATGAACCTGTGCAAAGTGTCCATCGTTCCTGAAAATCTCCAATTTTATTTAAATGTAACTAGTGATTTCCCACCGTCTGAAAAAGGTTGCTTTTATAAATCAAAGCATTTCTCATATTACCTCAACATTGAACCCATCTTTACACTGTAAATATGTAGCTTCGCATCCTTTCCACGTTTAAAACTAAAACTTCAAAATAACACAAGAGAAAATCAAATTAATTAAAACAGATGACTAGGTCAACGTTGACCACTTAAACTGAACACAAGCGCACTCGCAGACGTGACGCAACACACTCAGCGTCTGTGGCGGCTGTGGCTTGAATGGCTGCTGCTGTGGTGTTTGCTTTTATGAGAGCGTTCATATGACCGTGAGCGTTCCCGCCGGTCGCGGTGATGTCCGCCGCCACTGCTGCGCTCGTGTTTGTGCTTCTTCGCCAGATCTGAGGAGCCTCTGTCCCGCTCACGCTCTCGGTCTCGCTCTCTGTCCCGCTCACGAGGTTTGCTGGTGGATCGAGAGCGGCTGCGGGAGCGTTTCCTCTTGTGGCTGTGTCTGCTGTGCTGGTGCAGGTCGTCCGAGCGCTGCTTTGACTTTAAGTGTGGCAGTAGGGGAGACGGAGGGCCGTGGTTGGTGTGCCGACGTGGAGATGGGCTGCGGCTGTGAGAACGGCTCCGCGAGCGAGAGCTGTAAGTGCCTGAGTGACTGCGTCTGTTATTGTAACTACAGAAAAAACACAAAAGTTTTGAGTACAAACACCAAACTAATGCGGATGATACACGGGGCAACTTTGAGCACTGTTGTTAGGCAACTTTGGAAAGTTATGCCATAAATGGGCAACCAGGTGTGACACTAATTAGAGCAATGGGTTACATACACAACATTGTGGTCAATTCTTAATAGCAAAGTTGCCAAACATTATTGTTCTGCAAAATTGTCCGACAATGCTCAAAAACGTTCCCGCGTGTATCATCAGCATCAGAGAGCTTATAGGAGAGGACTCGCTGAAAATGCTACTTACTGTCTTCTGGGAGAGCGTGATCTTGTCCGGGATCTCGTTCGGGAGCGAGAACGACTAGCACTTCTACTGTTGCGACCCAATTTACTGTCCTTCCTGAGACTGAGGAAAACAAAAGGAGAATGTTAAATCAATGTCCTTAATGCAAAGTTCACAATGCATGATTTTCATTATTGTCAGGCTGCCCTTGTTTTCACACTGCATGACTATCTGAGGCTGCACGCAGTCGCTGCGGTGTTTACATTGTGTGATAGATTGGTGTGAGGAGGTTACATGCATGACTTTACTATAGGATGAATCACAGACAACTCTGGCCTGCAAATGAAGTTTTACAACCAAACACATGTGAGATGTGATGAGGAAATAATGCAAGATCACATGTGAGATGAAACTGGACTGGAAATGGTACATCCCAGACTAAAGATTAAACAGAAGTCGGTTCTCCATTCCCAAAAATGGAAAGGAGCAGGACTTTTTGGAACCAAAGCCATGTTACCTGATATTTTGGATTTTGAACTGGTGGATATTTATCATGTCAAATATTTCATAGGTGTCAGTGATTGTATCTTTGATAATTCACACTGCGTGACAGCACAGATTGCATCTAATTTCAGGGATTTGTCTGCAATTTCACAAAACCTGTTGACAAATTGGGGTTAATATCAAAATTTGGGGTAAAATAATGCAGTGGGAGCACAGTACTAGTTTCCTAAAATATATTTCATATATAGACCTTTTTCTTAGAACGCAAAATTACCCATTATGCTTTGAGTGTATGCGCAAGGAGAATGCTGAGAACTTCCGGTCGGCAGCTGATGCGTATAAACGGTCACATTTGGACAGCTTTGAAACGATAGTTTTAATCTATTTTACCTGCTTTTATCATCTTTGAACTAATACAGTTGTCAATCAGCGCCACCTCCTGAACTGATCATTTAAAAAAATGTGATCTAATAGGATGGAAAACAACTGCTGTGAGGCATTTTCCCCTTGTTGTCAGACGGCATCTTCTGCAGTTTAAATGAAGCCTCGTCATCGCTAAAGTAGGGCTGGGCGTTTTTTTTCGTTTTTTTCGATTAATTCGAATTTACGTTTTAAGACGATTTTATTTTTTACAAAATCGAGGAATCGCGGTTTTTTAATAAAAATATTAAAGCCGCTTTTCCACTATCGTGCCAAACCGTTCTAAACTGTTAGACAACCGTGCTGAATTGTGCTGATTCTGTGTGTTGACGTCGCGGCTCTGTTGATGTGCTGCCACAGCTGGTAGCGGAAGCGCGCCAGGGCGGACCGGCCATTGGGAACACCGGGACATTTTCCCGCTAGAGCAACAACAGCCCCGCAGTCAGCCAGCCAGCTTCGCGAATGTTTCCACGCGCGTCGTGCTGTTGTTCGCGTCCCGCAGCCGTCTGTGTCTCCCGCGCGAGCTGCGAGACGGGGACCCGCGCACCACCTGAAGGACGGTTACGGCGTGTTGTAAATGTCGGTCACCGCAGAAAGTCAAATCTTTCTTTAATTTGGACTTTTGCTTGAATTACGGAGTGGCACAGTAGCTGTCAAGGTACTCTATGAATTAAATCATAACCCATATGTGCACCAATAAACAAGTAAAATGAATGAATGAATAAAATAAATATGGATTCTTAAATGTCGGCAGTTTTTACTCCAAAAAATATTAATACGTATCGACAAATGTTTTATAAAAATAAATTAAGCAATTTCCAACATTTCAGCTATAGGCTGTTATACGATTCAGTTAAATATAAGATAGACATTTAAATATAGATAGATATGTAACAGGTTTCTGTGGGTTTTTTTTTTTCACGGTGATCTTTAATATACACTGGGTGGTTGAGCTATGCACAAATATTTTCTAAAACGTCAAGCAGATATTTGTCTAGGCCTATAGCTCGTTAGTTATTTATGAAGACAAAAAATAATTAAAATAACAAAAATAAAACTATAAAATTACAAAGATAAAAAGAGCAGCATTCTGCTAAATATAGTCCTTTATATCCTGATATGCTGTGTTGTTTCATTCGTTTTTTTATATTTAACTTGATGCATTCGTTATTTAATATTTAAATACAAAATTGTTTAAATGGTTATATTTTACCATCAAAATGTAGTATATTTTATATCATTACCAATTTTTGATATAAAACCGCTGTTATTTTATTGATTGTTATGAAATAATTTAAGTGCTATATTTTTTATTAGTGAAAGTGCCCGCTCACTTTGACAAGGCCTGTCTAAATATATATTTCTGCCATGCCACTAATACAGATAAACTATTGTTGCATTATCATTGTTTATTTTTCTGTTATGTACAGAGATTTCAATATTTATTTCCCCTCCAATCCTTTTTAATCTTCAAGTTACATTTTGGTCATTTTCTCTCCAAATAAAATTTGCCCAAAGCTGCACAACATATGACCTGCTGTGACTTCTATTGTAGCTATGTTTAGCATCCCTATATGAGAGAGTGCCATAACCGCGTTTAGTCACACTATTGCTTTTCTTTTACAAGTGAGCATGAAAAAAACTAGTTTCAGCATTTATTTAAATTTAAATGAACAAGGTAAGCTGGTAAGGTAGTTATACAGTAAAAAAAAATTAATAAAAAAATAAATAAAAAAAAAATCGAAATCGTGAATCGGTCAAACTTTATGAAAAAAAAAAAAAAGATTTTTTTTTTTTGCCATATCGCCCAGCCCTACGCTAAAGTAAACATTTTCTCTTTCTTTCAAATATATAATCAACTCAAATATATTTCACCAAAATGTTTAACACACACGTAGCCTACTGTCCCACTAACACACTGATTTAATAACTGTGACAAAGTGAAAATAAAGTGACATTTTGAAATGACAGAAAAACTCAAACTGTGGTAAATACAACACACTAAATGAAACATAAACGGCTCACGGTTAGAATCAGCATGCAAATCAGCCAGCAGTGTATCAGTAATGGATTTTTATTGGTCATTTTTGTAAATTGCATGACTTGCATACCTGTTAAGTTTCATGCCAGTAATCTGGTTTGCTCTATGATGCAGTGAAGCATTGCATGCGTGTGTTGAAGAGCCGCTGAGCTAACAGTCAGACACTCACAAACGTCACATTTGTCAGACACTCACCCATTGTGAGGGCTCTTAGAGCCCTGAGGCCGATCTTCTGTTTCTTTTTTCATTGCCTTGAGCATTTGAGGGTTGGGAGACTCATCGGTTTTCATTATATTAGGTGAACCTGGCAGGAAGAATTGAATTGTGTTAGCTTTGCCCTTGATTCACGGGTTTAGCTTTTAAGGGAATAATATGAGCAAAAATGAAACCTTTGGTACTGTTCAAATGTATATGCTCTTTGTTTTAAAGAGAAACTTGCATTTTCTCTTACATTTGCAACAACTTTAGTATTTTTGGGTTTTGTTTCCACCAAACCCTAACATATATCTCCTGAACATTTGAAATGTATGCAACACATGCCACATGGGACAAGTCATTGATATATTGGCCTTTAAAAAAATACTATTCATAAAAATAACTGTGATAATCAGCATTCAATATAGGCTTAGCAGAATACTCCCACTGTCCTTTGACAAAATAAGTTGAAGTGACCAGGCCTTGTCAAGGAACAATTAAGAAGTGGTATAAATATTAGGGGTGTGAACCTACACTGGTCTCACGGTTCGGTTCGGTTACGATTATCATGCCATCGATTCGGTTCAATTTGATATCTCGGTGCATCACGGTGCATTGACGATGCTTTCCATACATAGATTTTTTTCTTTACAACACAAGAAAAAAAAAATTTGTATTAAAATCTATAAATATGTTTATATTTATATGTTACTTGTAATACAATTTTGTCCTTTAATACAAGCAGTAAGATACATGAACTGTACCTTTAATTTTACCTGCTCAAAAAAAAAAAAACACTCTTTGTGAATGAAAACTCCAATATGCTCAGAAGACAGCACGAGCAATTCATAACAGTTTCATAAATAAACTAATGTAAATATTATCCCGCTTGCTTTTTGAGCGCTGGCAAGTTCTTACACCCCTATGATTGGTCATTGTCTTCACCCGCTCAACAGAAAGGGCTGCGCTTGGCTTTAGAAACGAAAGCACTATTCACCCATGAATGACGCGGGAAAAACAGCCGCGGGTCAGTCTATATGCGCATAAAACGTGGTTATCAGGTAATCCGTAATAGAATAAATACAATACAATAAACTCACACCACAGGCACGCTTGTGTCTCGATCCACAAACAGCGGAGAGGAGAGGGAAATTTACCTCACGAACATGCCAGTGGGTCAAATGCCCAAAGTGTGTGTGTGTGGGAGAAAGAGAGAAAGTTGGAGTTTTACAGCATTTCTCCCTAGTAGTGAAATAGCGGCTCGTGCTTTACCATTCCTCAGTGTCAGTGAAAGATCTGCTTTTTAAGCAGTAGGAGTGTTTTATTTACTCACCCTCGCCTCCTTCGCCATAGTATTCTACCGCGACCTCGCGCATAGGGGATAAATGACGTCATTATGTAATAACCGGTTATGATCTATTACTGAACCGATATCGAATTGTCCCCATCTGCATCGCGGTGCACCGAAGAAACGATTAATTTTGACACCCCTAATAAATATGGTCAAAAAAATTCTCCACTCTCCAATTTTTCCATTCAAAGTCATCTAAAGACATCCAATATTTCTTTATTACTTTACGTTTAGACCAATAATAAACATAAGCTAGATGGAGAGAGTGGTCTAGATGCAGACTGCTTTCAAAGAGATTTATGGTGTCTTACATTGCATCTCTGAAATATGCAATCTCAGTTTGCAAATCTAAGTCTGCATCCAGATACTATAGTAGATGGATGCACTTGACCACTGCTCACATATGGATGGTACACCATGCTAAAGTACAACACTTAAATACATATATTTTATAAAAACACACGCATTTCTTTTATTCTCCTACCAGCATTTAGTGTTTTGAAAAGCCATGTATACAAGTACAATTTGGGCTTTACAAACTTTCATTGTTTGGGAAAACATAAGGATGTGGTCATTCTACAAATGTTGTGTTAGAAAACAAAGTAATGTGTGTTTGAAATAAAAGGTTAAATAATGCTAAAATGTAAAATAACTAAATAAATAAAAATAAATGTAAAAATAAAAAAAAAAAAAAAAAAATATATATATATATATATATATATATATATATATATATAAATATATATATATATATATATATATATATATATATATATATATATATATCAAGTCATCCTTATAACAACACAATAAAAAGACGAAGTGGTAACTTACATGGTTTGGATCCAGGAGAGAATCCACCAATTGAACAGATAGCAGGGGTGCCATCTGGATTCAGTCCTTTGGCCTTCAGTTTGGCTTCCTGTATCGCCATCTTTCGCTTGTCCACTTCCTTTTCCAGCAAATCGTAATTTGGCTGGAAAACAAACAAACGAAAAATCATACACAAACACTAAATATAACAAAAATTGAGACCTGCTAACTCTAGAGCTTTTCATAGCTTAAACTGAAATGTGTGTCTTGAACTGAGGGCACAAGTTATTCAAAGGATGGCCAATTAAGCGGGATAATAGTAAGATTGTACATGTCACAGGATCCCTAAACATGCATCCTAATACCAGGTTGATACTGGGCCTAAAACAAAAGTGAGGTGAAACAAATCTAACCTTTCTTCTTGTGTACAACTTCAATGTGGTTGTACATATATCTTTGATCTCTTCCTCCGTGGCACCAAACAGCAGGTACCAATTCGGCCGAGAGGGTAACGATATCTGAGAAACAGCTGATATTAACATAAGATCTCAAGAATGAATGAAGAAAGAAAGAGGCCATGAAAGATTTTATACCTGAAGCACTCGTGCAGCGAGGTAAATGCAGGCACAGGCGATGGTCTCAGCTTGAAATCTCACAAACACATTAGTGCGAAGGCTGTCGTTCATGTAGTTCCTGCAACACACAAGGTGAACCACAACATTGCCATTTCCTATAACTCCACCTGCATGTACGAGGTTTATAACACAATGCAAAAATAAATAAATATAAAAATGGAGGCTTTGGTTTAACTTTGTCCTTTTCCTGCCTCGCGTTCCTGTTGTTGTACAAGTATTAAGGCGGGCATGCGGTGTGAACAGGCACGCGCATGTGTTCAGCGCACTCACTAGAAAGCTCATGGGAGGACATTGGTCTTCTAATTACACGAAGCATGCAACGTTACTCAATCCATTTTTACTAAATCCTATTAGATCACCCAAAAAAATGCTCATTTACTCACCCTTCACTTGGTTCAAAACCTATTTGAGTTTCTTTTTTCTGTTGAACACAAAATAAGATATTTGGAAATATGCTGGTTTCTGGGACCCATTGATTTCCATGGAATTTTTCTGAAGAGTTGATAAGTGCCAGCAAACAGAATTCTTCAAAACGTCTTTTGTATCCAACAGAAGAAAGAAACTCAAAACCACATGAGGCAGATACATTTTTGGGTGAACTATCCCTTATAAAATAAGCTGATGAAAGTGTAAAATGGAGGGAAAGAGCAATTTTAATGTGGCAAGTGTTGTAGCCAATGACTGCATGCAACTTGGAACACTAAACAGCATGCATAACCAGTAATCAAAGCGGGACTGGGAGCAGCTGCCCTGGGTATGGACAAACATACATCACCTATAGCACAAGACTAGAGGAGACTTTCAGACAAACAAAAATCGTAACTTCAGCTTTGAATGATTGCCAGATATGGAATGCAAAGCTCTCTGAAAAAGCAAATGCTATGTGTCAAAAAAGCTACGCTATGATGCAACAGAAACACTCGATTTTTTTGAACGTTTGATTTAGATTGAAAAGCTGAGCTTCAAACAAGTCGTTCAAGTTGCAGTTCCTGTAAGACACAACGCCTCACACCAAATTATTGTGATAACAACTGTATATATAAAGGTACAGATCACTTAAAATGGAAACTGTCATTTACTCACCCTTTCTAAACTCATGACACTTTACTCAGTGGAACATAATTAGGAAAAATCATCAATGGTTAAGACCCCCCACTCAACAATGAAAGCATATGATGACCAAGGCTGCCTTCGTAATCTTAATGAATGTCATTACATGAGTATCTGGAATACTTGATTCTGATTAACCAGTCGTGACATTCCTAGGTATGATATTACTAGATAACAACTGCTGAAACTCATTCGTGTTCTTTAAACGATCTTTCCTCAGTAAATACATTTACATCCAAATATATATGCTTGTCTTCACAACGTTTTTGTTTCTGTCTGCATTGCATTTAACTAAATTAACAAGTGATTACAGCTCAGAACAATGCTTGGTGTGAAAAAAAATGTTTTATGGCAAGTAGCTGTGTAATAAGCAGGATGAAGTACATCCAGGCAGTTATATTCACAGAATAAAGCCCTTCAGTCTTATACAACATTGGTCCACTTTGCATAAGGCTGCCGATAAGTTTTTTGGGCTTTATTCAGTAGCTGTTTCTATCCAAAGATGCAAATTAAATGTATGCACAAAACTGAAATATCGCATAAAAGATTTGCGAATAAAGCAACGTTTCCATCCAATGAGTCAAAGAGAACAAAATCGCCACTTCCTGATTAACTGGCGCCAAATATCAAACCTAATTTGCAGCAGTAGGAGATGCTACATGATTTTTTCTTTATTTAATATATTACTTGCACCTCAGAAGACCATGCTGAGAAGCAATAAGTGTGTGGCGACGTTTCAAGGCATGAGACGTGGAGCACAGACCCTCTTGACGGTTCTGGAGGTAATTAATATTACAATAACACTAATACTGAAATGGTTAAGGCATTTTAGAATGACCAAAAGAACATTTCAGATGTTTTACAATGTGCTTAGCCTGCTGGTTTGTCTATTCAAAATGTATGTGCATCTTGCCGTTTTCATCAACCATTTCTATGCTCATATCCAAAATGTGCTTAAAAACTGGTGGATGGAAACTACGGCTGGGCCGATAAACAATATTATATCATTAAATTATATACATAAAATATATATATATTAAAAAATTGTCAATAACAATAAGCTTTTGACTTTTTTGCTCTATACTGATCTAAGAGCCAATCACACAGCAGAAATGTGCAACAATAGGAATCTAAAAGTGTGTTGGTATTTACTTCCTTTTTTCACCAATGTGTCTTATTTCCTATTTTTCTATGCTACCTCTCGACTGACCTGTTTTCCCCTGAAATGTGTGATGTTTGTGTATGGTTGAAGAGGTCCAGTTTCGCTGCATTCAACATGGAAAATAATTATTGCGATTGCATTTTTGCCATATCGCCCAGCCCTAAAGGAAACATAGCTAGTAATAAATATCCCTTACGTTAAAGCATGAAAAAGCACACTGTGTGCTGTTACAAGTCAAACGAAAGCTTTGCCTAAAGGCAATTCAAAATTTCACAAAAAAATTAAACTAATCTTCCTCGGTAGCGCCCTATTCAGATACGTTTTTTAATATTTATGAAAAATGGTGAATAAAAGTACAAATGTTGATCTTTGATCAACTAAACTACCTCCAGCCTCCTTTAAAAATATTTTACTAAACGAGTCAACAAAAGTGACTTACCAATTTCGAATTGTCAGAAGCACATGTGAGATCGAAGAGTTTTATCAAATATGTTGGTACATCTTGACATCATATGCTTTCAAAGTATGGAAAATAGCAACATTCATAATTCTATAAAAAAGAAAATCATACGGGCTTGAAAAAACACCATATGAAATGACAATTTCCATTTTTAGGTGACTTAGTAACTTAAATTACATTAAGAAACAAAACAAAAACTACTTGTATCACCTATATCTGATACCTACAGCTGATACTCATTTCTTAAAAAAAAAAAAAAAAACTACTTTTTAAAAAAAAAAAATCAAAAAAGAGATAAAACTTGAGACTTGAGCAAAAACAAAATACAAATCCTTTTGGACAACAGCAAGAAAACAAGATGCTGCTGGCAGCTGGAAAAGGCCCCCTTCAGTGATTCTCGGGCAGAGAGCTCTCACTGGATTGGCTGTCTCGAGAAGGGCAGCCAATGAGGGGGAGATTCCTGAGGTCATGTGGTTGGAGGAGTAGAGTTCAGATGACCTTTATGACACTTACCATCATGGGCTACCCTTTAATCAAAGAGTAGAGAAAAGGACAGAGTTAAACTAAGCTCTCCATTTCCCTTTAATTACAGCCATGAACAAGAGATTAAAATCAAAAGACACACACATGAGCCACGAATACACCAATCCATCAGATGAGAGGACAGAAAAGTCACGTAACAGAGGCAGAGGGTTCATTACAGGGCTGATTATGTTCCAGTGTCAAGACACCCAATGCAAGATTGCTTATTTACTCACCAGGCTGTCTGGACCAATGTTTGGTTCTTCTCACATTCAAGGACTTGCAGGTACATGACGATAATCTAGAAAAGCAATGAAACTAGGTTAAATGAGCCATGTTTCTTCCATCCAAATTGTAACATGTAAAAAACAAAAAGGTTGTGATAGTATCAAGCGCGATGGTAGACGTACCTTGTGTGGGTGTTTGACGTGGACACAGAAGCCCAGCTCCTTCAGCACACGCCGTTCAGCTTTTATCACCTGGTTTTTGGTGTTTATGTAGTTCTGATCAAGTATCAATGGACTTGGACTCCTGATTCATGAAGGAACGAAAGTAAAATGGTTTTCCCACGACCCAAATACTATTAAAGAATATGAAAAAGGTGCCTTTTTTTGTTTGCTTCATTTTTAATTAAAATCATTCCATTTCCCTTTCAACCAACTACAGGCAACAGGTCCAGTGTTTTGACTCCTGTAATTTCAGTGTAAGACTTTTCGCACTGCCACAAGTGACTGTTGGAGGAAAAACAAAGCGCTCCACCTCTCACCACATCATAGCTTCAACAGAAAATTAGATACATGTCTTTTAAAAACAACTGAAAGCATAAGTCCAATTGTTACACTATGTCAACACTGGGAAACAAAATCACAGTACAAATAGTATTGGAGTAACCATTAAAGCATTTATAAAGCATAAATGGGAATACTACTTCCAAAACAAGGCAATAACATGCTAACAGTGCTGAGTCACAATCTGAGAATAGCACAATGGGGTTTTAGAGGTGTAATCATGGCATTAGTCACCTTCACCACATGCTCACAATCAGTAATTCAGCAATTCTAAAGTAAAAAGCGCTTAAATGACCTGTCCTCTAGCTATTATGCTAATGCAGTAAGTGTTCAGTAGAGAAACTATCTATAATATGTCATCAAATATAGTTTTCCACAGCTGAATAATAATAATAATAAAAATGAGAAGACGACTACTATGAATACTACAACTAGGAAGTCCTACTAGGACTACTATGACGACGACTAATAATAATAATATATTAAACCAAACCGGTTAGACCAATAAATAAATAAATAAATAAATAAAAGGGAGGAAAAATTCTATATAAAATTTTTGTAGTTTTTCTTTTACTTTACTAGAAATTGGTTTTTGCTTTTTTAAATGGGTCTACACATATTTAAATGCACTTTGTATTAAAACTTCTTTTTATGAACTACTCAGTCATTATCAGAATGCTTACATTTTCACGGCAACATCCAGATAGTTTGTCTAAATTTGCTTAAATTCTGATATTTTTACGCAAAACTTAAAAGAAAATCTAATTTCATAACCTTCACAAAAAAATCTACACAAAACAATCAATTATTTCTAACGACGAATCCAAACATGCCCTGACAAAACCCCTCAAATAACTGTCTATCAACATTTCCCAGCTTAACATAAATATACAACATAATTCTACATTTTGAACAAACTTTTAAACAATAAATATCTAACAACACCCAATTATGTAATTCAATAAAAATTACTGTTCCGGTCACATGAACACACAAGAGATATCTACCTAGGATGTGCAGCGTGAGACATTTCTGTGGAAGCTATGACATGTGTGGTGGTGGTGAGGTGTCTTTTTTTTTTAAAAAGGAAAATTTAGATCATCACCTGTGCTGGCAGAGACAATAAGCTTAAACTGAGATACAGGAGTCACCCAGACGCTTCGGACCAGCGGCCAACCTGTCGATCCCCGATATCCCAGTGACCGCTTTCAGACCACTGGCTTCTCCCGGGGGAGGGGGGGAAGCGACACCTCGCTCACTGTTGCCATGCCGACTGCTTCATCTCTACGTACCATTCCACATCACCCAGGCATTGGTAAATGTAGCTGGTCGCTGTTAGTTGGTTGCAAGGGAAAAAAGAATTCAAGTTAATACCATGTCCTTCGTTTCAGGTGAACATTTTTTGTTTTGTTCCTTTTAAATATCTCTTTAAATAGCTTTATAACTCAATATGGAATTCAATTTAGACAAGCCAGTAATTCCCACAATATAGTTCAATTGGCATTATATATCCTTGATTAAACGTCAGATCCATCAGAATGTATTTTTCTTGCTCAGGTAATCAGAATATCCTGCTGTTACTACCAATTATGACTGATGAAGGAACTGAAAAGCTTTAAAATGGTTTAGAATAAAGCAAACAAAATTAAGACATCATATCAAGGACAAACAGAAGTGCACAGACTACTCACAAGTAACATGTTTTAAGTATTCCTGAATTGTTTACAATTTAAGGTGATGACATTAAATGTTATACAAAGGAAAATAAATTGGTTAAGGTGGGAGGTTTTGCTTGCACAGGTAACGAACAGAGGGAAAACGGTGTGACAGGAAGCCTGAGAGACTGGGATATGCTTACCTTTTGCCTCGGAGCTGCCTTAAATGATGAAACACATTGATGACGTCCCTAATTCGTCTAGGGGCTTCTTCTATCTTCGAAGCCAAGTTGACACATGCCATGGCAACAATCTGGAGAGAGAACAGATGTCAAAAAGAGACGTCAAAACACTGCTACACAAACAAGCATAGATAAGTTCAGCGGGGTTCCACTTTATTAAAGCCATGAACACATAAATATAATTTACATATGTAAAGGACCCCAATTCTAAAATGTAATGTATGTAGATGCACCAAATTTTTGACCACAAAATTATCAGCCGAAAAGGCTTTTTTTGGTGTTCTGAAAGAAAAAAAATGGTTAAGGGGCTAATCACACCGAACGTGCTTTTAAGTTCCAAAAATGGGAGGCACACAAAATGCCTTTTAGTTGACAAAAAAAAAATAAGAGCGGTGCACTTTTTATGTTGTTAGGCAATGACTGAATCAGCAGCCTATTGTGTGCGCGAGTCTTGCTGTTGATATTGGTATCATTTTAATATTTAATAATATTGTGAAATTCAAGATTTGTGAAGTCATACAGCTCCGGATAACTCAAAACAGGGAACCACTAGTCTCTCCTCTATCTTCAAAAATCTCCGTATCGTTTAGACAACACAAACACTGCTGTCACCTCAATGGAAACCCAGCCTCTGCTTTCATTTGATTGGAGAATGAAAAAGACACGACTGACGTAACACGCTTTTTCCTCTCAGAGGTGACATTTTTTCAACTGCGAACGGCAAAAATGCAGGGCACAGCAGGCGGTTAAAACGTATGAGCAGTGTGCAAAACGCTCGTGGCTGTTAGTAAATCATTTAAAAAAGGCACCTCTCAACGTAAAAAGCGCGTTCTGTGGGATCGGCCCCTAAAAGTGTAATGAAAAAAAGACTAGGCTGCACCGGATTTCACTCTCCCTCCAGCCGTCATTACTATTAGGTGTGAAGTGGCTTTCACACTGGACGCAGAAAGCACTGCGCAATAAAACCCATTCATGTCAATGGATTGTGTTAGTTGCCACGACAACCAATAAGAGCAGTAGAGAGCATCTTCAACTAGCTTGTGCACACACCTGTCAGTTCAAAATAGCTCAGTATTCTGCTCTGTGGATTTTCTGCTCATGTACACATATACATCTATGCTACAATTGTACAGTTAATAAATTCTACTGATAAAAAAAAGATCAAATTTCATTTAAGTTATTGAGTTACATTTAAATTAAATGATATTATAAAGTATTAGGGGTAAATCACATTAAAAGAAGCCATTTATTATTCCTTATCTTTTTTTTTTTGGAAGTACAGTAAATGTAATAAAACATATAATAATTTTACACAAACTCATACCTGATGAATTTTTAAAGTGACCCTTTAATTTAAGCTGTACATCCACATCCATACATTTGAACTATTCTTACACTACCATTTTAAAATTCATGTTTACACACACCCAGCACTATGTTTTGATAATAATCTGACTGAACGTAAGCTTAAACAACATGGCTGCCACCCGCAATGCCTGTAAACAAGGCTTTATTCTCTTACCTCAAAACTATGTTTCACGAAAGACTTCGAGTAGAAGAAGCGATGAAAAAGCACCTGTCCAGTAGCCATGGCAACCTGAAATACATAATTAGGATTTTTCTTTAAAAAGATTCCATATAAAAAAACCCTGTTTTGTCTCAAAAGCAACGCCCGCCATTTTGTTTTTGTCTACCATTCACGGACAGCATTCACTATACATAGAAAATCAGTGTTGTTCTCCTATAAATTAAATACTGTGTTTAAACAAAATATACTTATTATTTTATAAACACTTTCTCTAGTCCGTGTAATAGTTGTATTTATTAGGTTGTCTGATAATGTCACAACTGTTTGACGCTAATGATTACTCAAAATGTCCCAGTTAACGTTATTTGACAGCCCTTCCTTTATATTAGCCATTTTCGTAGTCTAATAAATGAGTCGATTACCTGCGGGAGGCGCAGCAGGATTCCGGCGGACTGGATGAGCTCGCAGCCCAGTATCCGCAGGTCGGTCTCGGTGTACAGGTCGAGGCCATCCTGCATAGACGGGGTCGGGGAAAGCTTTTCCTCAGGAATCAGTGAATTGTCTATAGTAAGGAAGACTTCGGAATATACTTTATCCCCTATTAGTATGCCCTCGCTGTTATTAGCGGGCGTGTTTGCGGCGGGACCGGTGGCCATCGACGGCTCCATGATCGCTGTCGTCGGTACCTGCCGAAGACGTTACAATCTAGAAATATATTTGTAACCTAGAGCGGATAACAACAATCCAGTCGACCGCTTAAATGACAGCTCGCTGATTGGTGCAGAGTTGTGTCATGTGACCAAAACAAAGCTATCTCGGACATAGTGTTACATTATTCAACGCTATAACCTTCCAATAATGTTATATTTTTGCGCCCAAAGAGAATTTATCACCTGAAAACACTTTAAATGTGCTATTGGTTATGCTTTGGACTGTGTATTCTCAAACAGCCAGGGGTTGTGCCAGCAGAACTATATTTATATTTTTACAGCGCCTCCTGCAGATGGAACTTAAAACAGTCAGTTCTTTTCATTTCCAGGTGTTTGTATTTCGGTAAGGGTTGAACGTTGGTCTGACGTAATCTGTTATTACAGATCTGTACACATCCGCCGTCTAATGTAGAGCCGAATAAAGTTGATTTTATGTACCTAAAAATTGTGTGAACGCATAAACATAGCACTTAATTACGCGGTAGCACATAACAAGAGACTATTAATTATTAATGCTTGACGAAGAAACGTCTGCTTCGTTTATTTTATCAGTGTGAATCAGTCTGTGGTGTGAAAACATTTCCGTTGACAATTTAAATTGTTATATATCTGCTATCAGTATATGCGAAACTGTCTATTGCTAGGATTTCCCATTCTCTAAATGTCTTAAAATATTACAAGTAACGAACATTTATTTGAAGAATATATATCTTTCCTGCTGGTTGAGGTTTTTTCCTTTCTTTTTATGTTATTATTTGTACATCAAATCATTACATTAAAATAATCAGCAATATGTTTCATAATCCGTGTTGAAATTTCGAGTCGAAAGTGTTTTACTTAGTGGGGACAAATACGTTATTATGGTTATTCCTTTGGAGGACCCATATGATTGTAATACTGTGTATTATGTAATATGGGTATTAGATATTTTTAGGTGTATTGTACAGTTCCTGCTAGTGACTGAACACTGACGGGAATCGCAGTGACGTTGATGACAGGAACCAAATCAGTGTGCAGGTACATATCCATCCGCGGGTACGTACTACACCCGTGATGATGATGCTTCACGTCACCAGAGAGAAACCTGGCTGGCACTAATGATATTCATCTCTTAAACATTTTGAAAATATTCACGGGTAAAATGCCTATAACATTGTGATGCTGCATAATTTATTACTGCTGCTGATGTTTTGAGCATGTAAATATGTAATGTAATAACTCTTAGTTTAATTTATTTTATACTTTGGCATATTAAATTGTCAAAAAAACAAACATTTTTAGCGTTAAATTAAGGGTTATTTTCAAACCCAGTCAAATGTGCCATTCAAATGTTGACATTGAAAAGTTTATAATATTATCTAGAATTGTTTTTATCAGAAAGGTTACATTTAAAGTCTGAGTCAACTTTAATCACTATTGTAATATAACTAATAATATCTGAAGATAAAATGTGAGTTTTTGAAGAGAAACTCAATTAATTTGAGCATGAAAAGCATCTGTGGTACTAGATAATAGACAATTGCCTGTAAGCTATAAGGCTGAAGAGGCTTCATCAGAGATGCCCAATCTAGGGGCCCGCGGGCCAAAGTTGGCCCATGGTAATCTTTGATTTGGCCCGCCATCCCATCTGAGAAGAGTGGAAGAATGATGGGGATGGTTTAGAGATTGTCATTTCAAATCTAACGTAACTTTTTGTTTTATTGTTAAAAGCTAATTGAAATTAAATATTTCAATTAAATATTTTAAATTAATCAGATTTATTTTAAATGTACATACTGTCACCTCATGGATAGAGGACAATGCAGAGACTTTGGTGAGCAAATGAAGACAAAGGCAGATTCTACTTGACTAATGTATTCAGCATTGAACTCCACTGCTCACTTTTATGTTTTTATTGCAATAAGTTTATTTTATAAGTTACACTGCATTAGTTAATACAGTTTAAAGAAATGTTTTAAGCGTTTTAAATATTAGGAAATATATTAGGAAATTAACCATGGCAACTTTAATGTAATACAGTTTGGCATATTTACCTTTGGCCCACGGCTCATAATGAAATTTAGTTTTTGGGCCTTTATATGAAAAACTTTGGGCACCCCTGGGCTTCATAGACAACATACATCCTATATTCTTTTATTTCTCTTTATGATTTTGTATTTCAATGCAGTATTCCTTTATATTCCTTCATATATGATATCAACATTTTCCATTATAATGAGCAGAAAAGAAACCTGCTTTATTAAAAATGGACACTCCAGTGTTTCCGAATGTTAAAGATAATTTTATTTCCATATAGAACCTCATAAGAACATATAAGAGCCATACTTTGCACCAAAATACTAAGCACCACAGTTACCACTAGAGTCAATTATAACCAAGAAGCTTTCTCATGGTCGGTACAGTGATTTTGGTTGACCAACTTGCTTCCAATTAAAATGACTCAATTTTGACAATAAAAATTCCTCCAATGCCATTTGAAACAATTGAATATCTGTTCACACCAAGAACTGTAACTATAATGATAACTTGAAAGATAACTACATTAACATCCACACAAATGCACAATAGCTTTCTGCTTCAAAGAAGAAGACTTGTGCACTGCAGTTGTCATCTGCCACTTTAAATGCATTGTCAATGTAGTTATTATCATAGTTGTGGTGTTGTCTTTTCAATTCTCTTTGAAACATTATAATTATCATCCTCTGTGTAAAATAGACCTTAATTCACTGCTATTTCTTCTCTTTCTGCACACTGTCCTGAGCTTGTTCCCTCTCGCTGACCGTCTGGTGTTGTTGAAGGAGCTGGATGACGGCTGGTTGATTGTGTGTCCTCGCGACGTCCTCTGCTGTCTCTCTCCAGCTGCTCCTTAAATTGGGATCAGCACCTTTGTCCAGGAGAACCTTGAGAACCTATGGATTGAATCACAGGGATACTGAGTGAGTAAAGACACATGTAATCATTTATAATCAGACAATAATAAAGCAAGACAAAAAGGTAGAACATCCCTGCAGGAAATGAACACACAGATGAGGGAATCTCAATTGGTTCTTTTTGAGACCACTGAGATAAAATAAAGAGCAATTGGAAAATTTCCTTTCATGAAGAAGACTGTAATAATGTAACAGTGCTTATTTCCAGCACAGAAAGGAAATATTTAAATATACTTACTTTTCTCTCACAATTCTCAATAAAAAAAGTCAGAAATGTGAGCAAAAAAAAGTTAAATTCACCTTCTTCTTTTTCTGTGTCACAAACAAAAAAGTAATTGTATGATGTAAGCATAATTATGTTGAAAAAGATCGCATTTTCGAGATGCATGTTTATATTTCTGAGAATAAAATTTAGGAATGACTTGCAAATATGAAAAGAAACATCTAATACAGTGCATCTGGAAAGTATTAATGGCTCTTCACTTTTTCCACATTTTTTATGTTACAGCCTTATTCCAAAATGGATTAAATTCATTTATTTCCTCAACATTCTACACACAATACCCCATAATGACAATGTGAAAAAAGATTTTTTGAAATTGTTGCAAATTTATTAAAAATAAAAAACCTGAAAAATCACATGTACAGAAGTATTCACAACCTTTGCCGTGAAGCTCTAAATTGAGCTCAGGTACATTCTGTTTCCACTGATCATTATTGAGATGTTTCAGCAGCTTATTTGGAGTTAATCTGTGGTAAATTCAGTTGATTGGACATGATTTGAAAAGGCATACATCTGTCTATATAAGTTCCCAGGGTTGACAGTGCATGTCAAAGCACAAACCAAGCATGAAGACAAAGGAATTGTCTGTAGACATCCGAGACAGTATTGTCTTGAGGCACAAGGCTGGGAAGGTTACAGAAAATTTCTGCTGCTCTGAAAGTTCCAATGAGCACAGTGGCCTCACTCATCCGTAAGAGGAAGATGTTTGGAACCACCAGGACTCTTCCTAGAGCTGACCGGCCATCTAAGCTGAGTGATCGGGGGAGGAGGGCCTTAGTCAGGGAGGTGATTAATAACCCGATGGTCACTCTGTCTGAGCTCCAGCGTTCTTCTGTGGAGAGAGGAGAAACATACAGAAGGACAACCATCTGTGCAGCAATCCACCAATCAGGTCTGTATGGTAGAGTGGCCAGGCGGAAGCCACCACCTGCCTGGAATTTGCCAAAAGGCATCTGAAGGACTCTCAGTCCATAAGAAACAAAATTCTCTGGTCTGATGAGACTAAAATTGAACTCTTTGGAGTGAATGCCAGGCGTTACGTTTGGAGAAAACCAGGCACCACTCATCACCAGGCTAATACCATCCCTACAGTGAAGCATAGTGGTGGCAGCATCATGCTGTGGGGATGTTTTCAGCAGCAGGAACTGGAAGATGATTCAGGATAGAGGGAAAGATGAATGCAGCAATGTACAGAGACATCCTGAATGAAAACCTGCTTCGGGGTGCTCTTGACCTCAGACTGGGCGACGGTTCCTCTTTTAGCAGGACAATGACCCAAAGCACACTGCCAAAATATCAATGGAGTGGCTTCACAACAACTCCGTGAATGTCCTTGAGTGGCCCAGCCAGAACCCAGAGCTAAATCCTATTGAACATCTCTGGAGAGATCTGAAAATGACTGTACACCATCACTACCCATCCAACCTAATAGAGCTTGAGAAGTTCCTGCAAAGAAGAATGGGCAAAAATTCCCAAAGACAAGTGTGCCAAGCTTATGGCATCATATTCAAAAAGACTTGAGGCTGTAATTGCTGCCAAAGCATCAACAAGGTATTGAGCAAAGGCTGTGAATGCTTATGTACATGTGATTTTTCAGCTTTTTTATTTTTAATTTAAAAAATTATTGTCATTATGGGCTATTGTGTGTAGAATTTTGAGGAAATAAATGAATTTAATCCATTTTGGAATAAGGCTGTAACAAAATAATGTGGAAAAAGTGAAGCGCCATTAATACTTTCCGGATGCACTGTATGTAAATAAAAAGTTGGCCATTACTATGTTATTTTTTTATTTTGTGGCAGAAACACAGATTAGTGAGAAGTTTGTGACATGTAAACTTATAATTGGATATAAAAACATTGAGACTTAAACTCAGAATTAGGGGTGGTGGGGGGTCTGAATATTGAGATAGAAACTTGCAACTGTGAGATAAAAAGTCACAATTAGATATTTGGGGTGAAATAAGCTTACATTTTAATCTCTCAGGGTGACACAGTGGTGCAGTGGTTAGCACTGTCACCTCACAGCAAGTAGGTCGCTGGTTCAAGCCCCGGCTGGGTCAGTTGGTGTTTCTGTGGGGAGTTTGCATGTTCTCCCCATGATGGTGTGGGTTTCCTCCGGGTGCTCCGGTTTCCCCACAGTCAAAGACATGCGCTATAGGTGAAAGGAATATCAGTAAGCTGGCTGAAGTGAATGGGTGTGTATGGGTGTTTCCCAGTACTGGGTTGCAGCTGGAAGGTCATGCGCTGTGTAAAACATATGCTGGATAAGTTGGCGGTTCATTCTGCTGTGGCGACCCCTGATGAATAAAGGGATTAAGTCGAAGGAAAATAAATGAATGAATGAATTTCACATAGCAGTGAGCAAAACTTTCTCATCTGACCTATTCAAAATCATTTTAAAATTGTGAAATAAACACACACACACACGCACGCACGCACGCACGCACGCACGCACGCACGCACACACACACACACACACAGAGAGAGACAGACAGACAGACAGACAGACAGACAGACAGACAGACAAACACACACAAATTGAAAACCCCTTCAAAACCGTGAAAATATCTAAAGCCATTAGTTGGGGTTAGGAAGTCCCGAGATGTTCAATGTTCTTCAGTGGTTCAACTGTAACCATACAATGTTCCAAAAATACTTTTGTTCACCACAAAAAGTGTAAAAACAACTTTGTTTTACAATGTCTTTGAAATTAGATCAGGGTGCAGGTTTACAAAGGCAATATGATGCTTTTTGCTGCTGGCTCTAATGCATAGGTGTCAAACTCAGTTTGGGCCACAGCTCTGCACAGTTTAGCTTTTACACTAATTAAACACAAATGGGCAAACTAACTGAGACTTTGTTTGAAGCCTACGGGTAAGTTTAAGCAGGGTTGGAGCCACTGATCTATGTAGAATGTTCTCTATTATAGATCAGTGGTTGAAACTGAACTCTGCAGGGCTGTGGCCCTACAGGAACTGAGTCTGACACCCATGCTGTAAAGCCAATAAGTCATTTTGCATTGACCTAACAAATGAGAGAAGATATGTGTAAAAAAATGTGTATTTACGGTTTGATTACAGCTGAACCACTGAAGTAGAGGTCTGCATTCCTGTGGCTCTCCAATGGGAACTGCAGGACCTGACCAGGTTTCTTGCGACGTGGGAAAAATTTTCCGTATAGAATGTGGGAGTGGGCAGAAGTCGGATGAACACATCAAGTCAAGAGTTGGGGTTCATCGGTCCATCGCTCAGGCTAGTTCAGCATGTCAAATCCGCATCGGACGTTGGCTGAAGAGAGCACTCTGACTGGTTATTTAGCAACGAATCAGAGCACAAGTGTGATATAATGAAGTGATGTAGCAAGTAAACAATTCAGGCCAAAAAGGATCAGAAAGAGGTCAGTTGTTTGTTTCCCTTTGAGTAACAAGAAAACAGATAAGGTTTTCATCCCTCCAACCCCTATCCCCCGAGGAGCGTAAATGACATGTCTTAGTGTGCAGGCGAAGAACTCAGCTCTTGTTTTAGTTGACTTTTGTCTCTTTGGTGTGTTAAGCTTTTTGGTCCAGAAGCGGGCCAATGCAAGGCAACAACACAGTTGGGTTTCGTTGGTGGTAGTTTTTTGGCATTGGCTTGGTGTGTCCTGGCCCTAATTTGAACAGGAACGAGTGGTCAAACAATATCCTACCCATTCCTGACATCCTTTCAGAAAAACATGTCTTTACTTTAACCTGGATTTATACTTTAGCCTGGCTCTGCACCAGCCTCCCCTGACTGAGAACACATAGTCACGATTTGTGGATACATTTTATTACTTACATATCGACTACTGGTAGCCTATTTAGGATTGTAAACATGCAATGCACAGATAGACCAGGGCTTTCTGCTTCATTGATTCAAGAGTTTTTGCATACAGCATTCATTCATTTTCTTTTCAACTTAGTGCTTATTAATCAGTTGCCACAGCAGAATGAATCGCCAACTTATCCAGCATATATTTTTTACGCAGTGGATGCCCTTCCAGCCGCAACCCAACACTGGGAAACACCTATACACTCTTGCTTTCATACACATACACTACGGCCAATTTAGCTTATTCAATTCACCTATAGCGTATGTCTTCTGGGAAACCAGATCACCCGGAGGAAACCCAACGCAAACACAGGGAGAACATGCAAACTCCACACAGAAATGCCAACTGACCCAGCCAGGGCTCCAACCAGCGACCTTCTTGCTGTGAGGCGATTGTGCTACACACTGCACCACCGTGACGCCCCTGCGCACAGCATATTAGTGGAAATGAAACCTGTTCTTTGAACAACTTGGAACCCTTTCTATCTTTGGAAGATGAGAGAGCTCTCGGATTTCATCTAAAATACCTTTAATTTGTGTTCTTAAGATGAAGAAAGGTCTTGGGGTATTGGAATGACATAGGTCATTCATGAAAATAATAATGGTTGAATTAATCCTTTAAAGCTAATACATTCTGGGAAAGATGCTGGGCCATCATTGTGAAAGTTTTTTGATTTTTATGAATAATAATGTCAATAAACATTAACAAACTTAATAAACATTAGTATCACACCTTGCAGTGACCCCTCTCAGAGGCCAGGTGCAAAGGGGTCTGTCTGAGCCTCTCCACAGCATTCACATCAGCCCCGTAGTGAAGCAATAGTTTGGCAGCCTCAACGTTGTCCCTGAGTGTGGAGTAGTGCAGCGGGGTCATTTTGAGATTGTCCCTGTCCTCCAGTCCTGCTCCGTTCAGAATCAACAAGTGCACCACTGCCCTGGAGCCGCTGCGGGCAGCAAGGTGAAGCGGAGACGCCACATCCCCATCCCTGACATCAACCCTGGCCCCTCCAGTTAACAGTTGCTGGAGAATCTACGGGAAGGAGAAGATACAGTTATCAAGACAAAGACAGAAGATGATGTAAAGTAGGGAGAGGAAGAAAGATCAAATGGTGCTAAGGAGAAACCATACACTGCCCTTCACCCACACAAATGCCATCTGTTTCACAGTACGCAGTTGGCGTGACTCTGACTCCATACAGCCAACAGGGCAGCGAGACCTTGAGTTCACACTCTTGGCAGTGCAGTTTATGCTGCGGTAATAGGGTTGATTGGAAACAAATGTGTTTAGGTTTTTATAGGATGGTTCATGTATACAGAGATTCTTTAGAGAGAACATTTATCAAAGACAACATCAAATAACACTGTATAACTTGATCTCATCATCACTCGAGTTGTAAAATAACTATTATCTGACAGGCTAGTGTTTTTTTAATTATTATTATTATAAAAATAGGCCTAGCATTGTTTTCCAGTCACAAAATTTTCTGTCAAAATAAAAATAACAGACAGATTTAATGTTTTGTCCTTCACATGAACATCACATGTTTAAACCCACATTTGGAACAGATGTAAAACACAAAAACACTTTGTGCCAGAACACTACAGATATTTTAGGCCTTTCTTACCCCCATTTAAAGGGTACCAGGTTGACGTTACAAGTGCTGTTGTAGAAAAAAATGACTTGACTGATTGTAGATTAGTACCCTTTCATATTGTAGATGCTCATGCTGTCGAGTATGTTTAAACTTCCACAAAAGTCTGTCTATTTGCTGTCCACTGATCTGACACGCACAGTGAATGTTTTGAGAAAGCCCACCAAAACAACCCATCAATTCCAACTGTTGTGCCAAAACTCGAAATCACAATTTGTAACTTTTCTATTTGCTTAATTCAGTCCTATGCCAGACCTGGCTGTCAAATGGAAGCGATGTAAAGTATGATGACTGAAGAAGAGAGGGTCTAGGCAAATTCTGAACATAAGTGGTCATAGGAATTTAGTTGAGCTGGGCATCTGGCCAAACTGAGCTATCGGGGGAGAAGGGCCTTGGGAAGAAAGGTAAAGAAGAACTCAAAGATCACTGTGGCTGAGCACCAGAGATGCAGTCGGAAGATGGAGACGGGAGATGTAGAAAGTCAACCATCACTGCAGCCCTCCACCAGACAGGCTTTAGGGCAGAATGGCTCGACACACGAAAGCCGGCATGGAGTTTGCAAAAAAAAAAAATCTGAAGAACTCCAAGATGGTGAGAAATAAAATTCTCTGGTCTGATGAGACTAAGATAAAACTTTTGTGTGGTGTGGTATGTGTGGAGAAAACCAGGCACTGCTGTCCAATACAATCCTAACAGTGAAGCATGGTGGTGGCCGCATCATGCTGTGGGGGGGTTTTTCAGCTGCAGAGAACGACTGGTTGCAATCGAGGGAAAGATGAATGTGGCCAAGTACAGGAATATCCTGAATCTTCTACAGAGTGCCTACAGGACCCCAGACTGGGCCAGACCCAACAAGACAATGCCCCTAAGCACACAGCTAAAATAACAAAGTAGTGGCTTCATAACAACTCCTGGACTGTTCTTGAATGGCCCAGCCAGTGGCCTGAACCAAACCCAATTGAGCATCACTGGAGAGACCTAAAACTGGCTGTCCACCAATGTTTACCATCCAACCTGACAGAACTGGAGAGGATCTGCAAGGAGGAATGGAGAGGATCCCGAAATCCAAGTGTGAAAACTTGTTGCATCTTCCCCAAAAAGACTCATGACTGTATACAATTAAAAGGGTGCTTCTACTAAATACTGAGCAAATGGTCTGAATACTTAGGATTATGTGATACTTTAGTTTTTCTTTTCTAATAAATCTGCAGAAATGTCAACAATTCTGGGTTTTTCTGTCAATATGGGGTGCTGTGTGTACATTAATGAGGAAAAAATGAACTTAAATGATTTTAGCAAATAGCTGAAAAATCTAAGGGGTCTGAATACTCTCTCTCTCTCTCTCTCTCTCTCTCTCTCTCTCTCTCTCTATATATATATATTATATATATATATATATATATATATATATATATATATATATATATTAGGGGTGTCAAAATTAATCGTTTCTCAGGTGCACCGCGATGCAGATGGGGACAATACGATATCGGTTCAGTAATAGATCATAACCGGTTTATTACGCACTGACGTCATTTATCCCCTATGCGCGATGTCGCGGTAGAATACTATGGCGAAGGGGGCGAGGGTGAGTAAATAAAACACTCCTACTACTTAAAAAGCAGATCTTTCTCTGATACTGAGGAATGGTAAAGCACGAGCCGCTATTTCACTGCTAGGGAGAAATGCTGTAAAACTCTAACCCTCTCTCTCTCTCTCCCACACACACTTTGGGCATTTGACCCGCTGGCATGCTCGTGAGGTAAATTACCCTCTCCTCTAGGCTGTTTGTGGATCGAGACACAAGCGTGCCTGTGGTGCGAGTTTATTGTACTGTATTTTTTCTATTACGGATTACCTGATAACCACGTTTTATGCGCATATAGACTGACCCGCGGCTGTTTTTCCCGCGTCATTCATGGGTGAATAGTGCTTTCATTTCTAAAGCCAAGCGCAGCCCTTTCTGTTAAGCGGGTGAAGACAATGACCAATCATAGGGGTGTAAGAACTTGCCAGCGCTCAAAAAGCAAGCGGGATAATATTTACATGAGTTTATTTGTTATAAAACTGTTATGAATTGCTCGTGCTGTCTTCTGAGCATTTTTTTTTTTGAGCAGGTAAAATTAAAGGTACAGTTCATATATCTGACTGCTTGTATTAAAGGACAAAATTGTATTACAAGTAATATATAAATATAAACATTTTTATAGATTTAATAAAAAAAAAAATTTCTTGTATTGTAAAGAAAAAAAATCTAATTATGTATGGAAAGCATCGTCAATGCACCGTGATGCACCGAGATATCGAATTGAACCGAATCGATGGCATGATAATCGTAACCGAACCGAACCGTGAGACCAGTGTAGGTTCACACTCCTAATATATATATATATATATACACACACACACACACGTTTGTTTTTGTGAAAAGTGGGTACATTACATAGTCTTCCATTCATTTATACAGATCAAACCGTATATTATATTGCCCTCACCCCACCCTACCCCTAAACCCAACCATCACAGGAGACAGTGTACAGCTTTACTCCCTGAAAAAACTCATCCTGTGTGATTTATAAGCTTTTTGAGAAGTGAGGACGTCACCAATGTCCTCATATTTCACCTGCTTTTTGTAAAACCTGTGTCATACCTATGTCATTATATAGATTTGTGTCCTGATATGTCACAAAAACACGTACACACACACATATATATGGATTTGTACCATATATATGTGTGTGTGTGTGTGTGTGTGTGTGTGTGTGTGTGTGTGTGTGTGTGTGTGTGTATGTATGTATGTATATATATATATATATATATATACATTTAGATTTTGTGACGCTTGTGAAAGGACCGATAAGAATGCACCTTAATTCAAAGTGTAAATTGGGCTTTTGATTAAACATTAAGAGGTCAAAACATTTTCAAAACACAAAACATTTGAATGCATCAGAAATTCTAGATAAGGCCTATAAAAAGCGTTTTTAGAAAATAAATAGGAAGAATTTGTATTCACCTTCTTGTCTCCAGAGCAGGCACAAAGGTGCATGGCTGTGCGTCCATTAGGACCCCTCATATTGGCATCCGCCCCTCTCTGGAGCAATAGTCTCACCCCCGCCTCATTGCCTACTAACACCGCCAGCTGCAGGGGGCTCATTCCCACACCTTTTCCTCCCTCCACATCTGCGCCATTATCCAGCAGGAGCTCCGCCACATCCCCCCAGCCTCCAAAAATTGCCCAGTGCAGAGGTGCCCACTTATTAAAGTCCTGAGGGTTCGGTGAGGCCAAATGTTGGAGCAGAACCCGAGCTGTGCCCAGGTGTCCGCTGGCTGCAGCCAGGTGAAGGGGCGTCTGGCCGGAGCAGGACCTCGTTGAATGTGACGCCCCCTTCTGGAGGAGGAGATCTGTGGTCTCTGGGTTTCCTCCACTGCAGGAGCGGTGCAGGGCGGTGCAGTTGAAGAAGTCCTGGTTGTTTACCTCCACCTGGCCGGTTTGCAACAGGAACTTGATCAGCATGAGATGACCCTTGAAAGAGGCATGGTGGACAGCTGTCCAACCATACGGGTCCCTGAAAGCACAAAATGCTCTAGTCAGCAAAAACAAGCCTGTGGATTTTTATTTTGGGATTATCACAACACTCTTTTGCTTGGCATTAGGCTTGACTATTTTAACACTCTTACCTTCTGTTGCTAACATATTTCGTGACTAATGCCTATTGTGCTGATTTAAAAGAGACGTATCTTGTAAGGTGTGAACCTTATACCACAAATACCATTGGCAAAATTAGCTGTTTTTTTGGGTTTTGGCTTATAATTTACAAAACAAAATCCCAAATAGTAAAAATACTTGCAGGTACAGAAAAGTGGATGGACACTATAGAACTCATTGTGTGATTTAAAGCGATAGTTCACCCAAAAATGAATATTTGCTCACCATTCACTCACGTTCAGGTAGTTCCAAACCTTTATGACTTTACTTTTTTCTGTTGAACACAAAAGAACATATTTTGAATAATGCTGTAAACCGGTAACCACTGACATCCAAAATAGGACAAAACAATACTAAGGAGTCAATAGCCCCTATACATACATATAAATTTCCGGAACGACTTTAATGGTAAATTTATAAAAAAGGTGTTAACACAGGCTAGGACGTTCCGGAATTTTTCCGGAATAGACCATTCACACTTTTGTTCCAAAATACCGGTAAATTCTGACATCATTAACCAGAAATGACCTCTAAACTGCTGCGCTTGTATTTGTAAACATCGAAGGGGTCGGCCTTTTCTTGATGGTTTCACTTTTATGTAAAGCTATAGCATTCATGCAGCTGCCTTGTGAGACATTTAAAGGCAGAAACGCAAACCGCAACTAAATACTTACACACTTGACTACATTACAAACTCTGTGGATGGATAAGTATTGTGAACAACTTATATGAAAACATATGGAGAAACACTTTCACATGTCGAGATGTACAAAATGTGTGTGTGTGCTGGCGCTCACTGGCTCCTTCACGTGCACACACGTCAAGCAACTGAAGCAACTTGAAGGTAAACAAACAGCGGTTTATCATAAGCATTTTATCGATAATATTTTACGCAGTTGGCATTAAGAAGGAACATAGAAACGTTATCTGACTAACATCTAGCAGCTAAATGTGTCTGGAAAAATATTCAAAGGCTTTTATTTTCATAAACCGCGAGGATGTGAATGCGTCTGAGTGTTCTGATTGGCTGGAGTAGACGTCTTACGTCAGCGCATTCTAGACGTGAATGTGCTCTTTCCGGCAATGTTCCTTCTACGTTCACACAGCACAGCATTCCAGCAAATTACTGGTAATGTTACAACTTCTCTTTCTGGATAATTGCCAGAACGAATTTACCTGTATTTTCAATAAGGACCTGTTCAAAAAGGAGCTAGTGGCTACAGATTTCAACAGAAGAAAGAAACTCAAACAAGTGGAGGGTGAGCAAATGATGACAGAATTTAAATTTTTGGGTGAACTATACTTTAACACTTGCTTTATCTTGTCACAATGTAAGCTACAAAATCAGTTTAAAAAAAGGATAAGACTTTACTTTATAGGGATAAGACCTTTATACTCATGACATCATGAATATGAAAGACATTTTATGCATGCGGTGGCACAGTGGGTATCGCTGTCAGCTCATAGCAACAAGGGTCGCTGGTTAAAGCCTTGGTCAGTTGTCGTTTCTGTTTGGAGTTTGCATGTTCTCCCCGTGTTGGCGTGGGTTTCCTCCATGTTCTCCGGTTTCCCCCACAGTCCAAAGACACTATAGGTGAATAGCACTATAGGCGCTATAGGTGAATAGGTGAATTGGATAAACTAAATTGGCCGTAGTGTATGTGTGTGAATAAAAGTGTATGGGTGTTTCTTTCACTTTTTTTCAGTGGAAGAAACTAAATTTGTCAAATGTTTGTAAAAATGTCTCATAAATAATTTTAGAACAGCGTCATTTATTTTTAATCACACTTTAGTGACAAATTTAATTTGTACCACTGTAGTTGAGATCAAGAAAAAAAAGAATGACGTTATATACTTCATGAAACAAAAATGGCCTCGTCACAATTGTGCTTATTACAGATATTTGCAACATAGGCTCATTCTGAAAATGTACCCCTATATACGTTTCTGGAGATCACAAATTATGTAGCCAGAAGTACGTATGGCTGCATTTCATCTTTAAAACGAACGCTACGGGGTGGTATGATGCCGTTCCTTCTCAGGCTTACCAGCTGACCACTTATCTCTGTATGGACGGCTTTTCCGCTGTTACCAGTTTGTCCAGTGGCTCACCGCGTATGTCGCTGAACTTCAGACGCAGAGAGGAGTTGATTGTGATGAAGGGGTTTGAGTCCCGTGATGAACAGTTCCAGTAAAACGGGTAAGACAAAAACAGAAGCCAAAAAATAAAATAAACAAGTAAATAACAGGGTGTGAATGTGGTCAAATCTGAAACGTGGTAAAAATCAGGAGGCTGCGAGGGCTTTTTTTTCAGGATTGCTTTTCAAAACACTGAAGTTGGGTTTCGGGAAGAGGGTGAGTGGGTCAATCGGTGCTTATTAAAACACTATTGGTTGGGTTTAGGGAAGGGAGAGGGTGGGGTCGGTTGGTCAGTCAGCAAGTCGACAGTGGCCTCTGGTGGATTGACGGCAGCAGGCGCGAATGACACTCGCGAGAGAAATTTGAGATCTGAAAAAGCGTACACAGCGGCCTCTGGTGGATTTGGGAAAACAAAAACATGCAAAGAAAGTAGCTCTCCAGAAATGTATATAGGGGTATGTAATCAGAATGAGCCTGGTTGGATTAATGACATGTTATGTTGTCTTGGTAATGTCAAGTTGTCATAACAAAGACATTTCAAACAATGTCACCTTTTAAAATGTATAACAACTGAGCAAATGACACTTAATGACATGTCAAAGTAAAAGTAAAAGTGTAAAGTGCTATCAAAATACACAATGTGGCTTCTTTATGAGATCAATGGTATAGTTTTAAAAACAGGTTTGGGGAGACAAAATAAAATAATAGCAGGATTAAACGTTTTGGATGAATATTTCAGATCACGAACTGGCAGTTAGCAGGCACCCCTCGCTCAAGCATGGCCTTGACTTGCTCCAGACAACCGTCCCATGCAGCATAGTGCAGCCTGCGCTCATCCAGCAGAGAGTGCCTGGGCTTGGGTCGACGGTGGATCCTCCACTGTCTGGTTCCTGCAGTCGTCCGGACCTTCCTCTCCACAGAGCACATGGACACAGAGTCATGGAGCTCCAGCCACCGCCAGTGCACCTCTGGGCCTGCGCGAGCCATGGCAGGACAGTCTGTGGAGGACCAGATTTCATTTGAATGTGTTACTTATATTATTATTGGCCTACTACCAAGTAAGATTTAGTAAAGATTACACTGAACTAAATGTATAACAAAATAGATTCTGGCTATCTCCACACTTACTCCACTAGGGGGTGGTAAAACTTTACAGAAGTTTCTCAGCCAGTTCATTACATCACTAAAGTGGACCATTTCTGACCTACATTTGAAGTGTAATAAATGTTAAAATTGTGCGAATTGCCGAAGTGGTTGCATAACTCTATAAAGTCCTCGTCTCACTGGGTCCGAAATTCAACATGGATCTCCCAGCGAATGTTTTCAGAGTCTGTTCAGATCAGTCCTTTGGCTGCAATTTCATGTAGAAGCATGTTGTCATGGTAACAGTGGCTGCTATTACTATTTTAGAGGTTTCATTAACTTTCCTGGCAGAATGTCGTGTAGAGAAAAATGTGGAAAGCATTGTAGAGACATTGTTAGAAATGGATTTAAAACAGTATACTGTATAATGCTTCATTCTAGTTCAAGTCAAGTCGAGGTTTATTGTCATTCCGCTACATGTGTGGACATACAGAGGAATGAAATGGCGTGTTTCGCAGGACCACAGTGCTACATAAATTAATCATAAATACAAACGCAACACTGGACATAAGAGCTATTTTAAAAAACATACAGTTGAAGTCAGAATTATTAGCCCCACTTTGATTTTTTTTTCTTTTTTAAATTTTTCCCAAATGATGTTCCCAACAGAGCAAGGATATTTTTACAGTATGTCTGATAATATTTTTTCTTCTAGAGAAAGTCTTATTTGTTTTATTTCAGCTAGAATAAAAGCAGTTTTTGATTTTTTTAAAACCATTTTAGGGTCAAAATTATTAGCCCCTTTAAGCTTTATATTTTTCTACAGAACAAACCATTGTTATACAACAACTTGCCTAATTACCCTAACCTGCCTAGTTAATCTAATTAACCTAGTTAAGCCTTTAAATGTCACTTTAAGCTGTAGAGAAGTGTCTTGAAAAATATCTAGTAAAATATTATTTACTGTCATCATGGCAAAGATAAAATAAATCAGCTATTAGAAATGAGTTATTAAAACTATTATGTTTAGAAATGTGTTGAAAAAAATCTTCTCTCCATTAAACAGAAATTGGGGGAAAAAATAAACAGGGGCCAAAAATTCTGGGGGCTGGCTAATAATGACTGACTTCAACTGTATACATATATAAG
Organism: Danio kyathit; assembly: GCA_903798195.1. Lineage (NCBI taxonomy): Eukaryota > Metazoa > Chordata > Actinopteri > Cypriniformes > Danionidae > Danio > Danio kyathit. The sequence goes on along the minus strand of LR812536.1, from coordinate 54,179,471 downwards.
ATAATTAACTATATCATGTGCAACATGATTGTGGTACATTTATAGTAAACATCGTTTTCATTATTGAGTTCTTGCAAGATGGAGTTTAGATAAAGTGTCAGGTGCATAAGAGAGAGGTGGTTTGTCAAGCCCACTCACCTGTATGAAGCATATATACTTACTAATGTTAAATACTAAAATATATTAATCAGTTTCATGACATTTGAAACTAATCAGTGTGCAGTGAGTATTGTGAGCATTAGATACACTCTTAAAAATAACTACAACTATAGCAGAGAAGAACTATTTTGAGTGCCTTGAACCTTTCAGAACCATTTGTTTCATAACATTTGTTTTACAATCTGAAGAACCTTTCTCAGCTTTAAAGAACCTTTTGTGTAATGAAAAAGTTAGTGATTTAATTTTAGTTGGTTTATTTATCATCTATTTATCAAAACATTATTTCAGGGCACAAAACTGGCTAAAAATCTCATTTAAATTTCAACATTAATTTGATGATAGTTTGGTTGATGTTTAAACCTTTGTTCAATGTTGGTTGCAGTGTAAATCGTGATCTAATTATAGTTGTAAAAATGTTGATTTTGTGACCATTTGATCTATTTATCATTATTAAAATAACATTATTACAAATTCAACTAAATTCAAATATTACCAAAACTGGCTAAAAATTAATGATAACTTTTAACGTTGTTTCAATTTATTCAATGTTGATTTAACTTATGTCTGCTTTCTGGGATGGATCTTTAAGGTTCTTAATGGAACAAGAAATGTTAATAAAAACTTTGTTTTTATATTAAAATGTACATAAATGTTGACATTTTTAGAGAAAATCTGAAGTTTTGACAAGATTACTGTGAGGTGATTTGTTTTTAGTACATTGTTGTTGCATAAGTTAAAGGGATAGGTCACTCAAAAAAAAAAAAAAAAACATTATCAGACATACTGTGAAAATTGCCTTGCTCTGTTAAACATTATTTGGGAAATATTTAAGAAAGAAAAAAAATTCAAAAGGGGGCTAATAATTCTGACTTCAACTATATATATATATATATATATATTATAGGTGGGCATAGATAAATTAAAATGGCTCATTTGAATTCTGCCGAAGGCATTCAGAATATGTGTGCTACCCAAATAATAAGTCTTTGAGAACGGGTTTCTCAAGCCAGGTGGAGCATTAGACCAGGGGCTCATCTTCTGTTTCCAAAATGCATCACAAACTGCTTGAGAAACTGTTCTACTATGATAATTGGTGATGAAAATAAATGATCTTCAATAAGATGTACTTGTGTTTACTAACTGTTTATTCAGTTAAACATCAATGTTGAACTGTAGGCCTAAATAAGCTCCAAACAGTGATTTCATACTTGCTTTTGATGTACGTACATACAGAAAATGCTGCTTCGCAAAGGCAAGTTCACAGAGCCCTAACAGTTTCAAACATTGAGTATGTTTACATGGGCAACTATACTTTAATACGATTTTAATATGATTAAAACAATACTCTGATTAAGAGTCTACCATGTAAACAGCAATTTTTGATTACTTAATGCGACTAAAGTCATAACTGAACTAAACAGAAATGGAATTGAGTCGTGGAGTATGCAGATATTAGTGGCATTACTGACAAACTATTCCCATCATGTAGGACTTTTCGCCATATTTTCCGACAAGATCCACACAGGCGGCTGTCAGTAAAGGACCGAACAGACACACAGACGCACACACACACACACACATCGCGAAATGCGGAAGTTTTTTTTCCTCTCATTTGGCGTGCGTTATTAAATTCCATAACACTCTCACCTGTCCTTACTCATTTATTTGCGTCTAATACCCCAGTTTGTCACGAAGGCATGAATTAAATGTTTGTGAGTTAAAGGGAAACTGCTCAACTGCAGTTAGAGTCAGGCATCCTGCTGATTTGATTCAGAAGGGCACTTCTTTCCCAGACGGCTCACCGGTCAGGTATACATCCGCGCTAAACTATCAAGGTGAAAGTCATCATAGCTTGCATAGAAAAGACCCAGCTCTCACCCAACTTTGAGAATAAATTAACGGCGATATTTTTTTTATCGCGCGATAAGTCTCGCGTTAACGCCGATAACGGCCCACCACTAATATATATATATATATATATATATATATATATATATATATATATATATATATATATATATATATATATATATATATATATATATATAGTTTTTATTTATTTATTTATATTGCACGACACGTTTTATAATATTTTACAAAATAGCTCTTGAAATGTAAGTTTTCAGCTCCTATGCTCTCAAATTCATTCTGCGTAAATCTGCATATTTTATTATTATTTCTGTACCAAATTCTGTGCAGAAAAAAACGTAAAACTGTAGATTCTGTCTGGTCCTGCCTATAGCCTTTTAAGTTTGTTTTAAATACATTTTACAGAAAGCTTTTTTTAATATCTCCTTTTTATGCAAACAATGATGAGGGAATTGTCATTTTTAGCACTCAGACTGACAGATGCAAAGAGGTGTAGTTTAGAAAGATCACACTTGAAGTGTTGTTCTCGCTGTGAATTCATGTTCCAAGCCAAGCTGCGACCCGCTGGAGATCTGGAGGCGTGTTCGGCCTGTCATGTCGTGGGAGTTCGGGATTATGTGGGCGGACAACTGCCTCCTGCCCTCGCCATTTATCAAGACAAAATATCTTTTCAGAGCACAAAACTGCACGGCTGCTGAGAAAGACTATACAATTAAATCAAATGACATGATGCTGTTTTGTAACATTTTTCAGTGAAAATAACACTACACATTTCACATTCACTTTCCAATGCCCATTAAACTCCTATACTGACTACTGAGTGGCTTCTCAAACAATTATGAGTTCAAAAGATAACTTGCTTTCCCTGTGAATTTAAAATACCAGTCACATAAATACAGATTACCAGAAACGAGTGTGTGAATTTGCAGATGACTGGAAAACGAGACAGAAGTTACCTGTGAGTGCCTGTTACTCCATGGCGTCTTGCTTCTCTCCGGTGTTCTGTGTTCTGAGCCGATTTCTCAGCGTGGCAAGTCCGGTCTTTCCACTTCCTCTGATATTGTTCATCAAGTGTTTTATGTTCATCTGAGGTTGCTATGGTGAGATTGGGTTTTCGGAGCACTGTTATTATATGATGGCACTGATGAGAGAGAGAGAGAGAGAGAGAGAGAGTGCGCATGCCTGATGGTTACTGAGGTACATTTGCATACGCACTCAAATGCTTGTGGTTAATTTTCTCCTGTACTTTTTTCTGTGTAAAACTCATTGAATTGTTGTTTTTTTAATCATTATTTAGACATGATCACAGCCATTTTGCTTATTGTGATCTTTAAAAATGTATTCATTTTTATGCTTTAAATCAGGGTGGCACAGTGGCTCAGTGGTTAGCACTGTAGCCTCACAGCAAGAAGGTTGCTGGTCCGTATTCCCAGCTGAACCACTTGGCATTTCTGTGTGGAGTTTGCATGTTCTCCCCTTGTTGGCGTGGGTTTTCTTCTCCGGGTGCTCTGTTTTCCCCACAGTCCAAAGACATGTGCTATAGGTGAATTAAATAAACTTTCAAGAGTTCACACTTAGCTGATTATTGATTATAAAGCTTGTTTGGCATGCTGTCCCGGGAGAGAGCCCTGAGCTCATAAGATCCTCGAGCCCAGGGCTCCCTCCCATTTGCAAGGCGAGAGGGGAGTTTAAGCTCAGGTAGATCTCGAGAACTCCCCTGCTGTAGTAGCTAATGAACAGATAGTGATTGCTCTTAAGAGATAAGTGCTTACTAGGAGCATGTCTATGGTGCAGACTTGGATTAGTCAATTAACTTAAGTTGCATGTTTTTGGATGGAGGAACCCGGTGGAAACCCACGTGAGCAGGGGGAGAACGTGTAAACTTCGCACAGAAACGTCGGCTGGCTTGGTAAGGACTAGAACCAGTGACCTTCTTGCTGTGAGGCAACAGTGCTAACCACTGGGCCACTGTGTCACCCATCTAAGAAAGGAGGAAGAGTAGGGGTGGAAGGGGGGATTCTTCAAAACGAAGATGGCTGTTATATGGAACCTAGGGTATTTATAGTGGATTAGGAATCGTCTGATTGGTGAATCATAAATTGGATAATGAGGGACCAGTCGCAAGCAATCATAAGCACGTGATCCTCTCGAAATTAGTTTAGAAATAAACTTCACAAATTGGCCAGTGTATTAGTGTGTGTGTGAATGTATGAGTGTATGGGTGTTTCCCAGTACTGGGTTGCGGCTGGAAGGGCATCCGCTGCGTAAAACATATGCTGGAATAGTTGGTGATTCATTCCGCTGTGGCAAACCCTGATAAATAAGCGACTAAGCTGAAGGAAAATTAATGAACGAATGTTTTAAATCATCCAGTTTCCAGCCCGATTTTACAAGGAACCGTAACTATTTTACATATTGTCAGAAAAATGTCTATGAATTCATACAATTTAATTTGTATGAAAACGTACAACATTTAAAAGGAGGCATGCCCCCACCCCTAACCCTGCCTCTGCCCCTTATTAGAGGATGAGAAAATTGTAATAAAATGTACGAATGTGATCAGACAAATTAATGTGAATTAGCCACTAAAGTTGCAAATACAAACTAGCCAATAAAGTTGCGAATTGCCATGAGATTGCATTGGCTGTGCAAATGGAATACTGATTTGAATCAAAAATCAAAACAGACTGAAAGTCAATGAAATGTTTGTAACTGTTTAGTAGGATTCGAATAGCAAAACTGGAAAAAGGTGTTTTTGCGCTGCAGAAATGCGAGAAATGTTCTAAAAACGCTCAGCTGTATGCGTTTTTGCAGCACAGCATTTTTTTCAGTCGGTTACAGACTGTTACAAATTGAAAGTCTTTAGCAGATTATTTGTTGACAGTGCACATTATTGTCCCGCCCCTCCTCCACTGTGATTGGACAGCTAGCTAATGGGCGCTACGATTTTCAACTTGCAATGGCGGAAAAAACACAGAGGTTGCATCCGAAATTGCATACTTCCATACTATATAGTACGTTAAAAACAGTATTTGAGAAGTACCCGGATGACCTACTCCTTCCGGCGAGATTCTGAAATGCTCATCAATCCAATCCACGCTACGCTATCCCATACGCTTATTTCACGCAGCCACCATATTAAAACATGAAAGCGAGGCTGCGGTGGGAAGAAACTCGGAAGTATTGACCTTATTCTTCAATGCGGAAGTGTGCTCGTTTCTGCGATTGTTTTAGAACTTCCGTTTCAGTTGCCTATGGGAGAAATGACTAGGAATAATAAACGGGAGAAAACGGTCAAACTACTCGCTCTACAAACAAGTGTTTGCATGATTATACAGACAAAATAGAATAATATAATAAGAAAACCTCAGTTTGCAACATCAAGCAACAGAACGACCTGTTTTTAACATCTAAAAATGAATGGAAGTGAATGAGACCGGAAGTCTCGAGCCAAATCGATTCAAATGGCTGCGCCCGCTCATATGCGGAGAATAAGGTGAATAGGATCAGCACTGTAAACATTGCAACAACATGCTGTGTACTACAAACCTCCAGCTGTTGCTGCGATTTCAAAATGCCAATATGGTGTAAACATCACTTTAATATTATTCAGTGAGTTTAATTTAATCAATTAACAGCATGTCAGGCATCAAACAGAATCATAATCTCTTAAGAGTAATACGCTTAAGTGTCCTCCTAGGCTTCAGTTCATGGCACCAGGTAAACACCGTGAGGACGCTTCTCTGCTTCAGCCTATGTAACCTGGTGAGCGATAAAACAATGCAGTCCTCTGTAGCACACCCTTGTGTTGTCTGTAATAGTGTTTTCCCGGCACTGAAGTTTTAAAAACTTCCCGCTAACATTTAAGTACCGCTGAGTGCATTCATAAACACCGCTCATAGTGTTCACCAGTGCTCAATAGAAATGACTGTGATTGGCCGTGAAGGTCATCAGTTCACTGCTCTTCACTGACTGCAAACACAGATGCACGAACATTGGAGCATTTTAAAGACGCAAAGATCAGTCGATTCATCAGCGAATCACTCGTCTGTGTTTGCAATCGGTAAACAGCGGTGAAGTGCATTGAACTAATGACCTTCTTGGCCAATTACAGTCATTTCTGTTAACACCGGTGAACACAATGGCAAATCAGCAGTGTTGCGTTCAACAGTGCTTAAATGTTAACAGGAAATGGACGGTTTTTATAAATTCCAGTGCCAAAATTCAGTATTGTGACAGGTCTAACATAGTGAAAGAATAACTTCATTAACTTGAGTTTGATAAATGGCATCTAAAACGTTAAAAGAAAACGTTACCTAACTAGTGCCATTTCCCTTAACTTAGCTGAACATGAGGTCTGATTTACCTTTTTATTTTCACTATCCATTCAGAACGAACCTTCGGGTCACTCGAAACAAAGTGAAATGATAAATTTGTGTTACTATCTCTTTGCTGATAGGATATACAGCCAGGTACACAACATTCCTGACTCATTAGGGGAAACTCAAGGTTTCTTCCCACCGCAGCCTCGATTTCGCTTTTGTAATGGCAGCCGCGTGAAATCAGTCTATGATGTCACACGAGAGAATTCATGAATGGGAGTGAAGCGACACAGATGATGCAGCATGTAGGTTACGTGATCATGACAAATGGCCGATGTAGTACGTCAGAGTTTCATTCATACTACTCACATTCATACTAGATAGAACATACTTTTCTAATGGTCGTGTGGTAAATTCAAATTCAAATGAAGTACAGTCCACTCGAGTAGTAGACGATTTTAGAGTGTTAACCAGAGTGTTCAGGGCTGATCATAAAACACCCACTCATCACTTTGCCATGCTGCAGGGGCTCAAAAAACGCGACACTACCACTGAAAACAACAGAAAACAAACACTCAGCATGATAAAAAATGATTCTGTGGACTTAATGTTGGACTGAGAAAGCATAGCCTGAAAGTTTAATTACTTGTAAAAAGTGGAAGTTTGAAATCAAAACCCCTATGTCATTTGCACCCTGAGTGTAGTGCCTAGCCATCTTGGCCTAGAAAATAGCAACTTTTCGTCAGACATAGTGCACGATGTAACTAGAGAAGAGTCCAGATTTAAATAGGAAAATTATTGAAAATCTTTGGTCCTTTTAAAGCGAGATGCTACTGGTCTAATCCAATTCAATGATTTATGCTAAGCTAAGCTAAAATTTCTCCTGCCAGACCTAGGCCCGGTTTTTCAAAAGTAATCCACTAGGATTTTGGATAACAGATTGGATCAAATCTTGAAAATGGGTTTTTCAAAAGAAAAAACGGATTACATAATCGGATTAGATCATGTAATCCAATCTTGGTTTTGATCCGGATCAAACCTTTAGTTTGGGTTTTTCAGACCTTTTTTGTAGGATTTGGATCACTTTGATCCAAAAAAATCTGGATTAAACTGATCACATCAGAAGGGTGGATTCAGCGTGGATTTCATGCCCAAAATATAATGAAAACTTTAAAAATGTCTTAAATAATACTATATTTGGATCATGCAGAAGTATCATACAAGATATCCTATTTATTCATAAGGTTTTAATTGTATTTGTTCATCCGTCAGGCTACAGTGATTATTGGGGGATTAGGTAGGCTGTAACGTATTCAGCCTTTCAGTGTAGGCCTACAGCAAAGTAGAAAGAGTTTGGCCTCATAAAAAATCCCCCAAACAGCTGTCAAAATCGACCAAAAACAATACATTTTATTCTGTCACTCATTGATATATATACTCATCACATTCATTCATTCAGTTTTTTTTAGCTTAGTCCCTTTATTAATCTGGGGTCGCCACAGTGGAATGAACCACCAAGTTATCCAGCATGTTTTTACGCAGCAGATGCCTTTACTGCCGCAACCCATCTCTGGGAAACATCCACACACACTCATTCACACTCATACACTACAGACAATTTAGCCAACCCAATTCACCTGTACCACATGTGTTTGGACTGTGGGGTAACCCAGAGCACCCGGAGGAAACCCACGCGAACGCAGGGAGAACTTGCAAACTCCACACAGAAACGCCACTGACCCAGCCGAGGCTCGAACCAGCGACCTTCTTGCTTTGAGGCGACAGCACTACCTACTGCGCCACTGCGTCGCCATAAATTCATCACAATGGAAAATATTTTTGTTTTTAGAATATTTATTAGTGATGCATGCAATAATTACAGACATAGCCGGCCCTCTCTATAAGCTAACTTTTGACGAGTTTTTGCTTTTGAAATTAATAAAAAAAATATTTTTTAAAAAGTAAGCTGGATTACGTGATCACGAGCCCAGGGCCCGGTTTTTCAAAAGGTTTAATCCGGATAAAAATGATCTGGATTTAGTAATCCTTTTTCTGCGATCCGTGATCACGTAATCCAGCTTACTTTTTGAGCCAGTTTTTCAAAGCAACATCGGATTGGATCGATCTGATCCGGATAGAAACTTTTCAGGATCACTAAATCTGGATAACCAGTGCTCAAACAGGATTGGAAATCACAATGTAGAACTATAGATATGTAAAGAGCAACAAGTAGAATTGTGTGGGGACAATATAACTTTAGTTTTATTTGAAATGAAAACACACACATTTAAAAAAAAAAAAAAAAAAAAAACTAAAAACTAAAAAGTTTCAAATATAGATGTATCGAATTAAAAAAAAAAGACTTAATGCCAAAACTCCACAATAATTTTAGACTTCCTCATCTTATGTGGAGAGACCAGCTTGTCTGAGCGTAGCCTTTAGGAGGCGAATCTCAAGTCTGGCCTTGGTTCGCTGCAGTTTGGTCAGAGTCAGTTGTTCCTCTGCTTTTTCTCTGCTGTGCTTCTGCCCTTTCAGTCTCTTTTTGCAATTGTTGAAAGTGATTTCAAAAATCAGTGATTGCCATTCTTTGCATTTTTTTGGTTATTCTGTTATCATTGCATGCATCACTAATAAATATTCTAAAAACAAAAATTATTTTCCATTATGATGAGTATATATATATCAATTAGTGACAGAATGAAATGTATTGTTTTTGGTCAATTTTGACAGCTGTTTGGGGGATTATTTTATGAGGCCAAACTCTTTCTACTTTGCTGTAGGCCTATAGTGAAAGGCTGAATACGTTAAAGCCTACCTGATGGATAAACAAATACAATTAAAACCTTATGAATAAATAGGATATCTTGTATGATACTTCTGCATGATCCAAATATAGTATTATTTGATACATTTTTAAAGTTTTCATTATATTTTGGGCATGAAATCCACGCTGAATCCACCCTTCTGATGGGATCAGTTTAATCCAGATTTTTTGGATCAAAGTGATCCAAATCCTACAAAAAAAGTCTGAAAAACCCAAACTAAAGGTTTAATCTGGATCAAAACCAAGATTGGATTACGTGAGCTAATCCGATTATGTAATCCATTTTTTCTTTTGAAAAACCCATTTTCAAGATTTGATCCAATCCGTTATCCAAAATCCAAGTGGATTACTTTTGAAAAACCGGACCCGGGAGATCGATCAGCTAAATGGATTCAAAAATGGTAAAACTCGACTGTTTCATTTTAGAGGAGGTGTAAAATGAGCCTATTTCCAAAAAAGTTCATTTAAGGCAACAGGTCATGTTTTTTTAAAGTAAAGCCAAATAATCGATTTAAAACCAACATTGACATTTTTCACTGTGAAATCCATATAGAAATTCCTCCTGGAATCCTGGAAGCAGTGACCTCCTAGCTGTGTGGTGACAATGCTAACCACTAAACCAGTCACAGCAAATGTCACCTTTGCAGTTGCCAAACGACAGTTAATCCTAGATACTCCTCTAAATTTTGTGTAATGAAATCACATGGTCACAATCAATTTATAACAGAGTCCTGTTTCACACTTCCACGTCAGGAAGACCTTATTTAAGATTTCCTGTTGTTCAGTGGCTTCAGGAGTAAATCAGCAAACACACAAAGCGTAACAAACCATTTCTTGACATCTCAGACACGAGTATGACATCATCCTCCCTGCAGGTGATTTGCGCTTTGAGTCTGAATGTTGTGTTAATGTCGGGTGGGTTTTTGGGCTTGTGAAGGAAGGCCTGTTTTTAATGGGCCTCATAGGGGCGTCTCTGTAAGAGCACATCGTGTTTGTTTTGCTTCTCAGCAGGTTTCCCACTGACCTCCATCAAAGTACATTCACTGACCCACAAGAGGGCAATGTCTGTCCAGCAAAGATTTATTATCACACTGAACCGCTAGAGGCGCTGTTTTAAGCATTCATTAGCTCACTCTTCAGAACTGTCTTATGGCAGATAAGGACTTCAATGATTTGAGACCTTAACTGTGACATAATGTTGTCTAAGCGTGCAGTTCCAACCAGCCACACCTGTTATGCACAGTATCTGATGATTCCACATTGAAACTCTGAGATTTGGCACACTGGGTTCTTACATGCTTGTTTTACTAAATCTTTCAGGACAAATAGTTTAACATTTAAAGCTGTAGTTCATGCAGTTCATCAAAAAATAAGGAAAGAAATGTTCATGATTTTCTCTTTGCTGTGGAGCACGAATGAAGATGTTTGTGAGAATGTTCTTGCTGCTCCTTTGTTTACAACAAAAGCAAACTTCAAAAGGTATGAAAAACACTTTCAAGTATAATAAACTAAAGGGGTCATGAAAAAAAAACGTTTCAGATTTGTATATTATTTTCCTCAACTACCAAAAAAAAGGTCCTTTATTTGTATTCTCATTTTTTGTCCACATTTTAATTTTCTGTACGATACATTAAATTCCCACCAATCAATTTGGTGTCTAATAGACATCCAAGCATAGACATTTGCTTGCTGTCCTAACACACTGAGAACTTCTGGAGTCTTGAAATCAGCACACCCTGCTGAAAAATCCAGCTTAAACCAGCCTATGCTGGTTGGCTGGTTTTAGCTGGTCGACCAGCCTAGTTTTAAAGGGGTTTTGGCCATTTCCAGGCTGGTTTCCAGCCATTTCCAGCCTGGTCTTAGCTGGTCAGGCTGGAAGTTGACCAGCTAAAACCAGCTTGACCAGCCAAAACCAGCTATGTCCAGCTTAAACCAGGCTGTTCAAGCTGGTTTTAGCTGGTTTAAGCTGGTAATTTTCCAGCCTGACCAGCTAAAACCAGGCTGAAAATGGCCAAAACCCCTCTAAAACCAGGCTGGTCGACCAGCTAAAACCAGCCAACCAGCTTAGGCTGGTTTAAGCTGTTTTTTTCAGCAGGGCAGTTTATTGAAAACAACTATATATTAAAAGTCTTAGCTTCTGGTTGAGAGTTCATGGAAGAGATGGGGAAATCCGTTGCAGACACACGGCACACACAACAGGGACTCCAGGAATACTAAGAGCCAGGGGAAATCACAGAGACGCTGGAGCAAGAGAAACGCTGGAGAAAGGATCGAGTGAAGCGTGGGGTGTGAGTATCAGGACCAACAGTGGTAGAGTGAACGGAGGTGCTCTTTTCTACTGTGTGTCGTGTGTCTGTGCGCAGGTGATGGGGATTAGTAATCAGGTGAATTGGGTGTTGAGAAATGATGTACAGGTGCCGGGCTGAATGTCTTCAGGTGAGGATGATTGAGAGAGGGGAGAGCCTGGTCTGACTGTGACATTACCCCCTCCTCCAGGGATGGCTTCTGACACCCTAACCCGGGGGAAGGGTCTTCCATGATTACCTTCATGGTGTAGTTGGGGGTAGGTTCCAGGACATCGGGAGGAGGGGGACAGTATCAGCTCTAGGGGGAACACAAAGGACGGCTTATGGCTTTGGGGAACTCGGAAGATGGCTAGAGCCATTAGGGGAAACTCAAGTAAGGCTCCATCTGTTTGGGGAACTCAAGAAACGACTCTGGCCATTTGTGGAACTCAAGGGATGGCTCCGGCTGTTTGGGGAACTCAGGAGACAGCTCCGGTCGTTCGGGGAACTCATGGGATGGCTCGGCCGTTCGGGGGATTCAAGGGATGGCTCAGTCCATTTGGGGGACTCACGGGATGGCTTCGGCCATTTGGGGGACTCACTGGACGGCTCTGGGCATTCGGGGAACTCAAGAAATGGCTCCAGCTGTTTGGGGAACTCATAGAACGGCTCCGGCCATTCGGGGAACTCAGAGGACGGCTCTGGCCATCTTGGGGAAATCAGAGGACGGCTCTGGCTGTTCTGGGAACTCAGAGGACAGCTCCGGCCGTCTTGCGGAACTCAGAGGACGGCTCCGGCCTTCTGGGAACTCAGGAGATGGCTCCGGCTGTCAGGGAACTCAGGAGACGGTGCCAGTCGTTTGGGGAACACCTAGGATAGCTCCGACCGTTCGGGGAACTCTGGAGATGGCACAGGCTATTCAGGGAACTCTGGAAATGGCACAGGCCGTTCGGGGAAACTCTGGAGATGGCACAGGCCTTTCAGAAATCTCAAGGGATAACACAGGCCATTCGGGGAACTCAAGGGACAGCACAGGCCGTTTGGGGAACTCAAGTGATGGCACAGGCCATTTGGTGAACGCAAGGAATGGCACAGGCCATTCGGGGAACTCAAGGGACGGCACAGGTCGTTCGGGGAACTCAAGGGTTGGCACAGGCTGTTCGGGAAACTCAAGAGACAGCACAGGCTATTTGGGGAACTCAGGGGACAGCACAGGCCGTTCGGGGAACTCAAGGGACAACATAGGCCATTCAGAGAACTCTGGAGACGACTCTGACCATCTGTGACTTTTATTGACATTTTAGTAGTTTGAAATAATATATAGAGAAGTCTGTAAAGTAACTAAAACTAACGCTATGGGGCGGTATGACGCCGCTCCTTTTTGCACTTACCAGCTGACCGATTACCTCCGTGTGGACGGCTTTCCAGCTGTTTCCAGTTTGTCCAGTAGCTTGCCATGTACGTCGAAGAATATGAATTGCAAAGTGGAGTTGACCATAACAACGAGGTTCGAGTCTGGCGAAGAACAGTTCCAGAAAGCAGGTAAGACAAAAACAAAAGCCAAAAAAAAGAAATAAACAAGTAAATAAGAGGGTGAGAATGTAGTAAAATCTGAAAACGTAAAAGCAGGCTGCCGCAAGGACTTTTTTTTTCTTGATTGCTTTTGAAAACAATGTTGGTTGGCTTTAGGGAAGTGGGTGGGCGGGTCAATCAGTGCTTTTGAAAAGGAGGAGGGTTGGTCAGTTGATCGGTCAGTCAGTCAGTCAGTCAATCAGTGGACAGCGGCCTCTGGTGGATTTACGCGAGGGCTATATAGAGGTCGTAATCAGAATAAGCCTTGGTTGAAAACAATAGTTTTTTTTTTTTTTTTGATTAACTTGCGCATTAATTGTTCACCTAAAGAATAACAATGTGCGCTAGCAAAATAAACCATTTCCATTTTGATTTTACATGGACTTTAAAAACAGATAATTTATGAGAATACATAGAAAATCCCCTGATTATAAGTGACAGTAAAATTCGGTTATTTATGAGTTTTTCATTACTTCATTCAATTCAATTCATTTCTTAATTCATCTTTATTTCTACAGCGCTTTTACAATGTAGATTGTGTCAAAAAAGCAGCTTAGCATTGATGTAGTTCTAGTAAATTAAAACTGCTTCAGTCCAGTTTAGTTCAGTTCAGTGTAATGTAAATGTCATTGAAAGTGAGTAAAAGGTTACTCCCATATGGATGTTTATAACCCTGCAGAATCCCCAATCAGTGATTATGACATCCATAAGAAGCAAATACGAACCATCCACTGTGTCCACAGAGTCTCTAAAGCCTTGTGGTTTAATGTATGCAGGGTTAGCATAATTCATGTTTGAGTGGTCCATAAAAACGAGCCGGGTTTCTGCTGCTCAGATCTGCCAGAGCTCTCAATCTGCTGACACAGCACTTTTCGCTAAGAGCCCGAACAGATGGATTGAGTCAATCTCTGGATGATAACTCAAACATGATAATAGAAAAACACAGAGAGTTCAGGTTACTGAATGGACATGTATATGTGAAGAAAAACTGTATGTATAGTTTAGAGAAGAATGTGTTTCTATCATAAATCAAAAGAAAATGTGCCGTGATTATGTTGTTTCTAATGGGCAGTAGGGGAATTACACAATATAGCTTTTAAGGTTTGCTGACTTTAGAAATAGATCACTTAAGGCAGAAAATGCAGTCATTAAAACTGTTTAAACATAAACCACATTTAATTATTGTGATTAATAAAATTTGAATGTCATTATTGTACAGTTTTGCAAGTCTGTGGCTCATTTTTTATGCTTTTGGACTGTTTTTTCTTCATATGAATTTATACTAAAGTTGCAACCTTGTAAAATAAATTCAGTCCCATTTTATATTAGGTGGCCTTAACTAATGTTTACTTGTGTACATATTGTAATGAATTTCTTTAATTACATTCATAATTACACTGTTGACCATCCCTTACACCTTAACCCACCCTTAAACTTACCCATACACCCAAACCCATCCTTAGGCTCATTCTGAAAACGTAAACATAAAAAACGTAGCCCGTGGCTGCGGTTTATCTTTAAAACGAACGCTATGAGGCGGTATGAGTGGGTCGGCGCTGGTCAATCTGTGCTTTTGAAAACACTATCGGTTGAGTTTAGGAAAGGAGAAGAGTGGGTCAGTCGATTGGTCAGTCAGTCAGTCAGTCAGTCAGTCAGTTAGTTGACAGCGGCCTCTGTTGGATTTACGCGAGAACAGCAGGCATGAACGGCACTCGCGAGAGAAATATGAGATCTAAAAAAAGTGTACACAGCAGCCTCTGGTGGCTTCTCGAAAACAAAAACTGCAAAAAACGTAGCTCCTGGGTCGTATTTGGGGCTCCCCAGAAATGTTTATAGGAGTATGTTTTCAGAATGAGCCTGGGTTGCCTTAACCCTACCCGTATCCCACCTCAAGACATTGACCTCAAGTACATTGTTTCATTTTCTGATGCAAGTACATAGTAGTTAATGCCACCTAATGTAAAGTGGGACCATCAATTCTAATGTTTGTGTGTTCGTGTGTTTAAGTTGAATTATTTTTGATCATTTTATTGAGGAAATATCAAATAAAATATGTCCAAAGGCATTTTTATCACTGTAATGGGGCTTGCATTATAAAGGTGTTGCATCATGGGATATTTATAGTGGTTGTGTGCTAATTAATGGCTAGATGTACATGGGTCAGGATTAAAATGAGTTTTAAAGAATAAAACCAGCAACCCAGTACTGGGAAACACCCATACACTCTCACATTCACACACACACACACACACACTCATACACAATGGCCAATTTAGTTCATCCAATTCACCTGTACCGCATGTCTTTGGACTGTGGGGGAAATGGAGCACTCGGAGAAAACCCATGCGAACACGGGGAGAACATGCCAACTCCACACAGAAATGCTCAAACCAGTGACCTTCTTGCTGACCATGTTTTACAGAAAAAAAATCAGTGTAGAAACAATAAACAAAAATCTTTTCAGGAAAAATTTGAAGAATCAATTGATGACATATTCATCAGTCCTTAAAAACAAATGAAGGGGGTCATAGTTTTGCATGACTGTTTATATGGCAATGCTGGTTTTGGTCCTGAACAATGCATAAAAGTTGATGTTTTTGAAAATTCCCGACAATGAGAGTCTTTAAAAGCGATGATGATTGTCATGTGGGTGCAAAGCACGTTAAGAGAGGTGTAGATTAAAGTCAAGCACAAACAAACACACAACAATGATTGAGTACATGAGAGTGTTGTTGTTGCTCAAGCGTTTGCTAACACTTCATCAGCAAAACTTTAGATTTACTAAACATTACAAACAAAAGCGGAGATACATTTACACACACACACACACACGAAATTATACGTAGACACGAGCGCCAAGCTCTTCACTTATAGTCACATCCCTACAGGTACTGTTTACTAACAAGGCGATGATACCAAATACTGACCCGGCATACGTTATATAGCGTTTTTTGGTTGTTTTCATGGATATGTGTGTACGTGAATCAATTTGAAAACAATGATTATAATACATGAAAACTTTTTTTGGCTACATCGTTGTCATAAAAACAGTCGAAATGTCATTTGAAATCTTTATTTACCAGCCTGATCTCACCAGGAAACGTAACTATTTTATGTTTTGTCAGTTTAGTGGCTAATTCGAGTTCAGTCACATGAAAATGTATGCTTTTTAAAAGGAGGCGTGGCACCAAACGAGCATATCAGCAAATTATACTAAATAAAACGAATGAGATCATACAATTTTATACGCATTAGCTACTAAATTAAAAAGTTATGAATTCCAGTGAGCCACAGCCATATCACCCTGCAGCCCAAGACCGGTTACTCACTGAAGCTAAGCAGCGCTGAGCCTGGTCAGTACCTGGATGAGAGACCACATGGAAAAACTAGGTTGCTGTTGGAAGTGGTGTTAGAGAGGCCAGCAGGGGGCGCTCAACCTGTGGTCTGTGTGAGTCCTAATGCCCCAGTAAAAGTGAAGGGGACACTACACTGTCAGTGGGCGCCGTCTTTCGGATGAGACGTTAAACCGAGGTCCTGACTCTCTGTGGTCATTAAAAATCCCATGGCACTTCTCGTAAAGAGTAGGGGTGTAACCCCGGTGTCCTGGCCAAAGTCCCTCAATCGGCACTTGACCATCATGGCCTCCTAATCATCCCCATCCCCCGAATTGGCTCTATCACTGTCTCTTCACTCCACCAATAGCTGGTGTGTGGTGAGCGCACTGGCGTTGTTGCCATCCAAGTGGATGCTGCACACTGGTGGTGGTGTGGAGAGACCCCCACAGCCCCAAACCGCCCCCCCCATCCTCATGATTGTGAAGCGCTTTGGGCGTATGGCCATACACAATAAATGCGCTATATAAATACAGTACACATTACATTACAGTGAGATAGCTTTGATTTTGCCACTATTCTTAAAATCACTATGTTTTCCCCATTCGCCATTGAGAGTTTTATGATCATTTATAGTTTTATAGATTTTTAACTAATACAGGTATGAGTACGCTGTAAAAAATGCCACACAATTCCTTCTTGTTGTCCCAACACAAATTAATTAACTTAATTTTTTATGTTCAATCTACGTAAATTTGTCAAAACAATTAAGTTGTCCCAAAAAACTCAAGAATTGTGTTGATACAGTGCATTTTAAATAAGTAGTTTGAACAAATAGCAAAAATAGTTAGTATGTGAATGTTGTTTTATTTTTACAGAAATATATATCCATACATTGACATTTATTAAATCAAAAGTTAACTTTTCGTACATTTCATTTGGTGCAGTCTTAAAAAAAAAGGTCCGTCTCGACTTTGACCCTCAAATTGGATGTAGTTAAAGCAGTTTATGTTTGTGTTTTGCTTGTTTTTTGAAACGTTACATCCAAGCACTGATGATGTAAACGCCGTTGTCAAAAACCAGCCTCTGTGGAGCCAGAAGTCCAATCAGGTAGAAGCAAAGCTCGACAAAAAAAAGCTTATTAAAGCGAAATCTGAGGTAATTAAGACACACGCGGGACCCCACAGGGCCTCAGAGCAAATCACAGCCAGAGGACCCGATTGAAAACACATGCTGCCTCTCTTTAGAGTACGCCGACTCATGTTGTTTCTCCATTTCCCCAAGTTTTGTCCCACTCAAGGACTTTGTATTGATTTGATTCTAATGCAATTTACAATTTGGTTTGTGCTTTATTATTAGGTGTTTTTTTCTTTAGTCTTCAGGGAGCCTTTGAATAAAAGTCAATTTTGCAGTTTAATACGGAGAGTTACTTAAACAAACAAAGATTTACATCCGTGGAGAGAGGATTTTCTGCAAGTGACTGATTTTGAAGCAATGACAATGAAATATTCTGGATGTCTTGGCACTGCTGATGTCCAAAAACAACCCCTCACTGAGTGGGACGTGTGTCTCTGTGGGAGAGGAATATCTGGAATTCAATTGCACTCTATTATTAATACATTGTGTTTGAATATACAATAACCTGTGAGTGACAAAAGATCTTTAATAAATGAGGATCTTCCATTAGAAGGCACCACAGCAGCTTGTATGTTAACGCATCAGCAAAGTTAAAGCTGCTTGCATTCTGCTTAAAATTAAACATGGAGATGCTACTTAAAGGGCCATGAGGAAAGTCAATTTTTATTCAATGTTTTGATGTAATCTCAACTGAAAAATGAAGAGAGGATGGAATGTAGAGTTGCCCCTTCCCTTTTTAAAAAGTAGCCAGTAGCGTTTTGTTTTTATCATTGCTCTGCCAGTGAGAGTGGTTGAGCTCAAGCGCATCAAATGAAAAGCAAATGAGAAGCGTCTTGAAGGGGGCGGGGCATGTCAGACACTAGACAACATAGGCTCATTCTGAAAACGTAGCCTTATATATTTTGAAGATTGCAAATTATGTAGCCAGAAGTACATATGGCTGCATTTCGTTTTCAAAATGAACGCTATAGGGGGGTATGACGCTGTTCCTTTTTGCACTTACCAGCTGACCGCTTACCTCTGTATGGACGGCTTTTCTGCTGTTACCAGTTTGTCCAGTGGCCATGTACGTCGACGGACTTGAGATGCAGAGATAAGTTGACCAAGATTATAAGGTTCGAGCCTGAAGAACGGTTCCAGAAAGTGGGTAAGACAAAAACAGACGCCAAAAAATAAAATAAACAAGTAAATAACAGGGTGAGAATGTGGTAAAAAAATTTGAAAACGTGGTAAAAATCAGGCGAGGGCTTTTCTTTTTCTGGATTGCTTTTTAAGACTGTCGGTTGGGTTTAGGGAAGGGGGTGGGCAGGTCAATCAGTGCTTTTTGTCGGCAGCTAGCTCTCTGCAACTCTTACATGGTCGCCCACTGACGCTAACAGGGCTGCCCCCGGTTAGTACCTGGATGAGAGACCACATGGGAAAGCTAGGTTGCTGCCGGAAGTGGTGTTAGCGAGACCAGCAGGTGGCGCCCAACCTGTGGTCTGTGTGTGTCCTAACGCCCCAGTATAGTGAAGGGGACTCTATACTGCTCAGTGAGAGCTGTCTTTTGGATGAGACATTAAACCGAGGTCCCGACTCTATGTGGTCGTTAAAAATCCCAGGATGTCCTTCGAAAAGGAGTAGGGGTTTAACCCCGGCATCCTGGCCATATCTGCCCACTGGCTTCTGTCTATCATGGCCTCCTAACCATCCCCATACCATAATTGGCTTCATCACTCTGTCTCCTCTCCACCAATCAGCTGGTGTGTGGTGTGCGGTCTGGCGCAATATGGCTGCCGTTGCTTCATCCAGGTGGATGCTGCACACTGGTGGTGGATGAGGAGATTCCCCCAATGTGTAAAGCGTTTTGAGTGTCTAGAAAAGCGCTATATAAATGTAAGGAATTATTAATATCATAATTATTATTATTATTTTGAAAACGTTATTGGTTGGGTCAAGAGAAGGAGGAGAGTGGGTTGGTCGATCGCTCAGTCAGTCGGTCAGTCAGTCAACAGTGATCTCTGGTGGATTTACGCGAGAAATGCAGGCGTGAATGGCACTCACAAGAGAAAACTGAGATCTCAAAAAGTGTACACAGCGGCCTCTAGTGGATTCGCGAAAACAAAAACTGAAAAAAAACGTAGCTCCTAGGATGTATTTGACACTCTCTGGAAATGTATATAGGGGTTCGTTTTCAGAATGAGCCTGGGTTGATACTAGAGAGTATTTGATTGGTTATGTTTAAGTTTTGAAGTAAAATGGTTTGAGTACTGTAAACTTATATATATTGAGGTATGTACGCATATATTACTTGTCAATAATTGTCAATCAATCGTCAATTTAGAGTATTCGTAACTCAAACATTTTAAGCTCAGTTATCAAATTGGGATGAGTTCAATTAATTGAACAAATGAAGTCCAAACAACTATAGATACCCAAATGGTTTGGTGTTGCTTCTAGCATTTGAGTTAACACAAATACTCATTCTGCTTGAGCTTTGCTCAAGTATAATTAGTTTGAGTTACCACAACTCTTTTCCATTAAGTCAAAGTAATGTTTTTTAATGATAAGTGAAACACATTCATTCATTCATTCATTTTCTTTCAGCTTAGTCCCTTATTTATCAGGGCTCGCCACAGCGAAATGAACCACCATTGCACAGCGAATGCCCTTTCAGCCACAACCCAGTACTAAGAAACAGCCATATACACACTCTCATTCACACACACACTCATACACTACGGCCAATTTAGTTTATTCAATTCACCTATAGTGCATGTCTTTGGACTGTGGGGGAAACTGGTGCACCTGAAGGAAACCCACGCGAACACGGGGAGAACATGCAAACTCCACACAGAAATGCCAACTGACCCAGCCGGGACTCGAACCAGCGACCTTCTTGATAAGTCAAACGAACTTATTTAATTTAGTGATTTTCACCGTTAGGTTTTACAGTGTGCACATTTTCAAAATGAATGCACATCTTAGCATTTCCATTAAGCAATGTTTTAATCTCACATTCCAAAACGCAAATAGCCGAATGGAAACATAGCTACAGATGCCGGTCACAAAACAAAAACTCATCCTACTAAAAACTAACTAAAGCTTAAATCTTCCAACTTCTCGCTGTCATTTCCTTTCTGTATTAACATTACAAGATCACCTTTGCTTGTGCTTTCTTTGGCTTCAGTGTTCAGTGGGGATTGTAACCATAACCCTTTGACATTCAGTCAGCACTTCATCTGTCAGTCCCTCAATTCCCAGTCGGCCAGCGGTCACTGATCTTGTCTACAGATTGGACTCACTTCTAATTCTAATTAATAAATCTCGTATAGATTTATGAAATGAGCTAATGGCTTGTATGCGGTCATAGTAACAGCACTGGCCCAGACACGTGAAGAGCACACGCAGCTTCAAAAAACAGAAAAACACAACCACATATTGATATACAGCATCAGCGAACTGCTCTGGGCTTTGAAAACAGTCTGCTTGCCAAATGTAATCTATGGCTCGGCTCCAGAAGCGCTCCATAGTGAGTGTCCCTTGCTGTCTTCTGCCTTCATAGGAAACTACCTTCATTAACTGTGAGGAAATCTCATCGAATTTGGAAGGTGACCAGCACTCTGAGGATGCGTTCACACTTGGCAGGTTTGGTCGGTTTGATTGTGGTTCATTTGAATAAGTGTGAACACTGTCATAGGAACTCTAGTGCACCTAATAAGTGGACAGAGACCACACGGAAATAAATTATTCATTCGATTTACTCCATTTTTGGAGGTAAGTGGTTGCAAACAATTTATATTGGCTGAATTTAAACAAACAAATTAAGATGTCACTACAGGTACTTGTGTGCAAAAACTTAGATTTACTAAAAAAAATTGAGTGACGGCAGCTTAGAGACGCCTCTCAGATGGAGAATGAAGTTACATGAATTGCTCAGCAGTAATCTTTTCACAGACTTCAACAGAGTGTAAAAATCTTGATGGTTCTGTGGGTCTCGTCTATCAAATCTGATCTTCATTTTGTATTTTCTATTGGATTCAAGTCAGGTGATTGGCTGGGCCATTCCACAGCTTGATTTTCTTTTTCTGAAAGCATTTGAGAGTTTCCTTGGCTGTGTTTTGGATCATTGTCTTGCTGAAATGTCCACCCTGGTTTCATCTTCATCATCCTGATAATGTAGATGTTGGACTGAAGCAGCTGATATTCATTTACACTGAGGGTTGCTGAAGAACTACTGCGAGATTTCAGCTGCTGTCGGGGCTTTCACTGCCTTTCTACACCTCCCTTTCTTCATGTGTTCAATACTTTTTTCCTGTGTCATTTCCTTTTATTACTGTACACATAACTTCATTTGTAAACCAATTAGTTTTGTTTTCTTTTCATATATCTATTTCTTTGGTTGTTACCAACATTCAGTGAAAATTTCAAGTCAACAGCACTTTTAGAAATATGTTTTCTGAGAAAAAATGGTGATGTGTTGAATACTTATTTTCCCCACTGTATATATATATATATATCTACAGTTGAAACCAGAAGTTTACATACACTGTATAAAAAGGGACATAACCCTTTAAAACAAAGTCAGATGTTAACGTGACTAAACTTTTTCTCTTTTAGGTAAGTTAGGATTATCAAATGTGTTTCTGTTATGCTTAATAGCAGAATAATGAGAGAGATTGTTTGAGAAATTGTTATAACTTTTCTTGAAAGTCAAATTTACATATGTAACCCTCTTCGTTGGTGTGCTTCCCCAAAATGTCTCTGCGTTGTGTATGTGTGATAGGATGAATAAGAAGGACACCAAGATCGTAATTGAGCCAAACAGAGCAGCTTTCCCTTTAATGGACTCCTCTCTTCCTTTTGTCACTCTCACAGCAGAAATGGCACTAACATCTTTTCCACAAGGAAACACAACTGAGTACATCACAAAATAACTTCAAAGATTACAATGTGTAACAAATGATTATAAATAAATAATGGAATTGTGGCTGCAGCTAAATAACTAGTAAGCTAGCTGTTCACAAACTAACTTAAACACTGAAAAGATAAACTAAAACATATGACAGGCAATTATAAATGTTAAATCTTTTCAGAATATAAAGAACCAACCAAATGAAATGCACAATCAAACCTAAAACAACATAAAATGTGCTCTGCCGCATGGAAACATCCAAAATATCCAAAATATATATCAATCTATCAAAAATAAGCACATCTACACATTAGTTTATGCCCTAACTATAACATATCTCTTAAAATAACATGGATGGCAAATATTATTGACAAAATTAAACAGATTCTGTGCAGAGCTGAAACAATCCTCCTTACCTTTTCCACAAGGAAACACAACTGAGGCCAAACAACAACCCATCTCACTATAACAACACACAGCTCCCCCTGGAGGAAAGGAAGAGATATAACATCTTCCCTACACATACAATAAGATTATTATGGCTCTGAAAAAGCTCAGATGATGGTGTCAAGGTTTTGGAAGTTTCTGATTGGCTAATTGACAACATTTGAGTTAATTGGAGGCACAACTGTAGAATAGTATTTAAGGAAAACCTCAAACACACTGCTTCCTTGTGTGACAACATGGAAAACTCAACAAGCCAGAATCAAGAAAAAAGCCAGATTACAATTTGCTAAATTACACTGGGAAAAATAATAATTTTTGGAGACATGTCCTGTGGTCTGATGGAACTAAGATTGAACTGTTTGGCCATGATGACCAGTGTTACATTTGGAGGACAAAAGGGAAAAGCTTACAAGCCTAGGAACACCATACCAACTGTGAAATATGGGGGCGGCAGCATCATGTTGTGGGGCTGTTTTGCTGCAGGAGGGACTGGTCCACTTCACAGCATAGATGGCATCATGATGAAAAAACATTATGTAGAAATACTGAAGCAACATCTCAAGACATCAGCCAGGAAATTAAAACTTGGCCACAAATGGGTCTTCCAAACAGACCGTGACCCTAAGCATACTGCCAAATTAGTTAAAAATGTGCTTTAAGGACAACAGAGTGAATGTTTTGGAGTGGCCATCACAAAGCCTTGAGCTCAATCCTTTAGAAAACTTGTGGGCAGAGAGCTTGTGCGAGCAAGACAGCCTACAAATCTGACTCAGTTACACCAATTGTGTCAGGAGGAATGGGCCAAAATTCCTGCAAACTATTGTGAGAAGCTTGTGGAAAGATACCTAAAACATTTGACCAAAGTTAAACAGTTTAAAAGCAAAGCTAAAAAAATACCAAGGAAATGTAGGTAAACTTCTGACTGTCTAGAAATTAATAAAAAATTCTCAAAAAAAAATTCTCTTATTATTCTGGCATTAGCAAATGTAAATGATTTAGGTAATCCTAACGGACCTAAAATAGTAAACGTTTAGTATGATTTACCATCAGACATTTAAAAAAAAATGGTTATGTTCCTTTTTTGTAAACTTCTGGTTTCAACTGTGTATTTACAGTATATATAATAAAATAAAAAACAAAACATGACACCAAGCACAAATTAATTAATAACAAATCCCAAACTTTCTTCAGAGCTGTATGTATATAATGTGTATTGATTATACAACAAATATCTCCTGTCTTCCACCTTGGATATGTGTATATCATAAAGCATCATTGACTTACCTGTAAAAAGATCAAGTTAACTTGCCTCAGAAAACAGCTAAAATGCCGCAGCAGCTTCAGCGGCTCTAAAGTTTACCCACATTTCATATATAAATCTAAAATCTATTATAGATCTTTGCCACTTTAACATCTGCCCTGGATTATATCACAAGTGCGCGCTCATTCCGAAATGTGGAAGATTTCACAACTGGAGTTTATTTGATCTAACAGTGGCATCAAGGGCTGCTCGGAATGAGGAAGACAAAGATTTATCCACTTCTTCTTGACTTATGGGAGCACTTTTCTTTTCTGAGCAAAAACTCAAACGCAGTCGAGCGGAAAGAACAGCATCGGACCAGATCAGACCAGCCAAACACAATAAATACTAGTATCGGCAGGTCAGACACAATTGCTTTAACCCACATTTAAACACCACTCAGCCTTGTTGTTGTTATTCTGGTACAAATGAACTATAATCATCTTTTTATTTTCAGGTCATCTTCGGGGACCACTTCCACCTTTAAAACTTTGACCTGAGCAGCTGCAGTGAGTTAACATTTATTTGTACTGCACATTTCACAATACACATAGTTTCAAAGCAACTTTAGAGTAAACGATGAAGTTAATGTTTATAATTTCTTAGTCACATTAAACAGATTAGAGAGGGGCAATTATTCTGTCTTTGCTTTTTTGGTGACGATACAAGCAATCAATCATTTGACTGTGTCCTACATACACCCACCGGCCACTTTATTAGGTACACCTGTCCAACTGCTCGTTAATGCACATTTCTAATCAGCCAATCGCATGGCAGCAACTCAATGCGTTTAGGCATTTCAAGACGATCTGCTGCAGTTCAAACCGAGCATCAGAATGGGAAAGAAAGGTGATTTAAGTGACTTTGAACGTGGCATGGTTGTTGGTGCCAGATGGGCTGGTTTGAGTATTTCAGAAACTGCTGATCTACTGAGATTTTCACGCACAACCATCTCTAGGATTTACAGAGAATGGTCCGAAAAAGAGAAAATATCCAGTGAATGGCAGATCTATGCCACAAAGGATTAAGGCAGTTCTGAAGGCAAAAGGGGGTCCAACCAGGTACTAGTAAGGTATACCTAATAAAATACACTCACCATTTTGATTCCTGAACCATGCTGTTTAAACTGAGCAATAGAATGGAGAAAAAAGGTAATTTAATTCACTGTGAATGTGGCACGGTTCTGAGAATATCAGAAACTGCTGATCTACTGGGATATTAACCATGTTTAGAGAAAATGGTTTAAATAAAGAGAGTATATCTATTGAGGAACATTCCTGTGGGTAAAAAAAAATCTTGCTGCAAGAGGTCAGACTATCCACACTAATCTGGATACATTTGAAAATGCGTTCACACTATAAATTTCGATCGTTTCTCAAAAGTTGTACCTGAAACGACTGAAAACACTTTTGTACAATCGTTCATACGACGAAAGGCACTTTGAGCTGCATTAATTCCTCCTGCTGTTTATTTACTTTCTGGCTCTTTGAAACTTCTCGGGGGAAAAAAACCCAAGTATTTTAAATGGAAAGACAGTGAGATAGAGTTAACTGTGCACTGAAATAAATGATTCATTGGATTTACTAAAATGTTTTAAGGTAAGTGTCACGATCACCAGCGATCGTCTCCCCATAGATCGCTGGTAAACATGCACTCTCACTCATGGACTACAAATCCGCCATTCAATGAACTACATCTCCATACATGCTTGACTCTGACATCACACACAACCGGTTCCACATCTTCACTGATTGCATCCCACAGCTGAAGCCACTCAAGAACTGATTACACACACTACATAAGCAGAACATACACTCACCCCAGGGCCGAGTCTTGTTGCCTGTTTACAGCTATAATTCAAAGCATTTCCTTGACTTGTTTTTGCCATGTTTTGACATTCGCCTTGTTTACCTGTTTCTCCCTGTCTGCTGCCATCCTTGTGACCGTTTGCTTGCTTATTGACGACGATTCTGGATTTCCCACATACACCTGATTGTTCCTGTATTGATCTTTGCTTGCCTGACATCCCCTTTAATAAAGTCCTGCATACGGATCCGCATCCTGTTGTCAGCGTCTATCCTCTGGTTACAGTAAGTGGTTGCAAACAATTGATATGAGCTGAATTTAAACCAATTAAGTTGAACAATACTAAATTAAATTTGTTTGTTTAAAGTCAGGCCATGTAAATAATTTGCAACCACTTACCTTAAAAAAAAGTGTAAATCTCTCTCTGGAAAACTTGATTTTGATTGATCAGTTGACAACATTTCAAGGTATGTTTTTCTCAGATAACAAACACTGAAACTAATAACACAAGCTCATCTGGGTACTTCTAATTAGAGGTGTAATCGGGCCATAAAAGTTAGGCCTGATAGGGCCCCAGCCCGACAGAATTTGACCCAAGCACGACAAGTACTTTTGATTGACAGCTTTTTAAAAGCCCGAACTCGTTTATAGCCTAACATTGTTCAAATACGCACACAGCTCTTTTGCCTTTTTTCAAGAATGAGTCGTTTATACGTGTTTTAACATAATTTATTCATAACAAGCGTAGGCTATAGGCCACTTGGAAGTTGGAACAAAGAAATAAAATAAGTCCTCTGTAACATCGAAACATCTCAGCACTCTAAATAGTACATTCACTTAAATTCTAAATTATGACGGGTATTTGGCAATAACAAAATTAAGATAAAGGCTCTGCAGGATTTGTTTCGCCACTTCTCTTCACAATACGGCCTTAAGGCAACGGTGAAGCTGAATATTAAAAGAATAATGTTAACATTAGCCTGTATACTTTGACTACATTTTGCATTTATGGTTTAATTATTATTTAGTTATAATTTGAAAACCCTTTACTCACCAAGATTAGGCTACGTGTTTTTGTGGAGGAACATTATTGAATCCACTGTAAATGGCTTTAGCTCACTAAGCAGCACTGAACACCCTTTGTTCAGTCAATACTGCTGCTGCTACTGGCCGTCATGCATAGTACTGCTCTGGCTAATTTAGCATGTTTTGGGTAGGATTGTTTGTTCATCTTCCACCAGCCACGAACATCCATTTAATTTTCCATGACAGTGGTTTCAATGTAGTGAGTGACCTCGTCATTTTCGCTGTCAGCTTGCTGTACGTTGCTGTTTAGCGCACTACCGTTAATTAAGCCCGAACCCACCCAAACCCGTCGGGTTCCTTCAGGTTTGGGCAAAGATCCTCAGCTCTACTTCCAATCATCTTGGCCGTCAGTGACCGTATGCTTGTCTGTCACGCCACTGTTTTTGACTGTTTGGCGCCATCTTGTGACTGAACAATATGTAGGTTAATGTATGCTCCATTCATCTGTTTTCTTTCGATTGGTTTTACCCGCTTCGCGTTAGACTGCTGCTAAGCCTTTATTCTGCTTAAATCTGCAAATATTCGGCAACAGCTACTGCTGTATAATTGGTTCGCATGACTAAACCATTTTTATACCTACGCAAGACAATACACCTGAAATGGCACCATTATGATCAATAGAAGAGGTCCAGATGAATCTCTCATTGATAGCCGAGTAGCAGATTCAGTGAATCCTGGATGGGACGACTCAGAATGAAAAAGTTTTTTAGGTGGGCACGGCAGTAGAGGCAGCACAACTTTAATCCCACCCACCTAACTAAACCACAATTAAAATACAAACCAAACTGAGCAAAAGCAAAGCAAACAGAGCCATGCTGAACCATAGCATACTAATATACTAATGGGCTCTCTGCACACAGTGGCGGAGCTAGAATTTTTTACATGGGGTGGCCAGGGGGTGGCCACTGCTATTTCAGGGGGTCCATACACAAACGCACGCACACACACACACACGTACTCAAATACAAATGCACACACAAACACACTGAAAGTGTTTAGAAAACCCAAATCTAATTCATTACCACCATATAATTCAAAATACGAAAATATATTAATTTTCTCATCATCTACTCACTTTGTTGTTAGTTAGTAAGTAATGACAGGATTTGATTTCTAACATTGGTTAAAACATAATTGCCTAGTAGATGCTCTGACCTGCTGGTGGACCTGAAGTCTGACCTACTGGATATGCGCATAAAAAACAGTTGATGGAAACGCCAAGATGCACATATATTTTGAACATGCGCATAAAAACATATGCACATAACTGAGTAGAATAAACTTTTTTTATTCTATAAGAAAAGATGTGCATAAACTACAATGGAATTACAAAAGTCATGTAATTTTGTTATGAGAGATCATGTGATGATAAAAATGTGTGTGAATAGACAAATTAGCAGGCTGAGCACATTGTAAAACATCTGAAATGTTGTTTTGGTCATTGTAAAACACCTTAACCATTTCAGTATAGTGTTATTATATTATTAATTACCTCTAGAATCAAGAGCGTCTGTGCTCCGCATCTCACAAACTCCTTCAAACGCCACCGCACGTTTACTGCGTGAGGATTGTCTTCTGAGGCGCAAATCATTTATTACATGAAGAAAAGACTGACGCAGCTTCTGTTATCGCAGCATATTCCATTTTTACTGTTGATATTTGGCGCCAGTTAATCAGGAAGTGACGATTTTGTTCTCTTTGACTCGTTGGATGGAAACGCTTCTTTATTCGCACGTCTTTTATGCGATAATCCAGTTTTGCGCATAAAGTTCATTCGCATTTTTGGATGGAAACATAGGCTAGCTGGTATGTTTGAACCTGATCTGCCTGTTTGTGTTACTTTATAAAGAAGTCTGATCTCGCTGTTGCTTTTTATGTTTAATTGACCCTGTGCAAAAATATTGTAACTGTCTGTTTACATCTGATCCAGTTAGAAACACATTTATCCTAATTAAAAATATCCATGATCATACCTGCACATTAAAATCAACAGCCGATCTAAAAAACATTTTTCTGATGAAAGTATATGAGCTGGCTATTCCGTTTCAAATAAATTTAACTCACAAACAGCTAGCCTGACATTTCTTCCCCATATTAGCAAAATATTTGAGCATCGTAAATTAAATATAATAACTTACATACATGGAATGTGCATGTAATACTAGCACAGATGAAGTATAGCGTTAACTGTCTAAAGAGTGTATTGATCTCTCTCATTAAGTTAACTGATGTCGTCGGTACCTCGTTAACTTACGCAGCGGATAAACGTTCCTCAGCATACAAACCTTATAATAAACTATAGAGCGTATTTCAAATATTATGTTATGATGTATTATTATTATTCGTCTTACTTGAAACCATGCTCTTGTCTTCGGCTCGTCATTGATTTAAAAATAGCTTGAGCGTTGCCGGCAAAATTTAAAAACTTCTTTAGACAAAGAGATGTCAATCAGCATCAGAAACTGCCAGTAGCAAATACAATTTTGGGGTGGCACCTGGGGTGGCCAGTCGGATGTCAGGGGTGTCCAGTGCCACCCCGGCCACCCCTCTGGCTCCGCCACTGTCTGCACAGCTAGTGTTTTTCAGCCAATGATGAACTTCCGGTGAAAGCTTTATGTGACTATTTTCAATTTCAGAAGCTTCTGTTTAAAGCATCGATGCTGTAATGTAATTCAAATATAATTAGTTAAATAGACTTAAGCATCCTTTTAATTGTTAAAGCATAAAAAGAGACGAAAAATGCAGGCGACGCAGAAATTCCATTGAAAATGCTGGGGTGTGCTTCTTGCTTGGTCTGATACCCACTTTATTTTGTATCTCAGGCAGGCAGTGATGATCGCTGTGTTTTTAAAGAAATCAGATCTTAAACGCAGCAGTTTTCTATGGGATGACAATTAACCGGAAGCCCTGGGGCTGGCTGACTGAAATTAAAAGTCCGTGTGGATATATCCCTTTGAGAATTGTTCAAAGGTCACAGCTCTAAGTATTAATGAATGCTGGTTGTCCATCAGTTTTTGACTACAGTGTAAACAAAATATCTGTGAATTAACAGTTTCAGTATTTTTGTTTATTTACGGTTGTGAATTGCATTATGGGAGCTTGATCTCTGCTCTGTCGACTTTTGATGTTGAAAATTCAACTCTACAGTTTAACCACTCTCATAACTCGGACTCCTCATAATCACTGCACTATTTAACATTTGCACATTTAAAAATTGCACATAATCATTGCACTGATTCATTTATTTGAACTGTACATACCCATGTACATTTGTAATTATGTACACACACACTGTACATATAAATTTGTAATTATGTTTATATATCTGCATACTTCTGATTATTAATAGCAACCTGTACATCTATCTATCTATCTATTGTAAATCTCTGTTCATAGCTAATACAACCTGTATATAATGTTCATAGTACATCCATTTGTAAATATCACCATAGTTTTTCTATAACTGCACTTTATAACTTATACCTGTATCCTGCACTTGCTGCTATTGCACTCCTGGTTAGACCTAAACTGCATTTCGTTTCCTTGTACTTGTACATGTGTAATGACAATAAAGTTGAATCTAATCTAATCTAATCTAACAAAGTGACTTTTATTGACATTTTAGTAGTTTGAAATAATATAATGTTTAAGAAATAATATATAGAAAAAATAAGTCTGTTAAATAACAGAAAAAGCTTTTGTTGAAGGTTTTTGTACAATAATATACAACACCAACCCAGATAATATATCACTTTAAAGCTGAAACTATTCAAAATGTTAATAAAAGTCACTTTTTTGGTTAAAAAGTTGTTGGAAGTAAGATCAAGGTCTCATAACGCAATCTAAAAGCATAAATAAATGGGGAAAAAGAAAAACACAATTATAAAATACGAAAAACTGCTAATTTACGTATATTTTTAACTGTACAATGTGCCGATCTTGTGATGCATAACTTAACAAATAATCATATTCAATGTATCGCTGAGTGAAAATATACATTTACATTTAAGAAGAGACATGCCATGTTGTCTTAAGATCCAACATCATCCAATGAGTTATGAAAACATAATGAAAACAATGCGGTCTGTGTTATTTAGTGATGGCCATCCACTAGTCTCTTCGCCTGTTGACCATCATTATTTTTCATAAGACATTGAGCAATATGGATCTGTGAACCAATGGGATGTTAAAGACCCCCCAAAAGACCTCCTCATCACTGTACATTAAACATCCAACGCATTGTGATTGGCTGTGATTGTGTCTTGTTGAGCAGCTGTTTTGTATTTGCTGCATTGATTCACTCTGGAAACTTTTGGTGTCCCATTTGCTCAGGATACACTGTCAGTAGGCTCTCTATATGGCTCAAAAATGAATTGACTTGCCAAATTAACTCGAGGAGAAGATTCCCCCCGAGGGTCTCATTCATGTTTTCCCATCTCAAGTTGGCTTTATGGACGGTGTAATGTGCTTGCACACATACTCATGTTTGTAAAGTGTATTCAGTACATATGGTGATTGTATTTGCTTTGGAGAGGGTCCACGATCTTTCCGACGTGTCTTCGGTCTGTTGGGTGGGATTGAATATGGATGTGTTTTGGCAAAGCTGCTGTGTTCGTGTTTAGGGGCTGTTTCTCTGTGATCAGCGCAGTGACTGCTGTTTAATGCTGCACATAATGGCAGTTTAATGCACAACCCATGCGGGCACACGGGCCTGATGTGTGAACAACATGGAAAAACTCCACTAAAGCAAGTGGCCAAAGCCAATATAACAGCAGTGTTTAACCCACAAATGCATTTGGGCTTGTTTTGGCGCTTAGATACATATGCTGCGTCCCAATTCGCATACTTATACTATGACCTAAAAGTATGTACTTTTTTTGTGGAGGAAAAATATATACTTTTGAGTGAGTAACAGAAAAGTATGCAAGCTTTGGGACATACTACTTCCTCGTTACACAGATCGTTGTGTTGCTTAGTTAAGAGCCCTGTCAATCATCCACATTTCTGTCGTATTTAATTTCCTACCTTATTGGAGAAGCAGCAGCAGGATAATCTCCCATTCACGAGTCTTTCATGCAGAGAAATCTCCTCAGGTCTTGATAATTCTGCAGTCAGACGGTAATGTCCAAACACGTCTTTATATAAGTTCAGTATTGTTGTTGCAGATGAAATATAACACAGACAACGCTATTTAAATATTCTCCAGTGGGCTTGATATTAATTAACAGTCATACAAACATCTTTACCGAAGCCTCTCTGCTTGACGGTTGGTCTCGCGCGTCCATCATGTTTGTAGTTTGTTTACACTTTTCACCCGCGTTTTGTAGTTCTAATTGAAGTCACGTCCAAAGCGCAATGTACTGTGGGCAATATCAGCGGTTATAGTATGGACGCTAAGGACAACGTTGTTTTGACGTCCAGTAACGACATCAAATGACGTTGATATTTGGTTGATTTTAGGTTGTGTTGTAAAGTCACTAAAATTCAACGTCGAGACAACATCTTAAACCAACGTCTTATTGACGTCAAATACTGACATTTATTCATCAGGTATGGCAACTAAAATCCAATGTCTGATAGACTTCATAGTACAGGGTGGGCCATTTATATGGATACACCTTAATAAATTACATAGACAATTGCCTTTAGATGACCCCAAAGATAAAAGTCTAAGGGGGTCAGATAGGGAGACCTTGGGGGCCATTCAACTGGCCCACGATGACCAATCCACTTTTCAGGAAACTGTTTTTAGGAAACCATTCCCATTTTATTAAGATCTATCCATATAAATAGCCCACCCCTGTAGTAACGTCTTCACAATGTCAAGCTGTAACATCATTAGACGTTGATATTTGGTTGTTTTTAGGTTAGACGTTGGACAATGATGTCAATCCGATTTTCATGTCCAAACAAAATGCAACGTCGCCAAGATGTTGGGGTACAACGTCAATCTGACTGGGAAGGGAATGAAACTTAGCAAATGCGACCCTAGAAATGCAGAAATATTAGATATTTGTACAATTAATTTGTAAAAGCTATATATTAAAACAATCAAACAAACAAACAAACAGGGGGCAACACTGTGGCTCAGTGGTTAGCACTGTCGTTGGTTCGAGTCCCGGCTTGGCCAGTTGGCATTTCTGTGTTTGCATGTTCTCTCAGTGTTGGCGTGGGTTTCCTCCGGATGCTCATGCGCTATGAATTGGTGAATTGAATAAACTAAATTGGCTGTAGTGTATGAGTAGTGTATGAGTGTGTATGGGTGTTTCCCAGTGCTAGGTTGCAGCTGGAAGGGCTTCCGCTGTGTGAAACATATGCCATTAAAGGCAATGAATAAATGAAATTGGCGGTTCATTCTGATGAATAAAGGGACTAACTCGAAGGAAAATAAATGAATGAATGAAACAAACGAGTTACGCATAGTCATTTTTTTTGTAAGGCATGTGAAATAACTGTAGGTGTACTAAAAAGTGTAACATGACATCATATCAGAAGGACAAAACAACTGTTGGAAAATATATTTCTCCTTTTCCTCATATCTGACATACTTTTTAATACTATAATATATATATACACAAGTGTTATATGAATTACATTCATACATATGTACATAATACACACATACATGCACGCACACACACGCACGCACACACACACACACACAGGAGATAATGTTGGAGAACAACCTATAATTTCTTAAGGTCAGGTCACTGCTTAGTCTAATTTCATTGAACATCTAGTTTTTTTTGGTGTAATTCATGTGTAATTTAAAATTTCAAAGATTTCTCTATTTTCAATTAAGCAAAAAAAAAAAAAAAAGCAAAAAAAAAAAAAGCACCAGGTTCTGTCATTAATGCAAAGTTGCTAGTTAGATTCCCCTTTACTTTAAAAAATATTAACGTAGGACTGTTTTTCTGCTTCAAATAGATGCAAAACTTACATTAAACAGTTTTTTTTTTTCAAAATCTCAACCTCAAGGTGACATTTTTAGCAATCCACCTTGTTTTCAACCTACAGCAAACAAACATGACACAGAAAATCATTTTGTCAACCCAGGCTCATTCTGAAAACGTACCCTATATACATTTCTGGAGAGTGCCAAATACGTCCCAGGAGCTACGTTTGTTTGCAGTTTTTATTTTAGCAAATCCACAAGAGGCCGCTGTGTACACTTTTAAGATCTCAAATTACTCTCGCGAGTGCCATTCGCACCTGCTTTTCTCACGTAAATCCACCAGCGGCCGCTGTGTACACTTTTTAAGATCTCAAATTACTCTCGCGAGTGCCATTCGCACCTGCTTTTCTCACGTAAATCCACCAGCGGCCGCTGTGTACACTTTTTAAGATCTCAAATTACTCTCGCGAGTGCCATTCACACCTGCTTTTCTCACGTAAATCCACCAGAGGCTGCTGTCGACTGACTGACTGACCAATCGACTGACCCACCCTCCTCCTTTCCTAAACACAACAGCAGTGTTTTAAAAAGCAATCCAAGAAAAGCCCTCACCTGATTTTTACCACGTTTTCATATTTTACCACGTTCTCACCCTGTTGTTTACTTGTTTATTTAAATTTTTGGCTTTTGTATTACCTGCTTTTGGAACCGTTCTTCACCGGACTCAAACCCCGTCATCATGGTCAACTCCTCTCTGTGTTTCATATCCGCCTACGTACATGATTTGCCACTGGACAAATTGGTAACAGCGGGAAAGCCGTCCATAAGAAGGTAAGTGGTCAGCTGGTAAGCGCGAAAAGGAATGGTGTCATACCACCCCGTAGCGTTCGTTTTAAAGATGAAATGCAGCCATACGTACTTCTGGCTACATAATTCGTGATCTCCAGAAATGTATATAGGGCTACGTTTTTTAGAATGAGCCTATGTTGCGTTTGGCATTTAAGCTAAGCTAGAGTTTTCTAAGATATGTTCTTCTCCAGGGATGTCAAACTCAATTCCTGGAGGGCCGCAGCCCTGCACAGTTTAGTTCCAACCCTAATTAAACACACCTGATCAAACTAATTGAGTCCTTCAGGCTTGTTTGAAACCTACCAGTAAGTGTGTTGAAGCAGGGTTGGAACTAAACTGTGCAGGGCTGCGGCCCTCCAGGAATTGAGTTTGACATCGCTGTTATACTCAAAATGTCACACTCATGACGTTTCACCTAACAATCCACTCAGAATCCAATTGCAACACCTTTTAGACTCAATTACCTGCATTACATGGACATCGATACTTCAATCACACCTTCAAGATGGTGTCAATAAAAGTAAATGCTACAATAGTTATCCTAATGATTTATTTTTTGAAAAAAGATCATCATACAACATGAACAGAAGAACGAAACATATATATTACATTAGTCAAAAAGACACATTTAGCACAACTGTTCACCTCTATATAAAAGAAAACTATTTCAGATTTGTCAGCTAACATTAGTCTGCAACGAAACACCATTTTAGCATTTAGTCAGATAGTTTCAAACACTTGACATAAATAGAGATAAAAGAAGAAAAAATACACGAATGTTTGACTTTACATGTACTCACCATTTGCGAATCATTTTACCGTCATATTTCACTATGCAGCTTGTTCAAACTACCTATTTAAAATGAGCTAAATCAACACAATCCTTAAGGGTTTTTTGGGACAACTTCATTGTTTTATGTTCAATCTACTTCAACTTGTAAAATCAATAACGTTAACTGAAACGATTTGTGTTGGGACAACATGAAGGAGTTGTGCAGAACCGTGCATTTTTACAGTGTTTGACATTAATATCAAGCAGAACTCAGCAAGAAAATACAAAGCAGCATTCGATTCAATCTGCTGCGAATCAACGCTTGAAATAAGTGTATGTGTCCAACACCAGAATGAAGCCAGAATATGAGTAATGCTTTAGAAAACGAAGCTTAAATAGATTTTTCTACTCACATTATTCAATAATATCAAAAATCAAACACTTGAAATAAATACAGATAAAAGAAGAAAATAGACGAATAAACAAATGTTTGATTTTACATGTACTCTTCGTGTTCACGATCGCTAAATTGCTATTTGCGACTTATTTTCCTTTCATATTTCACTCAGAAAAAAATGTTTATGCTGCTTGTTATTACTACTTTAATACTACTAATACTACTTATTTAAAAGTAGCTGAATCAACACAATTTTTGAGTTTTTAGCGACAACTTAATTGTTTTATGTTCAACCCACTTAAATTTGTAAAATCAATCAAGTTAACTTAATTAATTTGTGTTGGGACAACATTGTTTACAGTGTTTGACATTAATATCAAACGTAACTGCTGCATGTGTCCAACACCACAATGAAGCCAGAATATGAATAGAGCTTTAGAAAACAATGCTTAAATAGATTTGTCCACTCATATTATTCAAAAATATCAAAATTCTTTGGAAAACATGCTCAGATGAATCTTTCACAACACCACCGAGCGCAAAATGTAGTAGAGAGGGTCAATTTCACTTTGACTAATACTTCAAATATTTCAACCAGTGAAACAGTTTTTTTTTTTTGCTCACAGTCAAAAGTTCCAGTTTTTAAGAGAGAACACAAAGTTCAGTGACCACATTTGAAGAGGACGAAAAAAGCCCTCCAGCATTCATTACAGAGAAAATAGACATCAGTCCCTCAGGAGAAACAACACAAACAGAAGCCATGCTCGGGTCATGGAGGTCAACCGCACATATGCACACCTTCATTGAACATGGAATTGGACTCATATTTATACAGCTGCCTGGAAACACTTTGAAAATCAGAAGAAAAAAAGGATAAACACACTTTGGCTCCGACACATAAAAAATGGCTGGGAGAAAGTTGATGTTGGTAATTGAATTGTACAACCATTGTAACAGACTGGAAACACAAAAGTGTGTCCATATTTTGGATCTTCAAACATTCTGGGACCTTTAAACACCTTGCTGAGCTGAAAGCTCATCTGTTTTTTTGGCCAATAGGGCTGTGAGCTGTAAGGAAATGCTACAAGGAACACATCCTGACTGGATTATATTGTCAACTGAAATAAACAGACAGAGTGATTCAACATTGTGAAGCAAAACAACAAGCATCTGTGGACTTGTTTGTTATTTTGGGATGTTAAAAATGTCAACTACAAGTGGAATTTTCACACCGTGATTAGCCATGAGCTAGTATCATTTTAGCCCTGGGTTAAAGCTATAGATGTGTATATTAAACCCTGGCTTAAGCAATGTGTTTGCAATACAGTGCAAAACATTGCTTGAAAAATTAGTTTCTAATTCAAATGTCTAAAACTTCTTAGCATTATGTAGACAAGCGAAAAATATTGTCTTGTTTTATGTCAAAAATATACAAGGTTTTCCTTAAAACAAACAAAATAATCTTATTTTAAAGCAACAAACTAGATTATTTTGCTTACCCCACTGCCAGATTATTCTGCTTGTTTGAAGGAATAACTCCAACCCAGGCTCATTCTGAAAACGTACCCCTATATACATTTCTGGAGAGTGCCAAACACGTCCCAGGAGCTACGTTTTTTGCAGTTTTTTTGCTAGCGAAAGCTGTGTACGCTTTTTCATATCTCAAATTTCTCTCGCGAGTGCCATTCGTGAATGCTGTTCTCACGTAAATCCACCAGAGGCCGCTATCGACTGAATGACTGACCCACCCTCCTTCTTCTCTAAACCCAACCGATAGTGTTTTCAAAAGCACCAATTGACCAGCGTTCACCCCCTTCCCTAAACCCAATCGAGACAGTGCTTTCAAAAGCAATACAGAAAAAGAAAAGCCCTCGCCTGATTTTTACCACGTTTTCAGATTTGACCACATTCTCACCCTGTTATTTACTTGTTTATTTTCTTTTTTTGGCTTTGGTTTTTGTTTACCTGCTTTCTGGAACCGTTCTTCACTGGACTCGAACCCTGTCATCATGGTCAACTCCTCTCGGCGTCTCAAGTCTGCTGACGTACATGGTGAGAAACTGGGCAAACTGGTAACAGTGGGAAAGCAGTCCACATGCAAGTAAGTGGTCAGCTGGTAAGTGAGAAAAGGAACATCATCATACTGCCCTGTATTGTTCTTTTTAAAAATGAAATGCAGCCATACGTACTTCTGGCTACATAATTCGCGATCTCCAGAAATGTATATAGGGCTATGTTTTCAGAATGAGCCTGTGTTGAAAAACTCACTTATTTTTGAAATATTATTTCCGAAGAAAAGCATTTTTTGAAAATGCTTCTTGATTTAAGAATTTTTTAGACATTTGGGCTAGCAACAAGACAAAAACTTAGTGTTTGTTTGGGCTAAAAACAAGACAATAAACCTTAGCCTCCTTAAATATTCATAAGCTGATTTTTTTGAATCCTCTTTAAAACAAAATCTAAAAAAGGCCAAAATAAGGAAGGTGGAAAAGTGTTAAGATTAGCGCTAGAAGTGTTAAAGTGCTAAGTGTTAAGATTAGCATTAAAAAGCCAAACCTCAGACATGATAGTTTTATAATAAAACCTATAAATTTCACTTTACAATTTCACTAAAGCTGCTGAAACATCTCAAGAATGATCAGTGGAAACAGAATGTACCTGAGCTCAATTTAGAGCTTCACGGCAAAGGCTGTGAATACTGATGTACATGTGATTTTTCAGGTTTTTTATTTTTATTAAATTTGCAACAACTTCAAATCTTTTTTCACATTGTCATTATGGGGTATTGTGTGTAGAATTTTGAGGAAATAAATGAATTTAATCCATTTTGGAATAAGGCTGTAACATAAATTAAATGTGGAAAAAGTGAAGCGCTATGAATA
The DNA here is from genome assembly GCA_903798195.1 of Danio kyathit. Taxonomy (NCBI): domain Eukaryota; kingdom Metazoa; phylum Chordata; class Actinopteri; order Cypriniformes; family Danionidae; genus Danio; species Danio kyathit. The sequence continues at coordinate 54,140,643 of LR812536.1, read as the reverse complement.
CTTTCCAGATGCACGGTAAATGGCTGACATATTTGAAATTCTGAAATCTGAAGGTTAAAAAAAAACAACCCCTTTTGTATAAACAAAGTGCTTAGCAATGTGTATAACTAATCAAAAATTAAGGTTATATATGGTTACAGAAGGAAATTGCTAAATGTCTTCATGATCATTACTTATTATCCTAATGATTTTTGGCATAAAAGAAAAATAAATAATTTTGACTCATACAACGTATATTTGGTCACTGTTTTAGTGGTCCAGAGTCACGAGTAAATGTGTAGACTTTTGTATTCACACACACACTTTAAGCATCTAATATATTGTTAAATTTATAGATTTTTTTCTATGAAGTAGTCGTTCTTTAATGACACCCCACATAGTTCTGTTGAGTACCATTAAAATCCACCCAACCCTACTAACGTCTGCTTTTTGACTCCCTTTAGTGTGTTTTCACTCCTATAGATTGCTTGCTTTGGTTCTAAACATGCATTCAGTTTGCTAAAAAATATCTGTGCTGTGAATATTTTAATGTACCGTCATTGTTTTCAAAACAGCCACTGTCAAAGCCCATTAGATGTATTATAGATTCTCCTCAAGCTAGCAGTCAGAGCTGAACCCTACAGGAGGGAATTACACCATGCACATTGTGTTCAGCTATCAATTTTGTAAGTACGTCTGAGCTATTACCTAATTTAATACCTTTACTGAACTGGGCACCAAAACAATGCCTGCTAATAAACAGAGCAATTCCACCCACTGCATTTTCTAAAATAACGATCAGCCTCCAAATGACATGATGATCTAGAATAACCAAACTACAGCAAATACACCAATACTCAATACCAGAATACTGACTGACATCAATTTCGACTAAACACCAACATCACTCATTGATTTTGCCTTCTCACAGCAAAATAGCTATTAATATAAATCCATAAAGGGCTTGAATTGAAGCCACTCTTAAAGTACAACATTACTGGTCTTCATCCATGAATATAAAGAAACAAACTTCGCCAGCAGTGAGCCGGAAGACATGAAAGCCCAGCTAACACAGCTCTGAAACAGATGCCAGTGGAACAGATTTCTTTCTCTGCTATTGTTCTGCACTCCTCTGGAACTTTAGGAGAGGGCCTTCAAGAAGAAGCTGATCAACATTACTGACACGCAAGCTCCTGTGGCCAAAGAACAGTGTGTGCCATGATCGTGTTTCCATGCATTGATTATTAGAGGCACTACTTGATGCTTTATTCATATAACTGATCCAGCGTCATTCTTTTATTGCTCTTCTGTAACAGTTTGAGTGTTAAGTGAAGTATAAAATGATTGCTGTATAAATGACACTGGCCTTTTTTGTGGATTCTGGGATCTGGCAGTAACATTTGAGATTGTTTACTAGTACTGGCAGCCCAGGCTCGATGGAAATATGTGAATCTGCCTGTTTTTTAACAATCTGATTTTTTTTTTTTCAATCTGAAGTGGTTGTAGGTGCAGTTCATTGTACTTTTCAGATGACACATCCACAAGGGGGCGTGATTTGTGCTTTGCATCCAATGCTGAACCATACACTAAACTCAGTGGCGTAGCGGTAGGGCACGCAGGGCATGCACTGCAGGGGGACCCCGCGAGGTGGGGGGCCCCCAGAAGGTTGCTTATTTTGTTTTTTTTTTATAGCAAACAATTACCATATTACAATAAATAAAGTAAATATATTTTATTTACCTTATGTCCCCAATAATGTTTTGATTAATTGATATACATTTTAACATATACTTATTTTTTTAGCTTAGGTATTGCTTACAAGTATATTTTAATTGTTTAATTCAATTGATTTAAAAAAAAAAAATTAGAGTATAGACATCAGGCTGCGGGGACACAATAATAAATATGACTTTTATTTTGGTGTTAATTACTGGTACTAATTACCTTTGCTATTGTTTTTTCATCCAATCACAATCAATCATTTATTTGAAGTAAATTTAGTAGTTAGCTGCCCTACAGATAATTCTTCGCAAAATGAGTAAAAGAAAATATCTCAGCGGAGCCCAAAAATGGATAAACCAACACAGAAAAGAGCAATTTAATGCAAAACTGCCAAAGATTTCGTCCATATTTTTCCAAAATCAGCAGAACACAAACGAGGATGGTAGCCTTCATTTTTTGCAGGGGGGCCTCCGCTTACAACACTCCTGCTCTTCAGTTTATGATCCAACCCCGCTCTTCACCATTTTGCGCTACGGCACTGACTAAACTTAATTAGTGATGTGTTAACTATTGATGAAAGAAATATCAGCAGCCATATCTGTATTGGCTTAAAGTATTGTTTTAGTTATGTTATCAGCCTGATAATAAAATAAATCATTGGCTAATAATTTTTTTGATTATTTACCACATGACAAGCAGAGGAATAAACTCACAACAGTTTGACAAATATTGCTGCTGTTGGACAACATAATGTACTTTTGAGGCTTTTTTAGGCGAGAATGTAGTTGTTTATATTGCAACTATGCAGTTTATTTATAAGGATAGTGCCTATTTTTAATATTTATAAATTCAGAGATTTCGGCCATCAGCAGAGCCAAAAAAATTGACGGTTGATGTTCTGCCACTAGATGGCAACACAGACCACATAATAAGTCCTTAGGGGAGAAAAACTCAGCGTAAATTTCAAACTGCAGCTGATCAAATCTATATAGAACAGGTAAGTGACAATCTAAGTCGATCTGTCTCTTTTATATGTTGTAGTGCTGTATTTATACCAAAGTAATCTGCTAGTGTTTGCTTTGCTTTTGCTTTTTCGGGGTTAATTATTGTGAAATCCCGATTGCAACAAAGAAATACTGGGAAATATCGGTAGACTGAGATGGCATTTCATGCCGTTCTGCCTTATTATCTTAAAATGTGAGCAAAATCACCTGTTTTGTCATCACTTTAGACATTACGCTAGAGAATCATTCAAATCCTAGCTCTAAAGTGACATGTGTGAAGTAGCAGTGGTTTCTGCTGTTCTGACGTCAGCTGCAGATGTGAATGAAAGGCGGAAGAAAGTAGTTCCTCATACAAAAGGATTTTTGAGACTCTCCGTGTTTGATTTTCTTTTTTATATACACGATTATGCCATTACTGTCTAACTCGTAGCAGTGCGATATGACCGGTGCTGATATACAGCCATATCGCACTGCTACTCGTGTGATATTGCTCATGTAAAGCAAAGTGCTTTTTCTGAAGAAACCATGCTATTTTCACCTTAATTTTACACAGTTTAAACTCTTGTTAAAGAGCGCCTGTTATGCATTATAAAAGGTCATATCAACAGTCTTTAACAACAGACTGATATGCATGCAAGTTCAAAAAACACTTTCATTGTTTTATAATATGCATTTATTTTTAATGAATTATCCCAATAACTCCCATATAATTTGTTCAGCGATTTTTTTTCCAAACCTTCCTTTGTGTGAGGCTAATCTGAAGATTCAAGACGATTCATATAAACAACTTTTTCAATTAGTTTTAAAAACAGTGCACTTTCGGATTTAAACCTCAGCTGGATGTTTTCAATCATTTAGAGCTGTGTTACGCACTGCATGGAAGGTCATTTTCAAAAACCCATGGGCTCTTTAAATCATGTTTCACAAGACTCAAACCCGAGGGTTTTGAGGTGTTTATATATTGTTGCACAATGAACGGCATGGAAGTAAGGCTATATGTGTCATTAAATTTGTGTGAAAAAGAACAAAAGTTTTTGCTAAATAAATATGTTGTGCAAGTCAAATATTTCCACTCAGCCAGGGTTGCATACTGTAGTTAATTGCATTAGAGAACCATAAATATGCAAATGTTTTATTAGCCATATGTACTTAAAATCTCATGGCGTACTTTAAATATATTACATATAAGGGATTTGGCTAACAAAAAACTTTTCCTGGGTGAACCACAAGATTAAACGATTTAACACTGGAACCAACAGAATTGTAATACTACTAGAATGGCCACAGTGCTTATTCTGAGCATTCATATAAATCAGTACACAATTGTCACATCCTATTTATATTCCGCTGACATTTAGAATTAAGCTTTGAAATGTCTGTTTTATGAAGTCATTACTCAGTGTCCAGCAAGCAGACAAGAAAAGTGTTTTTGTCACAGTGAGAATGTTATTTTGTAAGTTTGAAAGACATAAAGTAAAAGTGTTTTGCTATCAGAAAGTTATTGTTAGCAGAAAGTTAAGTTGCTACCCAGCAAACAATTTTGTGTTTATTAGACATCTAATAGACATCTAAATGTAGACATTCGTTCATTCATTTTCTTTTCGGCATAGTCCCTTTTTTAATCCGGGGTCGCTACAGCGGAATGAACTGCCAACTTCCATGGGTGCATCACTGGGAAACATCCATACACTCTCATTCACACACATACACTATGCACACCCAATTCACCTATATCGCATGTCTTTCGGCTTGTGGGGGAAACCGGAGCATCCGGAGGAAACCCACGCAAACACGAGGATAACATGCAAACTCCACACAGAAATGCCAACTGACCCATCCGAGGCTGGAACCAGCGACCTTCTTGCTGTGAGGCGATCGTGCTACCCACTGCATCACCGTGATGCCCTTAAACGTAGACAGCTTGGCTAAAACAAGGCTAAACTTGGGCTGTCAGTGAAAATCTAATAGGTGTCTAGGAATAGGGCAAAACTAGACTAGTTGACAAATAGAGAGATTAGACAGACTTTATATGTGTAGTCATTCATTTCTGTCTATTTGACGAGTTTTGGCCTATTCCTAGACACCTATTAGATTTTCACTGACAGCCCAAATTCAGCCTTGTTTTAGCCAAGATGACTATGTTTAGACATCTATTAGACATCTATTAGACATCTTTTAAAAACAAAAACTGCTTGCTGGGTAGGCAACAAAAGCTCACATATATTAAAAAATGACACAACTGAATTGGACGAAAAAGTCAGAATATGATGTCAAAGAGAACAAATAGAGAAAAGATTTAAATAATTAATAGGATTAATACCTGGAACTACTTTAGCTGTGCATTTATCTGAAAATATTTGAACACCTAAAAATGTTCATTAGCCAATCAGATTCAAGCATTTAACAGCCTTGTAGTACAAGCTAACTTAGGCCCAATCCTAATTCTACCCCTTAGCCCTTCCCATTACCCCTACTCCTCATTTTGTGGGTTTATGTGAAGGGGTAGGGGTGTCCCAATTCTCTTCAGCTTGAAGGCGTAGTGCTAAGGGGAAGGGCTAGATAGCTCTTGAAATGGAGATTTTTCAGGACCACACTCGAAACCAAGGGGTAAAAAAATTTCTCAGAATACACATCTACTACAGCAGTATAGCTGCACCCGGAAGCAAGGAGAGCCACAAATTAGCATTTTTTGTCATTATAATGATTTTTTACAACAAACAAACTTATGTTTTAATACATTTGTGTTTTACTGTCATGCTTTAAAAAAAAACCCGCTAAAATAAAAACCGCTAAATTTGGCAATCTATAATCCATAATAATAACTCCTGTATAGCAGTCCCACAACATACTTTCACATCTGTCACTCAATGACACTCAAATACCCTGTCAGAAAAGTCTAGTGGCTGGGAATGACTTTTTTACAGTGTCTGTTAAAATGTTAATGTTGTTTTCTTGTGATTACAGATGAATATGGCCACAGTAATGCACAGTAGAGTTACAATCTTATTGCCACATTATATCATTATGATTTACATGATATATGCCTTCGGTGATTTATATATATATACAGTTGAAGTCATAACTATTAGCCCCCCTTTGAATTTTTTTTTTCTTTTTTAAATATTTCCCAAATGATGTTTAACAGAGCAAAGAAATTTTCACAGTATGTCTGATAATATTTTTTCTTCTGCAGAAAGTCTTAATTGTTTTATTTCAGCTAGAATAAAAGCCGTTTAAAATTTAAAAAAAAAACATTTTAAGGTCAAAATTATTAGCCCCTTTATTTTTTCAGAACAAACCATCGTTATACAATAACTTGCCTAATTACCCTAACCTGCCTAGTTAACCTAATTAACCTAGTTATGCCTTTAAATGTCACTTTAAGCCGTATAGAAGTGTCTTGAAAAATATCTAGTAAAATATTATTTACTGTCATCATGGCAAAGATAAAATAAATCAGTTATTAGAAATGAGTTAATAAAACTATTATGTTTAGAAATGTGTTGAAAAAATCTCGCCGTTAAACAGAAATTGGGAAATAAAATAAACAGGGGGGCTAATAATTCTGACTTCAACTGTATATATATATATTTGTCAAAGCACTGGGTGATTGCCCACTGCAATAATAATAAATTTTTCCTGTATTTTAAATTTATTCTTCGTTTATCGCTATTAAACTGTATAAACGCAATTGGCTGCTGTCTGAACTGGGATATTTGCATAAAGCAATCTGATTGGCTGATGCTTCTGTTGGTGCTTGAAAAGTTGAGAACTTCATAACTTCTACAGTGATCAATGCCGCTGACACAGTGCAGACACAGTGCCGATGGATCCACAATTCAGTTCGGCAATGGGAAGCGTTCACGCTGACACCTCATGTGAATTGGACGTAAGGGTATAGGGGGCGATTTCGTATACTGCCATAACTTCTTTTGTGTAACAAGCAAGTGTCAGAAGTGTAAAGTTGTGCAGTGCCACCTAGTGTACCGGTATTTATGTTTTGCATTAAGCGCCATCTAATGTCAGGGAAAAAATTTGCATGCTCAATCTGTCCATCACTTGTAAAAAAAAAAAAAAAAAAAAAAAAAAAATCGCCTGGGTATGAATATTTTCCAAGTGTGCACAAGCCATTAGGGTACGTGTCCACTGAAGTATTTTTGCGCTGCAGTTGTGACAAAGACTATAGAATGCACAAGACACATCACTCGTGTAGTTTTGAATGGGGAAAAGCGCAACAGTCAATTTGGTGAATGAAGCCCCGCCTTCTAGTACAGGAGCCAATCATTGATCGCTATAGACTGAGGATACTCTGGCGGAGGGGCTTGGACCAGACGTGAGTTTCTGCAGATTTTGTGTGATTAGAACATTATGAAATGAAACTAAAGAGACAGTTGTTGTTTATTTTTATTGGTGATTCCTAATATGAAATGGAATCGTAAGCTTGGCAAGCAATTTTGGAGAATTTGATGTTTCCCCATTCAAACAGAATGCCGATCGGGGTTTCAAAGATGGCTGTCAAGTGAAATGACTTAAGGGACTTTGGTTGTGACCACTTCTCCAACTGTCAAAGCCTTTAAAAAACACTGAGCACTCAGCACTGATTGTTTAAAAAATGCAGAGCTACCATTGCCAATACAAAATATAACTCTCAGCTGGCGTTTCTGCAGCACAAAAACACTTCGGTGGACTTCGGCCCTTAGTCTGAATAAATCTTCTGTCACTTTCCGAAAGACAAAGATAAAACCAATCATCGTTCCTATTCTAAAAATGCTGCAATATGACTCACAGAATGAGTGACAGAGCTCAGTGTTGCTCAGCCTCAAAATACAAGCAACATGCTTCATGTTGACTTGTACCATTGAGCCCTTTCCAAGCATGTCTGAAAAGTCCACAAGGCTGCTGGATGTCCCATTGGTCATTTCATGATTCAGAAGGCTTCTCTCTGAAGAGTACCCTTCAGTTTTGGCCATAACATGCCACCTTGTGCAGCACTAACCGATGATCTTTGCAGCTTACCATCACAAAAATCAGATGGAGGATGACTGCAGCGGTGGCATTGGAGACACCTGATGAGCGAGTCTGTCACAGGTATGTTGTGGCCTCTCGGTTCTCTCGTTCTTTGGCTTGGGCCACGGCCACATTGATGCACTGCAGCCACTCTTCTGCATGCTTCTCGTCTTGCGCTTTCAGCACATAGGTTTTGCTGTCGGTGAAGATCTCGAAGGCTCTGGGCAGGCCGCGGTCTCGCCTCTTCTTTGCGACCACTTTAACGCTTTGCACTTTGCTAAGCTCAATCGTGTTGTTGTCCAGCTCGTCCTTCTGTGAGTACAAGAGGGGAACATTGCTTGAAATTGGTTTAGGCTCCTACATGGACCATGTGACTATGGTTAAGGATGTTATTTATTCCTGTAATGTCAAAGTTGAATTTTCAGTATCGCCACATGAACCTTCAGATATCATTAAAATGTCCATTTGATGCGCAGCTGACAGTTATTTGATTATCAGTGTTGGAAAAGGTTAATGTGACACATTACCATTCAAAAGTAAAGACACGCTAAGGTAAACGTAACCCACCACACACAAAGAAAAGATTATAACTGTACATAGGGGTAGGCAATATGACTATGACATCAATAAGTCATATCTTGATAATGATATATATCACAATATAGTACCATTTTTGTGATTGTCAGCACATTTATTCACATTAATTCTAGCAATTAATAGTTTATATACATTGACCAAATGGAAATAACTAACTTTTTTACATTTTAAAGTATATACTCAAATCTACTCATTCATATATGATCATATTTGTCGCTTTATTTAGAACTCAAAGAATTATGTTTTCCATTTGTTCAAACTACTTATTTAAATTGAGCTTAAACAACACAGTTATTGAGTTTTATTTGGGCATGAATGTTCATTTGAATGTTCAATAAACTTAAATTTGTAGAAACAAATTGGTTAACTTAATTCCTTCATGTTGTCCCAACACAACTCGAATGTGTGAAACTTAGCATTTTTACAGTGAATGTAGAAATATAAAATAAATGTTAATTAATAATAAAACACTATAAAAAAAACTAATGATTACAGGCCCAACATAAAATATCACTAAATAAAATGTAAACAAATGTAAACCCGTTGTAACCTGGAACTGTTATGTTGACTTAACTTAATTTTTTTAATTATGCACATAGTTCATTTACTTAGTAATGTTAAGGCAACAGGTTTACTCACTTTATGTAAAGTCAACTAATCGCTTTTTTACAGGGTACAATCAAAACAAGAAAAAAAAAATGTTTCACAATAGATAGGGGGTTTACATAATAGTACATACACTCAAAAAAAATATTCTGGCTTGCTCAATCAACCTGTTTAAAATGAGTCAAAACACAATTCTTGAGATGTCTTTGGAACAACTTTTTTTTACATAATAGTACATACACTCAAAAAAAATATTCCGGCTTGCTCAATCAACCTGTTTAAAATGAGTCAAAACACAATTCTTGAGATGTCTTTGGAACAAATTTGTTTTATGTTCAATCCACTTAATATTGTGAAAGAAAAAGGTTAATTTAATTGGTTTGTGTTGGAACAACATGAAGGAATTGTTTTGTGCAACATTGTGCAACATTGAGCAGTGGTCTCCAACATTTTCATCACCACAGATCGGTCAATGCTTGAAAATGTTACTGTGGCCCGGGGGGGTTGGGGGGTGTGGTTCTAAGTAGATTGTTAGGCAACGAAATTGCTTGTCAAGCTGACAAAACATTGCTTTAACTCTGATACAAGTTTTTGCTTGAGCATCTGCCCATTTTTCTGTTGGAAAAAAGTGCCCCCTCAAAATGAAAGTGTCCCTATCCACAACACCCCCCCCCCCCCCCCCCCCCCCCAAATGTTGACAAAGGGGTTGCAGATTCATTCCTTGGCAGTTTGTGGGTCCATCACTGGGCCTTTTCCCCTATGGTTAAATTTTGGTGCGCACGAGAATACGGTCATTTTTCAAAATAAGACTTTTCAAAATAAAAGACTAATTTATTTAAATCATAAATTTAAAAAGATAATAAATAAAACAAAAATAATTCATGATTTCTTTTGTGGCCTGTTACCAATTGATCCACGGACTGATACCATGGGTTGGGGAAACTGGAGAAGACACTGTAAAAAATGCTGAGTTTCATGCAATCGATTTGTGTTGGCACAGCATCAAGAGTTAGGTTAACTTATTAGTTTTTGCAAATTTAAGTAGATTGAACAAAACATTTAAGTTGTCCCAAAAAAACTCAAGAAGTGTGTTGTTTCAGCTTATTTTATATAAGTAGTTTGAACAAACACCAAACATAATTGTTTGAGTGTAAGATGCAATGGTTATCACAATGGTTTACACAAGACGCAATCTTGCAAGGAATTGTCAACTAGTCAAATATTGTCTATTAATCTCTAACAGAAATAAGGGTTTTTGGAATGGAGAAATGGTTCTCTTTTGACTGTTCCCTTTCTCCCACTCTATTATTTTTCCTGTCTCTCAAAGTGTTTTTAAGTTGTGCTGCATAAAGTCTGCCAAAATTGGCTTATCATTGTTTGTGCGCACTGACGAACATCATTAAGAAAAGAAAAACAGAACAACTGCAAGCAAATTAAAGGCATAATAAAAGCAAGATGCCATTAAAAGAAGCCAAATGCTCCTCAAAATGATATTGTACGCATTTGTGTCATGCCTGATAAAATAAAGACAAATCAAGATGAAATGACTTTAGTGATGAATCACTTTTCCAGATTAAGACTTACAGCGAATCGAGATTTAATGTGCTTACAGCTCTGACAAATCCATTTATTTTTACTAAAAAGCTTTTGCTGGCTTTGTGTCCGAATCCTGTAAAACTGACTGATTGTAGCTTTTAAGTTAGTGTTTGTGTGTCATTGCTTTGCTTATGAATTCTCTTCTGCACAATATGTCTTCTAAGTTACATGAACACGTACTAAATTTGGCTTTGCTCTTTTGCGAAGCACAACAGAGAGAGATTCTATTTAATCCAGTTCAAGTAATTGCCCTCAGGCAAGCTTTGGTGCGTCTCAAGATTAAGTCATAGGCTTTTAAAAGTAAAGATCATCTTCCTGTTAGAGGGGCTCTAAATTATTAAAGTGGCTTCCTATTAGATTCACTTTAGTACTACACATAACTGGTGTACAATTTGTATGTGAGCAAAAGATTTTAATTGAGATCATCTACTTACTTTTTACTTATGCATTTATCTAATTCCATATAAAGCAATAATATCTGACAAAGCATATTTTAGTGCACAACATTTTGGACACACAAAGGCTGAGTAACTATCTAAATACAACATTGTACTTCCAGAAATAATCTGCATATGTAATTGTGGTGAATGAGACGCACTTACTGATTTTCCTCTTCGGAAGAGAAGCTGGTTTCCAGCAAGGGTAAAATAACGCGTTTTCCATCTTTTGATGAACTTCCAGCGCACCTGTTTCTCCTTCAGCTTCCCCTCGATGAGTGGCTGGCCATCCTGGTTAACAACTGAGAACAAAGATTCAAAAAATGGTCATAAGTAGCAAGTATCTTATTAGATTAGATTAGATTAAACTTTATTGTCATTACACATGTACAAGTACAAGGAAACGAAATGCAGTTTAGGTCTAACCAGGAGTGCAATAGCAGCAAGTGCAGGATACAGGTATAAGTTATAAAGTGCAGTTATAAAAAAACTATGGTGATATTTACAAATGGATGTACTATGAACATTATATACAGGTTGTGTTAGCTATGAACAGAGATTTACAATAGATGGATAGATGTACAGGTTGCTATTAATAATCAGAAGTGTGCAGATATATAAACATAATTACAAATGTATATGTACAGTGGGTGTGTACATAATTACAAATGTACATGGGTATGTACAGTTCAAATAAATGAATCAGTGCAATGAATATGTGCAATTTTTAAATGTGCAAATGTTAAATAGTGCAGTGATTATGAGGAGTCTGAGTTATGAGGATAGTGGGGGTGTATCAGGGGGGCAAAGAGTCAGTGGGGGGCAGAGTTCAAAAGGGAGACAGCTCTGGGAAAAAAGCTGTTCCTTAGTCTGCTGGTTTTTGTCCGGGGGAGCCTGAAGCGCCTGCCAGAAGGCAGGAGAGAAAACAGTCTGTGAGCAGGGTGAGAGGAATCTTTAAGAATACTGCGTGCTCGGCGCAGACAGTGTTTCCTCTGGATGTCCTCTATGGTTGGCAGTGTGGTCCCTGTGATGCGTTGGGCAGTTTTCACCACCCGCTGCAGTGCCTTACGCTCCGCAACAGAGCAGCTTCCATACCAGACTGTGACACAGTTCGTCAGGATGCTTTCTATTGTGCAGCGGTAGAAGTTCACCAAGACGGCTGATGACAGCTGGTTCTTCTTAAGTTGCCTTAAGAAAAATAGGCGCTGGTGAGCCTTCTTGACCAGGCTGGAGGTGTTGGTGGTCCAGGAAAAGTCCTTTGAGATGTGGGTCCCCAGGAACTTGAAGGATGAGACGGGCTCGACGGCCATCCCATTGATGTGGATGGGATCATGTGAGCCGGTTCGTCCCTTCCTGAAGTCCACAATGAGCTCCTTGGTCTTGTCGGTGTTAAGGAGCAGATTATTGTCGGTGCACCAGGTGGCCAGATGCTGTATCTCCTCCCTGTAGGCAGTCTCATCATTGTTGCTGATTAGACCAATCACTGTGGTGTCATCTGCAAATTTGATGATGGTGTTAGAACTGTTCACAGGCCTACAGTCGATGGTAAAAAGGGAGTAGAGGAAGGGGCTCAGCACACAGCCCTGTGGTACACCAGTGTTGAGTGTGATGGTGGTGGAGCAGATGTGGTCTGATCTCACATTCTGAGGTCTGTTAGTTAGAAAGTCCATAACCCAGTTGCAGAGAGACGTGTCGATATCCAGGTCTCTAAGTTTGATCATTAACTTAGAGGGTATGACAGTGTTGAATGCTGAGCTGAAGTCAACAAACAGCATTCGTGCATAAGTGTTTTTATTGTCCAGGTGTGTGAGTACAGAGTGCAGTGCTATGGAGACTGCATCTTCTGTGCTCCTGTTGCCACGGTAGGCAAACTGATGTGGGTCCAGTGTGGATGGCAGAGAGTCTTTCAGATGTGCCAGGACCAGCCGCTCGAAGCACTTCATGATGATGGGTGTGAGTGCTACAGGGCGGTAGTCATTCAGGCATGTTGGGCTGGAGTGTTTCGGCACTGGCACAATAGAGGTGGTTTTAAAGCATGTTGGCACAGCTGCTAGGTTAAGGGACAGGTTGAAAATGTCTGTGAATACCCCAGCGAGCTGTTCTGCACATGCTTTGAGGACGCGCCCAGGAATACCGTCTGGTCCAGCAGCCTTACGCACATTGATCCGACTCAGTGCGGTGTGGACTTCTGAGGAGGTGAGTGTGATGGGTGAGTGGTCGGTTGAGGAAGTGATCCTGGTGTAGGGTTCTTTATTGTCTCTTTCAAAGCGGGCATAAAAGTCATTAAGCTCGTTCAGGAAGGAGACGTTTGTGGCTGTGGGTGTGGACTGGCTGGGTTTGTAGTTGCTGATGGCCTGTATGCCCTGCCACATGCGCTGAGGATCAGAGTTGGAAAAGTGCTCCTCTAGCTTTAGCTTGTAACAGTGCTTGGCCTTTTTGATGCCCCTCTTCAAATTAGCCCTGGAAGTGCTGTAGGCCTGTGCATCCCCTGATCTGAAGGCAGTGTTGCGTGCCTTCAGCAGGAGGCGCACCTCCTTGTTCATCCATGGCTTTTGATTTGGGTATGTGGTGATCTGTTTCTGGGTTGTCACACTGTCAATGGTGGTGTTGATGTATTCCAGAACAGAGGAAGTGTAGCTGTCAATGTCTGTGCTAGAGCCACATGTGGCCTGAGAAGCAAACATACTCCAGTCAGTGTGTTGAAACCTGTCCTGGAGTGTGGAGTCTACCCCCGCTGGCCACACTTTGATGGTCCTCACTGATGGCTTCACACGGTTGATGAGGGGTGAGTATTTGGGGCTGAGGAACAAAGAAAGATGATCTGATTGACCCAGGTGGGGGAGGGGGGTCACAGCGTAGGCTTCAGCCATGTTTGTGTATACATGGTCCAACGTTTTGTTTCCCCGTGTGTGACAGAAAATGTTTTGATGGAATTTGGGGAGCACTGTCTTTAAGTTTGAGTGATTAAAATCCCCCGCAACAATAAAAGCAGCCTCCGGGTGAGCAGTCTGTTGTTTGCTGATGGCTGCATGAAGTTCTTTCATTGCCAACTTAGCATCAGCATCGGGAGGAATATAGGCGGCAGTAATGATAGTTGAGGTGAACTCGCGTGGCAGATAAAAGGGTCTGCATTTGACCATCAGAAATTCCAGGTTAACAGAGCAATGTCTCCCAACGATGACAGAGTTTGTACACCAAGCTTTGTTAATATAAATGCATAATCCTCCGCCTCGGGTCTTACCGGAGTCATCCGCCGTTCTGTCTGCTCGGAATGTGTGATGCTCAGTTAAAGATACAGCGTTGTCTGGTATCCCGCTGTTTAGCCATGTTTCTGTGAAAATCATGACATTACAGTTCCATAATCTTTTGCTGTGGTTGATGCGCAGTCGAATCTCATCCATTTTGTTCACCAGGGACCGTACATTGGCGAGAAAGATGCTGGGTAAGGACAGCCGGTGTGGTGTTAGCTTTAGCTTAGCTCTTAGCCCGCCGCGCTTCCCCCGTCTTTGTTTACGGTCGCGACGCCGCCTTCGAGCACTTCCGCCCGGCTGGGCAGAGCGCTCTGCCTCGGGTGTTCTAGCGATGTCCGGAATGAGTCGTAGATTGCTGATAAAACTGTCCGAAATGCACAAACCAATATCCAAAATCTCCTGTCGGGTGTACGATGTAAAGGCATTACTGTTCTGCACGAACAGACCCGAAGATCATAGTTGTATGAACAAATGTAATGGTGCTCTGGCCATGGCAAGAACATTCTGCTAGTCCTTAAAGGGGACCTATTATGCAAAAGTCACTTTTATAGGGGGTTTAAACACAGTTGTGTGGCAACAGTCTGTGAATATAACCAGCTTCTAATGATAAAAATGGATACATTTTATTTTTTATAATCACACTTGATAAAAACAGTCTGCAGAAACACTTTGAATTACATTCTCTCGTTGTACATGTCATCAGAAGGGGAAAGCCCCGCCCATTAGTGACCTCATTAGCATAGGAAGTTGAGGTCTTTGCACACTGAAGTCCGAAACGTTCGTATGGGTTTTTTTTTGTATTCATATGTGAAAAATACGTCTTGTAAACAAACCTTGCACACTGAGTCCGATACATACTAATTAATCCATTACGAAAAAACGCAAAACATTTTGGAGTCAGTTTAAGCAGTGATAGGTTCTCCTCTCTTCTCCAAAGTAGAAACAGAAAGATATTGGCCCAATCACAATTCTATTTTTGTACCCCTTCCCCTTGGCCCTTGAAACAGAGTGTGAAGAGGAAGGGCTTCAAAATTTACCCTTAAGAAATGGGACACCACTACGGCACCTGCACACATCATTATATGTCATCCCAATCTTTTGCTTCATATGAGATCAATACTCGTGACTGCTGTAGTTATTCCAGTTGTGTTATTTTTTAGTATTTATCTTCAGGAAATCACTGAAGGCATATATCATGCTATCATAACGATATAATGTGGCATTAAGATCATATCTATACTGCGCATTTACACCGTGGCCATATTCATCTATGTAAATACAAGAAAACAACATTAACATTAAAATAGATACTGTGAAAAGGTCATTCCCAGCCATCAGGCTTTTCTGACAGGGTATTCGAGTGTCATTGAGTGACAGTATGTTGTGGGACTGCTGTACAGGAGTTATTATTATGGATTATAGATAGCGAAATGTAGTGGTTTTTATTTTAGCGTTTTTTTTTTTAAGCATGATGGTAAAACACAAACGCGGTTATGAATGTATTAAAACATATGCTTGTTTGTTGTAAAATTCGTAATAAAAACACAAAAAATGCTAATTTGTGGATCTCCTCACTTCCGGGTGCAGCCATGCTGCCGTTGTGGATGGTGTATTCTGGTAAATTATCTTACCCCTTTGTTTCGAGTGTGGTTCTGAAAAATCTCCATTCGAAGGGTTCCTCTACCCGTTCCCCTTAGCCCTACGCCTTCAAGCTAAAGAGAATTGGGACACCCCTACCCCATTACGTGAATGCGCAAAACAAATGGTAGGGGTAAGGGGAAGAGCTAAGGGGTAGAATTGGGATTGGGCCATTGTGTTCACCCAATACTGCATAGAGAAAGGAGAGTTCAGCTCATTATCAAAGATTTGCGCTGGACTATCCCGCAGGATATTGCGCAGGAAATCAGTGGAATTTTGATACATTGCTTGTGAAACTTCACAAATTCACGTATGTAAAGAAATCCTGAACAGATACTGCCAGTATCTATAGAAATTATAACAGATGGTGGCTGCGTTGACGTACCGAAGCAATGGACCGAAAGCGCGGACCATGCTTTCTATTATAAAGTCTATGAGCAGTACATCAAATGTATGAACACACACCCACACACGCGCATGCATGCACGCATGCACGCACACACGCACGCACGCACGCACACACACACACACACACACACACACACACACACACACACACACACACCACACACACACACACACACACACACACACACACACGCACACGCACACACACACACACACCAAACTGCAGCAGGACAGAGGTGTGCCAGTCACTGAGTCCAGCAATTTTGTATTCGGTGTGCAATAACCTTTAGTCTTGTTTTTGAATCTGACACTATGTTGACACATAGGCATTTGTAGCCTCACCCTCCTTCAAAAAGAGCACAGTCTCATTTGAATTTAAAGCGACAGTCACCAAAATGGCACAATTATAATTAAAGCCTACAAGGGGCAGTTTCAAAGAGTTCTAAAACATTATTTGTGGAGTATTTTGAGCTGAAACTTCACATACACACTCTAATGACATCAGAGACTTATTTTAGATCTTGCAAAAAAGGGGGATAATAGGTCCCATTTAAAGGCTACGTGTTTTTGTGTTGAAAAACATCTGAAGCCTGTGATGTGAAATTGGGAAAAACATGTAGGTAGAGATCCGATTTCAAATTCTAGCTTAGGATTTTATCATCATGATGAAATTATATATTGGGGTATAATTTTGTCAAGGGGCCGTCATGGTGGCGCAGTGGGTAGCACAATCGCCTCACAGCAAGAAGGTCGTTGATTCAAGCCTCGGCAGGGTCAGTTGGCATTTCTGTGTGGAGTTTGCATGTTCTCCCCGTGTTGGCGTGGGTTTCCTCCGTGTGCTCCGGTTTCCCCCAGGAAGGACATCCGCTGTGTAAAACATATGCTGGATAAGTTGGCAGTTCATTTCACTGTGGCGACCCCTGATCAATAAAGGGACTAAGCCAAAGGAAAATGAATAAATGAATAGTAACTTCACCTTAATATAAAGTGTAACTGACAATTCAAACAACTCTCTCCCACTGCCACCATCTTCTAGATCTACTCTATTTACACACACACTGAGAATTCTGGGTAAATTGTTCTCATTAGACAAACAAAAGAGCTTTACTCAGTGTTTATTACCACACGGCAATATCTGGTGTGCTTTCAGATGTGGTGAATATTGTGTCTCCCCTGCCTGTGTTTGCTGGGTCTGTCTGAGCTACACAAAGCGTTTCACAGATCTCCCTCATGGGTCTATTTCAGTTAAACAGGAAGCTGTGTTATAGCCCTTCCAGGATGGTACAAAGAAGCCCATTGTCTGACTTTTCCTTTTTTCAGCAAGAAAAACAGATGAGAATCTGGAGCGCTTTGATAGCCCGCTTAAGATTAGGCAAGACTGATCTCTGATAATCAGATGTTAAACTGCTGGTGCATTAAGAGAACACTGGAGCCCTGATTAACACTGGGGTGAAAATGACTGATCATGACCTGCTGCAGTTTCCTGAATAACAAAAACAGCTTTAGTTTTGTTTATTTAGTTAAATCATTTTGTTTTGAGGTATAAAAGGCACTTTTTATGAATAAAAGGTAAGAAATAATGTCTGAAACTCTGTACTTTTTTCCCACACTGTTAGACCTTAAGGCCCGTGCACACCAAGACATTTTTTGCTTGCATTTTCAGATTAAAGGGCGCCAATGTGATCGTGCACACCAACACACAAAACGGCAGGCGCAAAAGCGTCATTTAAAAAAAAAAACACCTGATGCTCGTTTTTTTGTTTTGACGTGCCGAGTCAAAACAGTCTCCACCAATCAGATTGGCACATTTGTTTACGTGCACGGAGCTGCTGAAGTTACAGCAAACAGCACTTAGAGGCGCTCAAGCGCAAAACTGTCAATGTGAGTGCACATTGAAGAAGATGCCCAGAGGCGATATGAACGTGGAGCTGCTTATTGCACTGGTGAACAATAATCATTTCTTCATCGCTAGATCTGGAGCTGCTACTTGAACCATTCATAACAACAAGCGTATCAACTTTGTCTTCTTCTTCTTCTGTGTAACAAGCGGGTGTCAGAAGCTTAAAGTTGTGTAGCGCCATCTAACGTCAAGGAGTGATTTTGCATACTCTTCTGCTCGACGGCAGTGAAAATCACTTGGGTTTGAATCCGTCTTGTAAAATGTCTTGTAAAACGCTGACGATAAACGCAAACGAAAAGCGTCCCGGTGCGTACGAGCTTTTACCATGCTTTTTTACTGCTTACACTGTTGCCAGTTAGTAACTGTAATGGTTTGGTTATAGTGAGTAACTGCCACCAGAGTGACAGCGCGTCTTTAATTTCGGGCTCAGGCGTGCTTTGCACTCACACTACTAGCATACAGCACCAAAGCCCAAAAAAAACGTGCTTTGACAAACCTCTTCCAATGGCCCGTATCCACTGAGTGGTACAGTATGGTACGGGTCATATTTATCAGGCTTGCGTTTCCACTGCCAAAGTGTACCAATGGTACCCTTTTGGTAGGAGTGGTGTAGGACAGAAAGCTTCAGTCGACGTCGTTCTTGCTCGAGTAAAGCTGTACGAGTCGTTCACATATCATATGAGAAGCACTTCTCACAAAACAGATGCTTTATACACATAAATACTTGTGTATAAATGTTTAATACTAACCTTTCTATGTACATGATTTGATTATAACTGCAGATCAATGAAATATATAGTTAAATAGCCTACTGTAACATCTGCAATTATATGAAATAAATAAATGCAACATATATGAACACATACAGACCCTCATAGTCTCCGATGTGTTACCAATTACAGAAAAACTACACACAGCATACATTTAGGCCTTATTTGGGTTCAAAAACAACACGCAACAAACACATGTAACCTCTTGTTAGAAAGTAATTCTGTCATTCCAAGTTCATAATAGTCCAAAAGTCACATTCAGTGGTTAACGAAAGGGAGAGAGGACTTAAGTGCAGGGAAAATGGATCTTTATTTATAACAAAATAAAATAAAATTCAAAACAAACTACCCCGAGGGGGAAAACATTAACAAAACACACAAACAAACTGGCAGGAATCAGGGCTGGACAGACAGGACAAGGCAACAAACGACGACGAACTGGCACAGGACAGCAGACAAGAGGAGAATATAAGCAGAAATAATTAACAAACATGCAGGTGAGCATAATAAACTAATAATGGGTTAAACAAGGAGGATGGGACTAGACAATAGACGGAAGAGCACATGACACAAAGAAACAAGCCATGTGCTCACATAAACTAGTCTAGAACACCAGCTAATGAGAGAACTCATTAACCACGTGTTCACATGAGACACTAAAGCACGTGGCGCATGTAAACATGTACCATGTGCTAAACACAACCTTAACAGAAGACTGAACACAAGACACGAGTACACGATAAATAAAAACTCACCGTGCACTCACACATGCAACGTGCATGTTTCATTTCAGAGCCAACCGAAACCGAAACCAACGAGACTGAGACGCTGAGAATGAGACGGCGATTATACAAAAGACACACAATGGCAGAAAATCATGGCTCGATCTGAGAAAACTCAAGCCGAGCACAACATACAAGACATGACAGGTCGGACTCTGCCACCAAAACAAGAATTAAAGGGCACCTATTTTAACCCTTTTTTAAGATGTAATATTAATGTTATGGTTCTTCTGAGTGTGCCAGTTTAGGTTCAGTTCAAAACACAATTCAGATTTTTTTTTATTATGATGTGTTAAAAAGTGCCATTTTGGGGGCGTTGTTGTTCAATAATAAAATTAATCCTCAAAAATACAACTTGCCTAATAATTCTGCACTCCCTGTATTATTACGGTGTAATGTCTTGGCTGTGTATTTAAAAAAGGCGCTTCCTTTTATTTCATTCTCCTGGCTTGTGCACGAGCTTGTGACGTATCTCTGTAAATCAATAGCGTTCAGCTGCACCTCTTGCTCCGCCTTTTGGTACCCATTTGTCATGCTAGGTACCCTTTCGAAAGGGTACCCAAGAAGTGGTATGGTACGGTTCGCTTTTAGGTACCTTTTGACAGTGGGAATAGCCATAAAAGCGTACTGACCCATACCGTACAACCCAGTGGAAATGGGCCATTAGAAAGGGTACCCAGAAATTGGTATGGTACGGTTCGCTTTTAGTTACCTCTTGACAGTGGAAACGGCCATAAAAGCGTATCTAACTCGGGCCACAAATAGGCAAGGGCCGGCCAACCAAATCGCGCCTGGGTCTAATTCGCAACACTCACACTTGCCAAATGAACAGAGAAACGTGCCCTGGCACGGTTCGGATAGCATAGTGTGAGTGCACCCTAAGTATTAAGCACTAATAACTAATAAATAAAAACACACAAAACTGTAAAAATGAACAATAAAAAGTAAAACAAATCTGCTGAAAAATGTGAGAAGTTTCATAAGAGATATTAGTTGTTCTGGTTGTTTAAACCAAACTTTCTGCAGATGTGTGTATTGCAGTGGTGGTAATGGTCGATATCTGAATCTGATATCTGTGTTTATCCCGTGAGCAATGTAATAATCCTCTATTTAACTTCGATTTCTTTCACTCTATCTGCCTTTCACTGCCATGCATGAATCAAAAGCGTTAACAAGAGCAAATATGAAGTGTACGTGTTTTAAAACTCAGAACATTTAACGCATCTGCAGTTCATTCTGCATTGCCTTTGTTTGCCTAACATCATTTATGCTCTCTGTTTATTTTATCGTGTATACGATACTGCACTAGAGTCTAAGCTTGACTGTTTGTGGCCATGAAAGATATGTGATAAGAACAGAGCAAGGCTACTAATGTTTGGTCTGAAGTTACACAATGTGCCAAATCATAGTAGCCTTCAGTAAGACACTCTAAATAGCATATTATACAAATTGAGAAAATAGCTTTGTAAAGCTGGATTTTGGCAGTCACAAGCAATGAAAGCCAATGGGAGAAGAATAAGAGGTTACACTGATACATCTTTTGAGGTAAGTTTTGTTTATACCAATTCTGGATCGATTGTAAATTGACGCAATGAGGATATTGTTAGTCACTCTGGGGGAAAGGAAGGTCTGTGTTTATTTTTCTGTTGGTTGGTGTATGTTATAGATTTGTCTCTGGGCTTTGGCCAGTGTTCGGCTTTACTGTTGATTTAGAGTAACTGAAGAAAAAAGCTCAGACTGAAAAAGGACTCCAGCAACCCCTTGCTGAGAAAATGGATTCACTTCTATACAATTTACTTGAGAGCCTTTTGATATATTTCAGCAAAGCTGGAGTACATCCAAAAGTCCACATTGAAAACAAAGCATAGGATAACGGTTCAGTAGTTAAAAGGTGAAATATTGGTTGTGCTTTAAGATGTTTAAAATATTTCATGTTAATTCTGTGGACCTTTATCAGACCTTTAAACAAAGCAGATGTTTTCCAGATCAAACTATCTTTAAAATGCATTTGTAGACTTGTATGTGCAATGTAAACTCAAAACATTATCACAATTTTTTTTAAGAATGATGTTTTTTAGATGTTAGTGTCAGTATGTTAGTCTTCAAGAATATCTATAAGCTAATGTGGTACAAAACAATGACAAAATTTGCGTTTAGAAGATATGACACTACAGTAAAGCTTGTAGTTTGTCACTTCTGCCTAAATGGATGAACGTCACATCACCTCATACTTCAGTTTCTCATCGAATAATGACAAATCAAATGCTCTCCAGTATCTGACATGCCCCGCCCTTTCAAGTCCAAATTTGCTTTTTATTTGATCTCAACCACTCTCACTGGCAGAGCTCTGATAAACAAAACGCTATTGGCTGCTTTTTAAAAAGGGGAGGAGCTACTCTATTGCCCTCTCTTCATTTTTCAGTTGAGATTACATCATACATCGAATAAAAATGCTAATTAAAAATGTTAATTTCAACATTTGCAGCACCTGTACCTGTTGTTAGTTCCTAAGTTACAGTAAAGAGCTGAAAAATGCATGCTTGATTTTGATTGGTTGATAAACATTCTAGTGTGTTACGATAAATTCACAGGTGAAGTAATTGCAGCAGTTCCATATCCCAACTAAGACTGTGTACTTAGAATTAGTATTTTTGGAAATAAAAACTCACATGTCTGGTGTATCGGTGTTGTGTTATGTGATGTTATGTTGTGCCGTGTTCCATGTGCGTGTCCTGTGTGCGGTGATGTTGCCGGCTCACACACCTGGTCACCTGGAGCTCCTCCTCGACGGTAGTGCTTGTCTCTGTTGCTCCCGATGGCGATGGATCGTACACTGCAGGTAGCACTCCAGGTGTGTGAGCTGGCAACATTGCCGATTGTGAGAGTTCTGGTGGAGATAGAGAGAGCGAGAGTCCCGCCCACCTCCCCACTGCTGAAGATGAGCTACTGCAGGACACGGAGATTCTGCTCATCGACTTCTAGAGTGAAGTCAACCCTTCCCTGCTGTTTCCAGTCAGCAAAGGTCAGATTCCGAGTCGACTGTTCCCAGAGAGTCTCTCAGCCCCGTTGATCCCCAACGATATTAGCCCCACAGTTATGAGTAGCATCCACCCAACCCGCCCTTTCCGCCTCTGGATATTCCAACGGCTGCTGCCAGTCAGCCAGCTCCAGTGCCGCTGCAGTCTGCCAGCCCCCCAGCTCACCCTCAAGCTGGAAGTGGGGAGGTCTCTCTGTGGGTCTGCCTGCCAGCATCACCATCAAGGTGTTGCCCAGTGTCATCTCCTCAGGCCTCCGAGCTGCGGACTCTGCCTCGGCCCTCTGACCCGTATTGGCTCACTACTCTCTCATCTCCCTCATCCTCCATGGGCCATCAGCCTACCAGCTCTGCCAGGCTCCCTCGTCCCTCCAGCTCCACCTTGGTCAGTCGTTGCTCTGCCTACACCTCTGGACTCCACTCCTCTGGCTGCACCTCATGCTTCTGTCTTGCCGGCTACGTTGAGTTTCTCCTTCCCTCCAGATACACCTTGGTCCTCTGTCACTTCAGCTCCGCCGCAGGCTTCTGGACCGACATCGTCGCCTTGTTCGGGTGAGCCAGCCGCTTCACCATGGCCTCTCGGGACCTTGGCGTCACCCTCGCCCTGCGGCTCTCTGTCTCCTCCTTGGGCTCCACTTCCATCAGCGCCATATCCCTCTGTCGGCCCCATGGAGTCGGAGGCCATTCCTTCTTTATGGTTCCTGCCTCCCTCGACTCCGCCCTGGGCTGTTTCCTGGGTCCTAATGCTACTGCTCCAGCTCCCTTCCTGGCTCCTACCTCTTGTGTCTTTGCCCTGGCCATGTCCTCCACTCCTCGTTCTCCAGCTCTTCTCCTGGCTCTTTCCTCCTATGACTCCTCCCTGGCTGCGCCCTTCCACTCTCCTTTATGTTTTAAGGTGTTGAATGGGGGGGGGGGTGATCTTACATGTCTGGTGCATCTGTGTTGTGCTATGTGATGTTATGTTGTGCCGTGTTCCATGTGTGAGTGTTTATGTCATGTGACCCCTTTGTTCTGTTTCCCGCCGTGTTAATGATCATTAGTTCCACCTGTTATGTCACCCCTGTTTGTAATCTTTGTAATTGTGTCCTGTGTGTCCCTGTTTTAGTTTAGTTTGGTGTCCGGTATTGAAGTATCAACGTCCATGTGAGTCCTGTGTGCCAAGTTCCTGTCATAATCTCTGAGTCTTGATCATCTGTGGTGCGAGACCACCTGTGACACCATCTAACTCAAGCAATGTGCCATGTTTATTATGTCCACATACTTTATGCACCTACTTCTGTTTGCTTAAAGATGTGTAAACTGCTGTAAAGTTCAACAGTATTAAAACAAATGTCAACTTTCAGCATCTTTTCACATATTTTTGTTTTTCTTTCTGTCAAATTACAGAGAATATTATTAATAACTGTATCGGTTAGAGCAGATATTGATAAGCCATATAGCTATCAATAAAATGTAATCAATAACCATCCCTAATCACTACGAACAGTAAAAAAACAGCATAAATACAACAGTAAAAAAATGAATGAGATCAAACTAGTACTTCACACAGGAGCTGTTAGAGAACAAAAACCTGATAATTTTTTTAAATAAACAAGGCTGTAGGCAGCAATATATGGGTCGTTTTGAAGCTTCTTGCTCCCCTGTTTGATTTCCTCATCAATGTAAAAGCCAAACTCCAAGCACTGGAGTGCTCTCAAACACTATAACATGTTTCATGAGCTGACGACACACAAGACTTCTGTCAGACCATAACACTGCCAAGGGTACGTGCTGCCTTGCTCACCCTTCCCAAAGTCCTTATTTCTGCAAACATTCACCTCGCTCTATTAAAAATCATTATAGCTCTTTGTTAATGGAAACTGTCCCGCATTCCAAATAAGGAGCAAGAGGTGGAATGTGTGCTACAAACACTTCTTTAATGAGCGGCACTTGCTATTGAGGTTTCAATGAGCCTTTTATTGCCACCTTGGCTGCCGAATGGTGGCATGTAAAAACATTTCCTGTCTCATTAAAATGTCTCTTCATGGTCTAAAGATTTGCTTTTGGAGGTGGAGTGATGCCATCAATATTTCACGTACCGCAGCAATCCAATACTCCACCAGTGAATAGTTTTAATATCCAACTTTGGAGGAGTAAAATATTCTAAGTAGAAAAAAAAAACATAAATTAGAGCTTTTTGTTCAAGGAAAAGCAAGATCCAAAGTCAAGACAAGCTGTCTAATAATCCTTAAAGGTGCTGTATGTTTATTTTCTCTTCTAAAGAATAAAA
This sequence comes from Danio kyathit, assembly GCA_903798195.1. Lineage (NCBI taxonomy): Eukaryota > Metazoa > Chordata > Actinopteri > Cypriniformes > Danionidae > Danio > Danio kyathit. Next base: position 54,115,643 of record LR812536.1, on the reverse strand, counting down.
CTACCATAATATGGTTGCAGATATTTAAGAAACATGCTTAGTGAACATATTCAACCCAGGCTCATTATTGATACGTACCCCTGTATACATTTCTGGAGAGCACCAAATACGTCCCAGGAGCTACGTTTTTTGCAGTTTTTGTTTTCTCGAATCCACCAGAGGCCGCTGTGACCGACTGACTGACCGATCGATCGTCTGACCCACCCTTCTCCTTCCCTAAACCCCACCGATAGTGTTTTCAAAAGCAATCCAGAAAAAGAAAAGCCCTTGCCGCCGCCTGATTTTTGCCACGTTTTCAGATCTTACCATTCTCATCCTGTTATTTACTTATTTATTTTATTTTATTTTTGGCCTTTGTTTTTGTTTTACCTGGTTTATGGAACTGTTCTATGTAGGACTTGAACCCCGTCATCGTGGTCAACTCGTCTCTGAGTCTCAAGCCTGCCGAGGTACGTGGCAAGCTACCGAGCAAACTGGTCAGGGTTCAACGCTAAGGATTTTTTCCACTGGCCCGATCGGACCCACCAAACAGAAAATGTTAATAGCTATTTCTTAGCCACATACAATATTTTACATAATGTTTCAAAAGCCAAACATAATTACGTTTGGGGTCAGTTTTATAAAATTTTTTCATGTTTTTTTAAAGGAAAATTATTCCGTTCATCAAGTTCATTAAATGTAAAAGTTTTTTTGAGTTGTTGAATATTTATTACAATTTTAAATAACTGCTTTCTTATTGTATGCAGTTTCCAATGAAATTATTACTCCAGACATTATTGATTTTAATACTATTACCATTAATAATAATAATAATAATAATAATAATAATAATAATAATAATAATAACAATAACAATTAATATTAGAGTGATTTCTGAAGGATCATGTGACTGAAGACTGGAGTAATGAAGCAAACAATTCATCTTTAAAATCACTGGAATAAATTATTAAATTAAATGATAAGCTACTTTTAAATAGTTATTTTATAGTGCAATAACATTTCACAATTTTACAATTTGTACTGTATTTATGAAGAAATAAATGCAGCCTTGGTGAGCAGGAGAAGCTTATTTAAAAATATTTAACAATCATACTGACCCCAAACTTTTGTACCAGTTGTGTATAAAATGTTGATATATTGATAGTTGTGTATAAAATATAAAGTGAAAATGTGCACCCACAGACATAGTCACCAAATAAAAATCTGAGATATCAGACTTTCTCATTCAGAGCCTCATTTCAGTTGTCAAGTTTTGTAAAAATCTATCTATTGAATTAATTAACCTATTAAAGAAACGTTGGCTAGAATTATGCATTATAGGTTTAAATTATAGAGAGAAATAACAGATGAACAGAGACTGCATCAGATCATGAAGCAGATTAATGTCTATCAGTGCAGAAATGAACAAAACAAAATGAGACAGATTCCGAAAAAAACGTCTATGTGTGAAAGCTAGTTTGTATTTGCATGCAATTGACAGACAGTCGCAGCCAAACTTTTGTGACAAGGCAGCACTGGCCTGATCGGGCCAGTAACAATTCTGTACACTGGCCCAAGTGTCTCGCACGCTGGCCCTAGGCCATCAAGCAGTCCTTATTGTCGAGCCCTGCTGGTAACAGCAGAAAAGTGAAAAGAAACAGAAGCTGTCGCTGACATCATACCTCTCCATAGCGTTCATTTAAAAAAAAAAATGCAGTCATACATAGCTCTGGCTACATAATTTGCACTCTCCAGAAACGTACACAGGATACATTTTCACAATAAGGCTGTGTTGAACATACTGTATTTGTTTATCAATGCTAAGTCAGTTATTCTCTATTGAAAATGTGAGTTCTGTGTTTTGAACCATGTAACTCTGCTCACTGCCAGTTTACCCAATTAAATTGCGGCACCCCGGGTCGTCTTGATGAAATACATAGGATATTTCATTTCAGACAAAAATGCGACTTCTAGAGGACACTAGCAGCCTCTGAAAATTTACATGAGGTGGTTTTTAATGATCAAATAATACAAAAATTACACATAACTATTAGCTGAGCAGCTTACAGTGTAACATCTCATTCCCACTAGCAGCGACTTTGTAGCTGCCTGTCACTCTGGGTGGTGACCTGCTGCAAATGCAGGATCACGTGAGCTCTACTGGTGATCCTATTGGCTGTCGCTCAAGAAAGCTGCTCTTCATTTGCATAAAGTTGAAGGATTCTCAACTTCGCTGTGTCGCTCACCATAGGGTTGGGCCGATAGACAATGCCATCGTCCATCGCCGATGGCCGATAGACATCACGATGCTAAGCCGGCATCGCCGATCCTCCGCCCCGCCCCCGTCGCAAACCCGCTCGTGAAAAATACACACTCAGGCCCCGTTTACACTAATACAGCTTAGTTTTAAAATGGCATTTTAGAACGAAAATGACCCACGTCCACACTGGCGTTTCATCTAGCATTTCTGAACAGCCCTCCGTCCACTGAAAACGCACATCACGTGACGACACCCACCCACACAGCCACAGCCACAGACACAGCCACAGACACACACACTGTCATGCGCTCGTCTGAGCTCCAGAGAAAAGATGGATCATGTCTCACTATAGTTGTTAAACGTGATATTTAATTAATCTTGTCTCTATCCAGGGCTTAATTTGTGCCGGAACACGCCGGATCCGAAACCTCATTTTACCGATCTCCCTCTTCTGCCCTGCCCGCTGTTTTCACTTTCTTCCGCGACTCCCGAACCCTCTTCACTTTCGTCCGCGACACCCCCGCGGCACGCTTTTTTCGTACGCGACATCTCTCCGCCTCCACCGCGGTGGTGGATGAAACGGAAGGCTACAAATAATTAATTCGTTATGAATTAATTAATTATTCATAAACAATGAATTCACGTCCGCCTATGAAGACAGTGCCATCGTCCATCGCAATGTTTCACATTAGACATCATACGATGCTAAATTGGTCAACATCGCCCAACCCTAGCTCACCACGGCCACCTGGTCGCCAATGGTTGTTGTCGCTTGCGTATACAAAGGTCGCTGGAAGTCGGTCACTCCTCATTGAAATGAACAGTCGCCTGTCGCTTTCCCGCCGCGAGTTGCTCGTAGTGTAAATGAGGCTTAAGGCTCAGTAATCAAGTTTACTTGCTTCCATTGGCGTCATCAATCTGGCAACCTGCGTGTGTGCCAAGTCGTTGTTAAAAGAGCCAGGTGAAAATCCCTCCAGGTGAAATATATCAGTTGGAATGACAAGTTATAATGTTTCTGGTAGCATTTATAAACAAAACATGAAGACTTACATCAAGCCAATGGTTGTATAACCGTGACTGTCTCTTGGGCTACTTTTTGCAATGTATTCCTCACATTAACTCTAGCTTCAGGTCAAGTCATGATTAAGTATGCTGAATCATACGGATACTACACTGTTTAACAAGTCGGTAAGTGCAAATGAATAAAAGCCAAACCGATAAAGTCAGCAAAGAAATGTACTTTTAGTCACTTTTGTTCAAATCGACTTACAATTGAGGAGACATTCTATATTATTACTCTATTAATTATAAATTTTACCTGAATGTTTCAATTTCTTAATGGTTTGTATATCAGCAGTGGCAGCACAGTGGCTTAGGGGTTAGCACTGTTGCTCACAGCAAAAAAGTCACTGGTTCGAGTCCCGGCTGGGTCAGTTGGCAGTTCTGTGTGGAGTTTGCAAGTTCTCCCCGTGTTGGTGTGGGTTTCCTTCGGGTGCTTCAGTTTCCCCCACAGTCCAAAGACATGCAATATACTGTAGGTGAATTGAATAAACTAAATTGGCCGTAGTGTGTGTGTGTCTGTGTGTGTGTGTGTGTGTGTGTGTGTGTGTGTGTGGTGTGTGTGTGTGTGTGTGTGTGTGTGTGTGTGTGAGAATGTGAGGGTGTATGGGTGTTTCCCAGTACTGAGTTGTGACTGAAAGGGCATCCACTGTGTAAAAATATATACCAGAATAGTTGGCGGTTCATTCCGCTGTGGTGACCCCTGATAAATAAGGGACTAAGTCAAAGGAAAATGAATGAATATCAGCAGTCCAGATTGCGATTACCTTCTGAACTGTTATCATACCAGTAAAGGCAGAAAACAGCATTTAAACCCCCAAATGTACCCCAAAATCAACCTGACAATTTTAGTTACCCAAGTATGATAAAGCTAAATAAAATACTGAATCTTAAATTGAATTTGTACCCAAATAAAAGCAGCCATTTAGACTGTGAGCAAACTTAACTATGTAAACCATTATTATTCCACCAAGATGGTTTAATAAACTTCATGAATTGATGATATTTAATGAAAAATGATGCCAGTCTGATTTACCAAAAGGTTGCAAATTCTGTCATTACAAACGCTAGTTCAAAGACTCTGGGCCCTATCATACACCCGGTGCAATAAGGTGCAAGACATGTTTGGCATGATTGTTGCCATTTTCAGACCAGCGCAACCCCAATTTTGATGTTTTGCGCCATGTTGTTTAAATAGCAAATCCATTTGCATCACTTTGTGGATTCATGTGGATTTGCTGGTCTATAAAGGAGGTGTGTTAAGTCGCATTATTGGCGAGTTGCTATTTTGAGGAACTAAAATAGACCATGTCATTGACCAACTGAAAGAGCGCGTTAGTTATGCACCTATCCGGGTCCAAACGCTTACACATTGCTTAAGACACACAGGATGTCACAATACACAAATTTCTTTACATATGAAAAAAAAATTAAAGGATTAAAATGTCACAAAAATTATTATTTTCTACATGAATATAAAAACCACTGCCTTATAAGGGAAAAGAATAGGATGTGTGTTTGGATATAACTCAGTTTTTTGACCACACTTTGTTATTATAGTTCATTTATTTGTTTGCTGAAAATTAGAACTGAATTTAGAAATAGTTTTGAAACAAATCTTTGCGCTTAACAAACAAAATAAATATGTAGGCTAATAAATGTCTTCAGTAGAGTGAGTTTCCACCGTTTCCTTACTTCACGAAAGTGAAGGAGTAAAGAGTAAAAGTAAAGTAAAGAGAAAGTAAAGAGGCCGAATGGAGGAGGCTCATTCTTTATCCTCATGCTGCATATGGTCTGTTTAACTGTTTTCTAGCTAGTGAAGCATTCAGTTTTTCCACTTACAAATCCACCATGTAAATAGCAAATATGCCATGTCGCGACGCAACTAACTCTTAAAGGGAATGTGAGATGAGACTCTGATTGGTTTAATGCACGTTATGCTCAAAACACACCCATAACGTATTAAGAGAATAAGCACAACCCTGTTAGACCATGCGCCAGGGCGCAGAGCGTATTTTTCTGTCCTTAAAATAGCAAAAGTGGATTCGGACATGGACTTTAATGGTTTTGCACCATGCGCTTTAGACTTTGCGCCTAGATCTTTAAAATAGAGCCCTCTGTAATTCAAAAACTAAAGACGATGAAAAAAATATACAAAAAAAAGAAACCCAAGCAGTGTCAGGAGATAATAAGCACAGTCTGTTAATACTCTAATGAGAATTTGTTGCATGTACTTGAAATTTAACTTATAGTCGACAAAGTCCTGAAAATTGTTTTGTGACACAGCACACATTGTTTTAGTCTCCGGCATGTTTTACGTAAATAGCAAAGCTTTGATAAACACATGGGAAATGATGTCGTGTTTTAGCATCATCAACGCAGAGGCCTGAGACCTTCTTTTTTGTTTCAAACGCCTATAAATGATCTCAGATGAATAAGACAAGTTCCATGTGCACCTATTTACAATATGTTTCATTGTTTTTGGTAAAACATTGAGGCCAGAGGCAAAAAACCTTCCCTATTGTATCTAATTGGTTCTTGTGGAAAAAATCTTACCAAAAAACATGTGTATGTCTGGAGAAGATTCAAAACAAAGCAACATTCTGTATGCAGTTGAATGGGATCAGAAGCCTCTTTGTCTGAGCATCCTAATGCTAAACTATCTCTAAAGCTAAAGAAACCAAAGGAACCTCCTTTGACTCTAGTTCTGATCTCTTTCTTCTCCTCATGCAAAGCAGATTTGAGGACAGAGACATCTGGAGTCCTGATGTGCTTTTGTAAAATCACGTAGCCACTAATCATTAACTTCAGAAAAGGATCAAGTGTTACTCTGTTAAAAATGATTGGTGTTCTTCACTGATAATCTTGCCCTAAAGTGAGCCATTAACAGCTTCAACCGGATCATCCAGATCAGACAATCGGTGATGAAATCATTCAGATCAAGATTTAATTGAAAATACCCCCCGAAAATTTCACTATGATTTCTTCACTCCTGAATTCTCATAAAAGAGAGAATTATCAGGGTATTTGCAGGTTTCTATAAGTTAAATATAAGACATTTTAAGACCTTTTTAATACCACACAGAATGAAATTTAAGACCATTTTTATAGTACAGAATTTGAAATAAATAAATGAATAAAAATAAATAATAGCCATCTTTAACGCTGTTAATTATACATACTGTATAAAGTGTGAAAAAAAAAGTCAAAACATCATCATTATTATTATTATTAAAAGTGCAGAATGTAAGTTTGACATGTATTGCATTCCTGGTTCAAAACACACGCAAGCACTAGTTGACAGATTGAGGACCAACAGGGGGATGCCTGACTATCGAGCCTAAAGGCGGATTTAAGGCTGGTTTAAATTGTGTTCTAAATAAAATCAATGTCACAAGATAGAAGGAATATTTTTCATATTAAAAATTTTTGTTCTAACCAACACCTGAAATGTATATTTTAGAAATATAAATATTTCTTGCAGCTGAACAACAGGATAAACTGATAATGATCACCTCAGGTACACATCATGTGCTATATTCAGTGTTAAATGCTAATAATGTGAGTTTGAATGCCATTTTACAGGACATCTATTGCCATACTACTGAAAGCAGCAGCAGATCGCCTGAGATCTGAGATGAAAATAAAATAAACCGTTTGAAATTGAACTTTAAAACTGTGACTCAGTGCAAGCCAATAAATATCAGTGATTCAGCATGTACATTCAATAATATTAAAGAGGTGTAATATGTATTAATTAGATCATAAACCTTATCATTTTGTTGGAGTGCAGTGAGTGCACTATTCTGTGCTTCTGAATGGCTGTATTTAATTTTCTGTTGCGTTGCGTCTGGTGCAAACAGCCAAATTGCTTATCACTGCAAATCTTGTCACGTAGCGTGTTGTAAGGACACTGGGTACAATGTAACCTGCTCACCTGATGTTTATGTTCATAATATTTATGTTATTTGCTAATTAATAACCACCTCATGCGGAACTCTGAATCTGCGTCCTGTTTCAGAGGCTGTTACTGTCCACCGGAGGTCGTATTCCGGTCACAGATGCATACTCTGAGAGCATTCATGACTGAATGAACCAAACACGCAGTTTTCCACAAAAGTAACCTGAAGTGCTGAAATATAATTGGCTAAACTGCCATTGGGCGGGTTAAAATGTTCAAAACAAAGACAGCCATTCCAGCACGTACCGCACATATTTAAAGCAGAATATCTGACTTTAGCATTGTTTTTCAGATAAACAAGAATGTTCACTTAGAATGTTTCTTTAATATCTGCAAACATATTATGGTATTTTTATACTTTAGAAGAGTCAAAAACTTACATACAGCACCTTTAATAATAATAATAATAATAAACATAATAAAAATCCTATATCAGACTGCATTAACAACATTAAAAGAACATACTTTTCCATTGTCAATAAGTTATGCCTATAATTAAATTATATATAACAATATTTTTATATGTAAAGTTTTTTATTATTGTTTTATAGATGGCGACGCGGTGGCGCAGTAGGTGTTGCTGTCGCCTCACAGCTAGAAGGTCGCTGGTTCGTGCCTCGGCTGGGTCAGTTGGCATTTCTGTGTGGAGTTTGCATGTTCTCCCCTTGTTGGCGTAGGTTTCCTCCGGGTGCTCCGGTTTCCCCCACAAGTCCACAGACATGTGGTACAGGTGAATTGGGTAAGCTAAAATTGTCCGTAGTGTATGTGTGTGAATGAGTGTAAATGGATGTTTCCCAGTGATGGGTTGTAGCTGGAAGGGCATCCACTGCGTAAAACATATGCTGGATAAGTTGGCAGTTCATTCCGCGGTGGCGACCCCAGATTAATAAAAGGACTAAGCCGAAAAGAAAATTAATGAATGATTGTTTTATAGATAGCCCACTAATTTTCTGATTTTGTTTGACTTTGTTGTCATTTGCTGAAAACTTCAACTTTTTTTGTAATTTTTTTAATCAGGTAACAAAACATTAAAAAAATTGCTTGAAAGAAAAAAAAGTTTAATATGGCTAAACTACATTTTATATGGCTAAACTACATTTTATATGGTTAAACTACATTTTAAGGCGTTTAACTGATTGTATTAATAACATAGAGCCACTTTCATACTGTGGAAAAAGTTCATCACCAATGACACATTATATGTGTGAGTATCTGCAGGCATCTCTGACAACACTTCGCGCTGTCACCAGTCAAGCGAAAAAATTGGCAGATAGGTTGATCAGCGCATCTCTAGTTCTTTCTTTGATAATGTACTGGTGGACGCAGCTGTTATAAGCTATTATAGAGCAAAATCCCGCAAACTGTATACATAAGCATTAGTGTTTACAAACGCAAGCGTAAACAAAATCCCTGTGAGCGTGTATATTTTATTCAGCCTGATCTCACGAGTAAACATAACTATTTTACGTTTGTCAGTTTAGTGGCTAATTCGTACAATTTTTAAAAGGAGGTGTAGCACCAAACATGCTCCTAAACCCAACCCTCATTGGGTGATGAGCAAATCGTATTAAATTGTACGAATGAGGTCGTACAAATTCATACGAATTAGCCACTAAATCAAAAAGCTTGATCGGTTCTATTGCATTTATAAGACCTCTGAATTGACGCTTGATTATACTGAATTCTTTTTCAAAAATGAAAAATGAATTAAATCAGGGGCAACCCAGTGGCGCAGTAAGTAGTGCTGTTGCCTCACAGCAAGAACGTCGCTGGGTCGCAGGTTCGAACCTCGGCTGGGCTGGGTCAGTTGGCGTTTCTGTGTGGAGTTTGCATGTTCTCCCTGGGTTCGCGTGGGTTTCCTCCGGGTGCTCCGGTTTCCCCCACAGTCCAAAGACATGCAGTACAGGTGAATTGGGTAAGCTAAATTGTCCATAGTGTATGAGTGTGAATGTGTGTGTGGAAGTTCCCAGAGATGGGTTGCGGCTGGAAGGGCATCCGCTGCGTAAAATCGTGCTGGATAAGTTGGCGGTTCATTCCGCTGTGGCGACCCCGCAAGGGACAAAGCCGACAAGAAAATGAATGAATGAATGAATGAATGAATGAATTAAATCAGTGCTAGTTTTTATCTTAGTAACAATCCAAACTAGCATTGTGAATCAATGATTGCGTCACAGGAATGAGAGTGACGGATGTATTGCATTGTGCGCGTACATTTGTACATGGCCAAAGAAAAGCAAATCTTGTTTACCTGTGGCTTTCTCTGGATTGCTGCACATGAAGCAGAGCCATCCACCCTCGTCTTCGCTGTAACTGAACAGGTCAAAGAAACGAACCTCCTCCAGATACATCTGCAAACTGTCCACATCCTGAAAGTAAATACAGAGGGAAAGTGATGAAATTCAGCAAATCAACAGCATTGAAATTTAAAAAAATAAATAAATCACACACAACTGAATGAGATCTTTGCTACTTGCACTCACAAATGGTCTGTTATATTTTTAAAATTATTTATTTATGTGTAAAGTAAGTCTTTGTGTTGTTACTAAGCTGTTAGGTGTAACTAACTAAACCAAAAAAGGATGTTTGCTGTTTGGTTACACTATTTATTTAAAGGGCACCTATGGTGAAAAATCTACTTTTCAAGCTGTTTAGACAGACATATGTGTAGGTATAGTGTATAGACTGTCATATTGGGGTGATGTTAGCACACTCAGTCCTTTTTTTTCCATTTAACAACATAAAAACGGTGGACCAATCGGAGCGGTTTTGAGATCGACCGCAACTTTACGTAGGAGTGCGGTCCCCCCGCCCACCAATATTGATTAACAGGTGCGCATTACCATATGCTCAGTTTGTTTTCATGTCCGCCATTTTCAGCGTGTGAGTCAAAGCGATGTCACCAAAGAAACACCCTTGCTCTATTTTTAGATGTAAGGCTCATTGGGCTCAACATTCACCACGTTATCGCTCTCCTCGCCGCCAGTGTTTGTGAGTTTTGGTGGGTTTGCATACATGTGTACTTTTCATCACGTCTTCCTTAAAATTCAGCGGTTTTCATTTCCAGCGATCACAGAAGCTCCCTGTCATCTTAACTAGGTGCAGCTGGAAAGTGCGAGCGTGTTGCCTCACGTGCGCATCCCTCCACTGGAAATAACGAACTAACGCCGTGCAGCGCCATGCATTTCGCGGTGTCGCGGATGAAAGTGAGTACTGGGAGAGAGGGGGTGCGTGTCGCGGATAAAAGTGAGGACCGGGGGGGGTTCGCTAGCTATTCTGCCTTGCTATTCATTTTAAATAACATGCGAATGTGCGTGTCTGGTGTGCCGTGTCGTGGCTCTGAGCGGCGCATCCGGTGTATGGCGGCCTTTAGTTATAGCCTCAAGCAGGTCGTACACCAAAAGCGGGACACACACCGGCGCCGCAAGTCTCGGTGCACAAGCTCGGAGCTTTAAACTAGCACACAGTTGGCTGTAAAACTATACAAAGACACAAATGATTTTGTAGTCTCTGCTTGGTCTGTGCCCGAGTCGTACATGTACAGCTGAATGCTGGTCCTCTCACTCATGTTGCTTCTCTCTGTCTGCCTGTCTGTTGCCATAGGGAGCTCTTGGCTCCGGCCCCTTGTTAAGTTGGGCGGGAAGTCGAAACAAATTTTTATGTGAAGCAAAACACGCCCCTAAAACAGCGAACTGTGTACAGTATACCCCCCAAAATGGCACTTTTTAACACATCATAATAAAAAAATCTGAATTGTGTTTTGAACTGAACCTAAACTGGCACACTCAGAAGAACCATAATATTAATATTACATCTTAAAAAAGGGTTAAAATAGGTGCCCTTTAAAATGAGCTGATACAACACTATTCTTAAGGGTCTTTTGGGGGACAACTTAATTGTTTTATGTTCAATCCACTCAAATATAAACAAAAACTAGTAAGTTAACTTAATTCCTTCATGTTGTCTCAACACAAATCGATTGCATTTTTTTACAGTGTAGTAACTGTAAATAAATTACTTTTCTGCTAAAAAAGTAAAGAAAGTATTAAACCACAAACTACCTTTGAGAGAGTTGCGACAAGTTATTTATTATTACTTCTTGACAGCACAGAATGGAGACACTAGCTATGTTTTTATCCAACTATTCTTATGCGCATTTTGAATTATCTCAGCAGGCACAGGATGTCAACATAACGTCACAATGATGTTGTACACCAACTTCTTGGGACATTGCATTTTGCTTGGAAATGAAAATCAGGTTGACGTCAGAACCCAACGTCAATGTGCAACGTTGGACAGACGTTGCATTTTTGGTTGTTTTCCGTCGCAACCTAAAAACAATAAAATATTAAGGTCTAGTGATGTTACAGCTTGACGTTGTGTGGACGTTACAACTATAACGTCTATCAGACTGGATTTTGGTTGCCATAAATGATGTCAGTATTTGACGTCAATAGGACGTTGGTTTGAGATTTTGGCTCGATGCTGGATTTTGGTCACTTTGCAAAACAACTTAAAATCAACATCATTTCACGTCTGTATTAGTCAAAATCCTTAGACGCTGGTGACCTAAACTTAACTTAATTTTAACATCTTATGATGATGTGATGTGTGTCTGCTGGGATAGCACTAAAACATGCTTAATGGAAACACCAAGATGCGCATACATTTGGAAAATAGGCATAACAAATTTTACACACAGCTGAGCAGGATAAACTTGTCCATTAACTAGGATGAAAACACGTTTAAATTCCAGCATGCGCATAAAAAATGTTTTTATTTTGTTTTAAGAGCAGTCTTGCACCTCCAAGAACCACTGCACATTCATTGTGTTCCGTCTTCATCCTCTGAGGCACAAGTAATTAATTATTTGAGAAAAAAGGCCCACAATAGCATCTAATAATTCAACCCCGCTCTTTAAGATCTGTAAACTCAGGGCTTCTGGTAGTACCCAGAATAGCAAAGTCTACTAAAGGAGGTCGAGCCTTCACATTTATGGCTTCTAAACTTTGGAATAGCCTTCCTGATATTGCCCGAGGCTCAGACACACTCTCTCAGTTCAAAATTAGATTATAGACCTATCTTTTTAGTAAAGCATACACACAATGCAGCACATAACAGCATGATGCACGAGTGTGCCTCTAGAGATTGTGCAGCACCATTGATGTGATCCAAGACCTGTGAAGAGATGATGCCAAGGTATCCATAATCCTGGACCAGGCCGTATCCTGAGCAGATGCTGTGGTGGTCATGGAGGAGTGGAGAGCTTGAGACTGATTCCTGAAAGACTATAGTGACAGACGAGTCTTCGCATTGATCTCAGTGTTCACCCGCCGCTGACTTAGTCACACCTGCAGCTTCTCCACGATGGACGTCCAGCATTCTCCAGCCTGCAGCGCCTAGACTGCAGCTCTGCACAAGAAGTTTGACTAGAGGAGAAATGGTCATGCCCAACTGAGTCTGGTTTCTCTCGAGGTTTTATTTCCTTCGCTTTCATCAATTGGTGAAGTTTTTTCCTCACCACTGGCTTGCTTGGTTTGGGACCAACATTGCACATTGATGCACTTGTTCTTCAGTGTTTGGACTTTCAGCAGTGAAATTTAAATCACACTGAAATGAACTAAACTGAACTTCAACTCTGAAAACTGGACTGACACAGTTTCATTTTACTAGAACGTCTATGTGAAGCTGCTTTGACACAATCTACATTGTAAAAGCGCTATAGAAATAAACATGAATTGAATTGAATAATATTGCAGCAAATTCCATGTCTCTTTTTGATATTTGCAACCAGTTTATCAGGAACTGATGATTTTGGTCTCTTTGACTGGAAACTGTCTTATTCGCAAATATTTGTATGCAACATTCAGGATTAATTCACATCACTGGATGTAAGCACAGCTATTAATTAAGTCATCCTAGAATCAGTCCCTAAAGTCTTCATGCATAATGAACAGAAACAGCTGAGTAATGACAATAAAAGATTTACTTTACGTATTAAGGAGTCAACTGCACAGCTAGATACCAATGAACAATAAGAGCTGACATCTAAATGTATTTTATTGGCTAGAATTGCTGATGATTGCACACAAGGGTGTGTGGCCTACAGCAAGGCCAGTCTGCCAAAATGAAGACGTGCAACGATATTTGAATGATATGTTTTTATAGATATAAAAGCCAGTAAAGCGACTATTATACTGAGTTGAGGTTGTCTGGAAAAGGATGATTTCAAACATCGCACAGAAAGGTTGGGAGAGATTTGGAAGTCCATTCCAAGAAATTACAATCACCGGCTCATGCACTAGCTGCACCCTTAAAGGGGATAGTTTACCCAAAATTTTAAATTTTGTCAACAGTTATTCACCCTCATGTTGTCCACTGCACATGGTGTCTCACACTTCCTGAGTAACAGAAGAATTCAGAGGGAATAAGGAACTGGTGTGCATGAGGTGCATGATGTTATTTGTTGTCCGGTTCAGTGACAGATCTGTAGTTCTCAAGTGATTTCCAAGAATCAGAAAGCTGGTGATCGTGATAATAAGAAGGTGTCTGACACATATATAGAGGAAACAGAGTGTTTCCTACAGGTGGTTTGTCAAGCCCACTCACCTGCGTCAAGCACACTCAAAAAGGCACATTTTTTCTTCAGAAATATACATTCAGTTCAACAACACGACACAAGTGATACAATGTGTAACTTCACCTTGTGACTATCACAGTCTGGACATTATAGAGCATTTGTTAGTGTCTTTCTTACTAAAGGCAGCTTAAAGACCATCCATCACACACCTCGTGTTTAGATCTCTTTTCATGCTTGTCTTTAGATTGATGCAGGTCATTATCAAACCCCCACGGACAGTCTTTCTGGCTAAGAACCATCGAGTCATCTTACTAGTGCTCTGCCATCACTTATTTTATGCCAACTAAATCAGTGTAAGAACTGAGCAAAAAATGTAATCTGGATTTGATTATTTGTGTCATGAAAACCTTACAAAGAGTACAAATTCTCAAATGAATCTGACATTATTATTATTTTACAGATGAGTCAAGTACATAGATCTAAACAAGGGCCATGTGTGAGCATGTGTGATAGTTTATATTCTCACATGTGGAGTCCAGTAGGGGATATTTGGCTGTGGTTTATGCTCCTTATTAAAAACCGGGCTCTAAAAAAAAACTGAGCTGAAGAGGATTTGCTCATATTACATTATTTAAGGTAGTGGTCCTGAATTGGTGGTTCGTGACCCAATATTAGTGTAATATGGCTCCATTATCAGTGGTTACATTTACACGCAACTAAGTAAACACCTTAATCAGTCTGACTGAGCTTGATCTGAATTAAATTTTGGAATGAACTCAACAACTGAAAGCACTACACAGGAACAATAATATAGAAATGACATAATGATAAATGATGCAGATGAATTCAAAAACACTTCTTCCCGTTGTGAAGTGGAGCAGAACAATGTCCCACAGCTCATTTTAAAAACTGATGTTTTTTTTGTTTGTTTTTTACTTACTTTTAATGGAACATTTCACAGGCAAACTGTCTAATACATCACAAGAAAAAGAAAACAACAACAAAAACAACACCCAAATTCACAATACAAAAATAGGTAGTTTTAACTTATCTACTTGATGACAGAATAAGTCAATAGTTTGCATTGTGTTAAAAAATGTTCACATCGAGTGGTTCTTTGCCTCCACATTGTGCATTTAAAATCCTTTATCGCATGGCAAGTCATCGATAACCCCATCCATATAATCAGGACTTGACATTAGCACCCGCCAGCCCGCCAAATGCGGGTAGATTTCAGCTGTTGCGGGTTAGACAGACACTCCCACTAGCCACTTTGGCTGGTTGAAAATAATTTTAATAATAACAATAATAATAAGTTTTTAATAATAATAGGTAACACTTTATTTTGATGGTCCATTTGAGTATTAGTAGACTGTCTGCTTAATATCTGTTGATACTGACATTTAACAGTCCTTCAACAGACATTTAACTGACTATAAGAAACTTTGCAAGTACATGTCAACTTACCCTAACCCCAACCCTAACCCCAACCCAACAGTCTACTTATAATCTAAAGAGAATTAATTGACATGTAGATACAATGTAACTTATATTCAACAAACGGACCATCTAAATAAAGTGTGACCTAATAATAAGTTGCCAGAGCTGCCTAGTGCCTAAAGACTAGAATTTTAGACCGTTTGTCAATATGCGTGCAAATGTGCTCTTAGAACCGAGAAGCAGCACGACTGATAACTGTTCGCTTGAGCAAAAGAATCCAGGTGAATACCAAATGAGAGGATGATCAGGTACACGGTGATGTTGTGAGCAAGGCACAACTGATGTGATGTGTGCCAGTGCTTAAAAGCTCCCGTTTACTTGCGCAAAACAACTGTGCCTGGAAACGCAACTGGTGCGGTTGTTTCTCTTTGAAATCGATTGGAAAAAAAATCGGTGCTCGTGCACCCACATTCTTGCTGCTTTCAAGAGATATCCGGATTTTTGTATGCAGCAGCTGTTGCTGATTTTTTAAACCATTGTTTGAACAGATTATCCTTTCACTATCACACAAATAATGATTTTCACCTGCTTTCTTTTGCTTGCTGTTATTTTTGTTATTGTTAAATATTATCCTTTGCTTTAATAGGAGATTAACTCTCCATTTATGTAAAGTTAACTGGTGATCTGGGACCTTTAGCCTGGACAAACTACTGTGTATAGTTTTTGATAAATGAGAATAATTTTTTTTAAATGTCAGTTTTGTAAAAAGTGTATGTATACAGCTATATTTAGCTTGTCTGACACATTTTTTAATTAGAAATAATTAGTTTTTAATTGTGGCAAGAGAAAAAAAATGGTAAATCCTTTATGTTGAGCCCTTTATGAAAAGTCATGGGAAAGCTTAAGGAGGCATGTGGACATAACACATAATTTAAATCATGTAATTTTTACCATGCCAAGGTCAAATTTATGCAAATATATTTTCCCAACAAAAAAATTGTGGCTAGTGAAAATGGCGAGTGGCTAGTAACATTGGAAAACTACTAACCACAGTGGCTGGTGATCAAAAAAGTTAATGTCAAGCCCGGCATATAATGGTATACTGTTTACACTAGTGCGTGGTTGTAGAATGAAATGTTGTAGAATAAAAACGCCCTTCATTCAGACTGGCATTTTTATTGCGTTTTAGAAAAACTATTTCATTCACACTATACAGCCTAAATCACATGATATTTGCCAGTCAAGCTTACTAAGCATGCACATATTTTGCCGTCTACCAGTTGTATAATGGTCTTATGAGAGGGGCTTGACAAACACGGGGATGATACCCAATACGCTTATTTCACCCGGCCGCCATTATAAAGAAGAGGCTGCGGTGGGAAGAAACCCATATATAGAAGTATTGTCCACTTCAATGTGATGATGTCATTGGCCCATGAACATTTTCTGCTTGTTCTCAAACTATTTCATGAGTGTAACAAGAATCAATTCAATCATAACTTAATGTTAAAACAGCTATCATAACATTATTTATCAATATGTTGCTCTTGTTGGATTCTCGGAAGCTGTAGAAAATAAAAATTAAAACAGGAAATACGTTGGGACCATTGTTTTTGTTTACATCCCTCAAAATGGTCTATAGTATCAGCACTGTAAACAGTGGAACAACATGCTGTGGACTACAAACCTCCAGCTGTTGCCGCGATTTCAAAATGCAGAAATGGTGTAAACATCACTTTAATATCATTCAGTTGAGTTTAATTTAAACAATTAAAAGCATATTAGGCATCAAATAAAATCACAATCTCTTTAAGAGTAAGACGCTTAAGTGTCCTCCTAGGCTTCTGTTCATGGCACCAGGTAAACACCGTGAGGACGCTTCTCTGCTTCAGCCTATGTAACCCAGTGAGCGATAAAACAATGCAGTCCTCTCGTGTTGTCTGTGATAGTGTTGTCCCGGTACTGAAGTTTTAAAAACATTAATTTCCCACTAATATTTAAGTGCCGCTGAGTGCATTCTTAAACACAGCTGATTTGCCATAGTGTTCACCAGTGCTCAACAGAAATGACTGTGATTGGCCGTGAAGGTCTTCAGTTCATAATTCTTCACCGATTGCAAATACAGATACACGGACACTGGAGCATTTAAATCCACGAAGATCAGTCGATTCATCAAGCGGATCGTTCGTCTGTGTTTGCACTTGGTAAACATCGTGCGGTGAACTGATGACCTTCACGAGCAATCACAGTAATTTCTGTTGAGCTCTGTTTAAGAATGCGCTCCACAGTGCCTTAAATGTTAACGGGAAATGGACGGTTTTTTAAATTTCAGTACTGAAATTCAGTATCGTGACAGTCTAATATAGTGAAAAAATCAGTTCATTAACTTGAGTTTGATAAATGGCATCTAAACCGTGTGTTTGGGAAAGAAAACGTTAGCCAACTAGTGCCATTTCCTTTAACTTAGCTAAAAATGTGGTCCGATATCCCTTTTTATTTTCATTATTCATTCAGAACGGACCTTCGGGTCACTCGGAAGGCGGTGAAATTATAAATTTGTTTCACTTTCTCTTTGCTGATAAGATATACAGCCAGGTACACAACGTTCCTATGTGACTCCAAGCGATACTTTCGGGTTTATTCCCACTGCAGCCTCGGTTTCGATTTTAAAAATGGCAGTCTAAAATCCAGAAGACCAATCAGGGAGTGATTGTGGACAGCCAAGTTCTCAAAAGTTCGCATTTTAGTCCATTTATACTTAAATGTAACATAAGCATTTCCAAACTAAAACAGGACTTTTACCATTTTCATAGTTTGAAGATGGTGAAATAATGTGGATGATTCACCATAAACAAATTAGCATTTTAAAACAAAAATGCATTGCTGTAAACAGCACCCAAGTCAACATTTCAGCTATGGCTGCTTGTCATTGATTGATGGGGGCTAATAATAGAAGCATTAAATGACAGTGAGAAACATCTGTATAAATAATAGATTATATACGCTTGAAACCAGAAGTTTACATACACTCTAAAAAAGGAAAATAACCATTTTTTTTAAATGTCTGATGGTAAATCATACTAAACGTTTACTATTTTGGCCCGTTAAGATTACCTAAATCATTTACATTTGCTAAATGCCAAAATAATGAGAGAATTGTTTTTTGAGAATTCTTTATTAATTTCTAGACAGTCAAAAGTTTAAATACATTTCCTTGGTATTTTTTTTGCTTTGCTTTGGTCTGTTTGGAAGACCCATTTGTGGCCAAGTTTTAATTTCCTGGCTGATGTCTTAAGATGTTCCTCAAGTACTTCTACCTAATGTTCTTTCATCATGATGACATCTATGCTGTGAAGTGGACCAGTCCCTCCTGCAGCAAAACAGCCCCACAACAGGATGCTGCCGCCCCCATACTTCACAGTTGGGATGGTGTTCCTAGGCTTGTAAGCCTTTCCCCTTTGTCCTCCAAATGTAACACTGGTCATTATGGCCAAACAGTTCAATCTTAGTTCCATCAGACCACAGGACATGTCTACAAAAATTTGTCTTTTTCCCATTGTAATTTGGGAAACTGTAATCTGGCTTTTTTGTTGATTCTGGCTTGTTGATTTTCACATGTTGTCACACAAGGAAGCAGTGTGTTTGAGGTTTTCCTTAAATACTATTCTACAGTTGTGCCTCCAATTAACTCAAATGTTGTCAATTAATCAATCAGAAACTTCCAAAACCATCTGAGCTTTTTCAGAGGAATAATAATCTTATTGTATGTAAACTTGACTTTCAAGAAAAGTTATAACAATTTAAAAAAAAAATATCTCTCATTATTCTGCTCTTAAGCATAACAGAAACTAATTTGATAATCCTAACTTACTTAAAAGAGAAAAACTTTAGTCACATTAACATCTGACTTTTTTTAATGGTTACGTGCCTTTTATACAGTGTATGTAAATTTCTGGTTTCAACTGTACATGTGCTGCTTAAAGAAAAATCTCAAAATCTCTCAATCAGCAGAACGCTTGATTCTAATTGGTAGTTAAAGCTGATGTAAGTCATTGTCTGGATGCTAAAATGCTTTCTTATATCTCAGTTTAATGCGCAGAGACAACTTTAAGTAGCCATTTCTTAGGTTGATTTCCCATAAGAGTATAAACAACACTGTGTCTCTGTGGCCCTATCGAAACACACTACTTGAAACACAAACTCTATTTGTTTGAGCGGCCCAATATGTCAACTTCTGGCTCCACCAATGGATGATTATATAAATGACAGCGTGCAGCAACAGTGTTCAGATGGCCAGCTGCAGATTGTGTGCTGCACTTACAGTATGACATGCTTTGCGAACTGGAATTATAATTTGGAATAGATTTATTACAGAGTACCATACCAAATGAATGGCAACAACTTCAGGGCTCAATTCAAAAACGCAACTGAAACCATGTGATCCCATTTCACATCGACCTAAAACAACTTTATTATATTTTTAGCCTTTTGTTTTGTCCACAGAATAAAAAAGTGAATTTCACAATTCTGAAATAAAAGTCAAAACCGGCAGATATAAAATAAGATGTGCATTGGCAGATCATTTTTTAGGAATTTATATCTCGCATTTTTTCCCGATTAGCTCTAAATTGACATAATTTTTGTTTTGTTTTTACTTGTAAATGTTTACTCCCAATTTCAAGTTTTAATATGCATTTACAAGATTAAAAAAAAGAAAAGTTTAAAGGTGTAATGTTTTACATGCTATAAATGTAAACAAGAGAAGGTAACTTTATTTCACTGTATGCGGGAGTGTACTAAAGTCAGTTGTTTTTGGGTTAAAATACTGAATATTGCAAGTCAAATCATTGGTAAAGTAATTCCTCTTGATTGCAACATTGCATATTTGTCCATTGAACTTCAAATGTGACCACTGTTCATATATTGTGGTCTATTTGGAAAGTAGTTTATGACTTTTTGGAGAGTCTGGATGGTGACTCTGAACTGGTTTTGTTGAACTGATGGGCATTAAAAGTTTATAGATTAGGCAAATGTTATTAATGTATTATTTAATATTATAATTTTTTAAGCTATTTTAAGTTTATACATTATTGTAGTTGTATTTTCTTTTGCTAAATTAAACATTTAAACCATTGTCAATTTGTATGACAATGTTTAAAATTAAAATTGTTGCTCAAAAAAAAGCTGAAATGTTGACTTGTACTATAAGAAAGAAAGTCAAAAATATCCCTAAAAAAGTGGCAATTTAAAAAAGTGGCATTTTAATTATATGCATAAATCTAACAAAAAAGAAAATATAGGAAAGGAATCAATGGAGTGATGCTGCAAATTTAAAAAATCAGTGCATCAGATTTTTGAATAGATTCACTGAAATAACCCATATGAACTGAATCATGGAAATGAATCAAACATTTAATGTATCTAACCCATTGAATCAACATTAATTCCACTGCAAGATAAAGTATTAAGTATTATAAAACATATGCATGAAAGCAGCTAGCAAAGTTTTAGTTTGCCTGAAAATGAACATTCTGTCATCATTTACTCACCCTCATATGGTTCCAAACCTTCAAAAGACTGTTGGCCGATTGACTGTTAATAAAATAAACTGATTTTGTCTCACTGGAAGGCTTGGTTTAAACCACTTGATCCATATGAACTAAACCACTTCACTCGTTTTCACTGTATTTACATATACTTTATGATGAAAAGGATGATGAAATCTTGATTGAGATTGGTTGATGCCATTATTTTCCAGTAAAAGTAAAACTTTTCAAATTTAAAATCTTAAATTTTATGACAAAATCCCCAAAAACATACAGTTGAAGTCAGAATTATTAGCCATCTTGTATTATTAGCACCCCCCTATTTTTCCCCAATTTCTGTTTAACAGGGAGATTTTTTTTCAACACATTTCTAAACATAATAGTTTTAATAACTCATCTCTAATAACTGATTTATTTTATCTTTGTCATGATGACAGTAAATAATATTTTTACCAAATATTTTTCAAGATACTAGTAGCTTAAAGTGACATTTAAAGGCTTAACTAGGTTAAATAGACAAGTTATGGTAATTAGGCAAGTAATTGTATTACAATGGTTTGTTCTGTAGACTATCAAAAACAATATTGCTTAAGGAGGCTGGTAATATTGACCTTAAAAAGGCTTTTAAAAAATTAACAACTGCATTATTATTGTAGCCAAAATAAAAACAATTAAGACTTTCTCCAGAAGAAAAAAATAATATAGGAAATACTGTGAAAAATTTCTTGCTCTGTTAAACATCATTTTGGAAATATTTGACAATATTCACAGGAGGGCTAATAATTTTGACTTTATCTGTATATTTCAGTATTATATTTCACTCACTGCTAGTTAAAACCAGTTAGCTAGTCAGGAAAAAGCCTTGAGTTGCTCAGTGTTTACTCTCTTTCACAAGATAAATCTGTAAACTGATGACTCAAGATGACACACAGGAAATGATGCATTAGTCTAGTGAATCAAAGGAAGAAACGACTCTTTGAGGGTGCTTGGATATTTAACAGAGAGCAGTATTTAAAAAAAAGTCAATTTTCACTATCCTTTTCTGATCCCCAAAAAATTGGGCAATACGGGCCGGCAGTCTGCCAGTGTTGGGAAACAGAGCTGAACAACGGGACTATGCTATGCTAGCCTGTCAGAAAAAACACGTCAACACCAGCCTTGACTCTCAGAGCCTCGATGTGGATGTGCACTGAAAACACTAAATCCCAGATGTGGCGAAGCATCAGGGGAGAACAACCAAAACCGCACTACATGCTAGCTAGCATGTCATCATTATCCTGCGGGGAGCGGAGAAGCAACAGAGGTCCTTCTGTTTGTAATAGATACTATTGCAACACTCTTCCCAGTGTCATTTATAGAGCATAACACATGCACACGTATGCTCATGCAGAGATGGTAATGGGATATCATCCACCAATCAATAAAAAACACAATGATATTAAACCAAGGGGGATATCCGCTAAAAATATTCTTTTACTATTATTTCAGGGTGATCCATCATTAGCAAAATGACACGCATGTAATGCCTTCAAGATGTTGTGTGGTAAAAATTCCTTAAAGACCTCCTGCAATTTTATTTTCCTATCTACTTCATTTATTCTGAATAGAATGAAGAAAATATGAATGCATGTTACTGGTGAGTTCAACTCATTCTCTTGTTCATGTGGCAAATGACCTGCTGCCTTCTTGAATTTAATCTAACTTCCAGTGTCTTTCTTTCTTTCCTTCTTTTTCTTTTTTTGCACAAGAATTTATTTATTTGTTTGTCTTTTTTTAATTAATTAATGTGTTTCTTTCTTTCTTTCTTTCTTTTTTGTACAATGATTTATTTATTTATTTGTTTATTTATTTTGTTTGTTTATTTATTTGTCTGTTTGTTTGGTTATTTGCATTCTATAGTTTCTTTTTTGCATAATAATTTATTTATTTATTTATTTATTTGTTTATTTGTTTGTCTGTTTGTTTGTTTGGTTATTTGCTTTCTACCTTTCTTTCTTTCTTTTTTGCACAATTATTTATTTATTTGTTTGTTTATTTATTTGTCTGTTTGTTTGTTTGTTTGTTTGTTTGTTTGTTTGTTTGTTTGTTTGGTTATTTGCATTCTATTGTTTCTTTTTTGCACAATAATTTATGTATTTATTTGTGTTTATTTGTTTGTTTGTTTGTTTGGTTATTTGCTTTCTACCTTTCTTTCCTTCTTTCTTTCTTTTTTGCACAATAATTTATTTATTTATTTTTTGTTTATTTATTTATTATTATTTAATTATTATTATTATTATTATTATTATTATTATTATTATTATTATTATTATTATTATATATTATTTATTAATATTGTCTGTTTTTGCTATTATTATATTTTCTATTATTATCTATCTATCTATCTATCTATCTATCTATCTATCTATCTATCTATCTATCTGTCTATCTGTCTATCTGTCTGTCTGTCTGTCTGTCTCTCTCTTTGCACAAGAATACAATAAATATTGGAATAAAACAGAAAAAAATTAGCCATAATGTGCAGGAAGAGACAAAAGCCCAAAATGATTATTTAGAGCCTCCACCTGAAAAAAATAAATAAATAATAATAATAATAATAATAATAATATAAAAGGAGAATAACAAAACTATTGCATTACAACAAATGCTAAATTACAGTTACAAGTGTATAATGAATGCACACAAATGAAATTACAAAGTCACACACACAGCAGTAAAATAAAATGAAATCATACATACAATAGAACCTGTTATTTCTTAAAACCAGTTAAAGAGGAAAAAATGTTGTTGTATGAGGTAAATCTAACATTGTTTATGTGTACCCTCATATACATTTCTGGAGACTGCAAATTATGTAGCCAGTGAAACGTATGGCTGCATTTTGTCTTTAAAATGAATGTTACAGGGTGCTATGACACTGCCAACGGCTTCTGTTCCTCTTCGTGCAACCAGCTGAGCACATATGTCCGTGTGGACGGCTTTTCCACTATTACCAGTTTGCCCAGTAGCTCGCCGAGTACGTCGGCGGACTTAAGATGCAGAGAGGAGTTGGTTCGAGAAAGCAGGCAAAACAAAAGGCAAAAAATAAAACAAACAAGTAATTAACAGTGTGAGAATGTGGTAAGATCTGAAAACATGGTAAAAACCAGGCTGCTGCGAGGGCTTTTCTCTTTCTGGATTGCTCTTGAAAACACTGTAAGATGGGTTTAAAGAAGGTGGTGGGCACTGGTCAATTGGTGCTTTTGAAAACACTATCGGTTGGGTTTAGGGAAGAGGGTGGGTGGGGGAATCGATCAGTCAGTCGGTAAAGTCAGTCGACAGCAGCCTCTGGTGGATTTATGCGAGAACAGCAGGCGCGAAGGGCACACACGAGAAATATTTACAGTTTTTCTCAGTCGCTTTGGTGCATTTCTCACAACACTATTTACATTTGCACAACAGTTAATGCATTTCTCAAAACAATTAGTAATTTGTGCACATCATAGTAGCAGTTTCTCATTCCTTCCAACAAACTGCAAATGCTTTTGGACATGCATCAATTGCTTTCATACAACTCTCTGTTGTTTGTAACATTATCATTTGCTTATGTCATGTCAGTCAAAATGAACTAAACTTGTGGATGCTGAATAGTCATTCCATATAAAACTAATAGTCCTCATTTCATTACTTGAGTCATTACATACAAAAATGTTGAACTAGTTGTCAAAATCTGTCAAGCTCATTTTATTTAAAAACTTTAAATCTTTTTTTTCACTGAAAATGTCTTCTAAATTGAACAATTTCATGAATGATTTACAGACCTGTGTATGTTGTAGGTTCAGTTCCAATATGTACTGCAGTATCATTTACAGTTGTGCACAGCTCTACCCAAAGGAAGTTTGTTTGTTGTAAATAAGGGTGCATTTATTCTTTTGCACAATGCTGTGAATAAATTAGAATTATAAAGAGCATCTGCAGTAAAAATGTGAAACATTCATATTCAGTGTCTTGTACTCAGACACTCACTAAATGCAGTGATGTCTAACTTTACTGTAGTTTTCAAATGGCTGTGTAAATAGTATATAGTGCTGTCTTGAGCGTTTTCAGGAAGTGTCATCAAAATCAGACATTTTTTTGCATTGGAAAAAATGTACAGCGTAAAGTGTATGTTATGAAAACATGACAAAGCCATTTGACTATCTTGTTCATAAACAATGGTGTCAGGACTTTTCATTTTGATGACACTGACACTTTCATTGACATGAATACTTGCTTTTGAGGAATGAGCTTTCCATTTTGAGCAAGTGACGCGCTTTTGCAGGTTATCCACTAGGTTTTGCAGTTTGCACTAATTGTTTTGAGAAATGCATTAACTGTTGTGCAAATGTAAATAGTGTTGTGAGAAATGCACCAAAGCGACTGAGAAAAACTGTAAGATCTCAAAAAGCGTACACAGTGGCCTCTGGTGGATTTGCGAAAACAAAAACTGCAAAAAACGTAGCTCCTGGGACATATTTTGCGCTCTCCAGAAATGTATACAGGGGTACGTATCCATAATGAGCCTGGCATGTGTAAATCGTTGCATAATTTAATACTCCAAAATCTAACTGAGTATTGCGCTCTACTTGTATGAACTTTAGGATAATGAAAACTTGAGAACTGACTGAGTAAAATAGCAATGAACCTGTGAATTAACTTTAAAATACCTTCTGAAATGATCTGGCATGTCCACTCTCATCCACTGAAACAGTTTAAACAGAGGTTTGGACAATAAAAAGACTTGTCTACTACTACTAGACTACTACAGTTTTTTCCTACAGTACACTGCTATAAGAAAGCTGGAGTTAAACTAGTTGACTCATATTCTCTTGGTGTCGCAGTGGAGTTCAAGAATGTAAATAAACTGACAAACCAAACAAATTGTACAGTTAGCACTCAAACGGATCGTATTACCTGCTGGCTTATTTCGAGCTGGACATGACTGAACACTGGACTGAGTGAGTAGTCTGAGTAATTTAGTGTAATTCACAAATGGTTCATTCATGAAAATCAAAAAAGTACTCCAATGAGCTGTCTATAATATTTTGTTAAAATTATTCACATTTTAACAGATTCTTTAACTGGTATGTAAACTTTCCAGCACAATTATAGCATACATTTTTTATATACAGTAAATATTAATATACAGAGGCTGGACAATGAAACTGAAACGCCTGGTTTTAGAGCACAATAATTCATTAGTATGATGTATGGGCTCCTTTTGCAGCCAATACAGCATCAGTTCGTCTTGGGAATGACAGATACAAGTCCTGCACAGTGGCCAGAGGGATTTTGAGCAATTCTTCTTGCAAAATAATGGCCTGGTCTCACTGGATGGCACTACCTCATTTCAATAGGGCAAGAAATCCAATCCTATTCTCCAATATTGGCAAAGACTGCCTCTTTAAAAGGCAGTTTAAACCAGAGTATAAATCAAAGGGTATTTTGAAGGCTAGGGCATCAGCCAGAGAACATTTACGAGTGCATTCAAGATGGACTAGCTAGTGTCCTGCCTTGTAATTTTGCATGTGCGCATTTGCCCAACACAAACAGATTCCATATGTCTAATGCACACACACAGTTCTTCAATGGACGGTGAATGACCCCAGATTTAGGAAGAGCATTAAGACACAAAAGACACCAGCTGTACTATGTAATTACTCCAGACGTGACATTTACGATGTTTGATAAGATCATCTGAGCACATGGATTTACATGGCACCGTGCTGAGGAAATGACCTAAGGTAAACATCCCAGTCTCAGCAGCAATCATGACCTTTGACCTGCATGACGTGACCATTTTCCACTATAGAGGTGGCGGCGAAGCGATGTGGGATGTTAAACGTCTACTTATTTAAGGTCTTTCTTTATCGGTCTCCACAGAGGACTTTGACTTGTACGGCAGGGTCCTGTTAGATATACATGCATAAATTGTGTCCAGTGTTGTAACTTATACTCTCTTCCCAAAGGCATAAATGTAAGTCTTGATCGGGATCAGACGTGGTTTTTTCCTACCCTGCTGGGCCACCTCTTGCTTAAACATGACTTGCAGAGACGCAAAGGAAGGATGATTGATGTTTCCTGCTTATTTAGTCTAGCTTGGAGTTAGGGATTCTCAGCAGAAAGCCATATAAATAATTTATTTCACTGTCTGTATATGCACTACCTCTCTGGAAACAGTTGCAATCTTATTTTTTTTGCTCACTAAGTTAATAATTTGATTTGAAAATGCAGTAAAATAGTAATTGTGAAATGTCTTTGCAATTTAAAAGTACTAGTTCTCTTTTAATATAATTTTAAACAAGTTTTTTTCCTTTGTAAAAGCATAGTGAAATAATTAAAATCACTGCTCCAGCCTTTAGTTTTACATGATCTTTTAGATATTTTTCTAAAGCAGTGTTCAAACATGTAAAAGAATAATTCAGCACTACTTGCGACCAAATAAAGGAAGCTCTTAAGCCTAAAGAAGCTCTTAGGTCGAAACATGTTATTTATTTTACACAATTAAAATCTACATTGTAAATAATTTTTCACATTCTTGTACAGTTTGCTTTTGCTTTTGCTTTGGTTCAAAACAATTTGTGCTCATGCTTCATTTGTAAAAAAAATCACGTTATTTTTTCATATATCTTACTTTAATAATATACTGCTACTCATCTAACATGAAAACGGCTGTCATATTTCCTAGTTCCTCTGAAAGGTCTGCCCTCAAGAGGCTCTGATTGGTCAGCTAACATAATGTGCTGTGATTCGTGGATCGGCTTCACGTCACCAGGAAGTGTCACGCCTCTAATAGCACGCACTTTGCCTCTGCTGTGTAAATACTGTTCTTTAAAGTAAAATCTGACAAGTGTCTTTCATATATATTCGGCTTATAAGTAATATGAAACGTTCTCATATATTTTGCTAGTTTGTTATTTGAGAAGTAGAACGCACGGAAAGCGGCTGCATAGAGAGACACTGCAGCGCTGGTAAAGATTGTGGCTGTTTAGAGCAGTTTGACGATAAATATGAATTTGTAGCTAAATTGTTAACAGTGCCAAACAGCATTTCCAGTTGTTTACATCCTTGTTTACATCCTCGCTACAACATACCGTTAGAAACTATGCATGTAATTGATCAATATTAACAAATAAAAATACATACAGGTTGTGACTCACAATCCACAGCTTCGTCTATTATGGATGGAGCTGCTCCTTCTTTGAGGAGTTTTTAGCCGAATCCAGCACTTGTAGACTGGAAGCTGTCCTCTGTCAAATGCTAGAGCTGTATGTTTTTTTATAATTCTCTGGAACGTAATTAAAATTAAACTGTTAGCACTTCTCTCTTTGTGTTGTGTCCTGTGCAAGCTTAAATACAGAAACAGAAGAAGCTCTGTGGAAATAGCAGCGTTTGGACGACATTTTAGCTTTCTCTGCTATAACATTACAGTGCCTCTGGCCACGCCCCTTCACTGTGCGGGATGTATGCATGTGGTGAATGCGCGTAACCTGAAGCGTTTGTGAGCTCATTAACCCAGATGTATTATTTTGGAGTCCCCAAACTTTGTTCGCTGTAGGCTTTGCTAAGCTAACTCTGTAAAAGCCAATGTCTCCCTTTGCAATGAATTTTAAGTGTATTGCATTCAGAGATGTTGTTTATGTTCACACAGCGACATTAAACATCAACTAAAGTTTAAAATATGATATCGTAGTGGACCACCCCTTTAAATGAACTTTAGTAGAACATTTCCTATTACTATGAATGCTGAAAAGCTGCTTAAAATTTAAAAACCTCTAAACTTTTATTCAAGTATCCATTAAACTAAATAAAACTGTCATTAAATACATTTATAATGTTAGAACAGTTTCTGTTTCCCAAAAATGCTTTTTCTTAATCAAAAAATCCTTATTATAAAAATTCACATGGTTTTCAATACTGATGATGATGATAAAAAAAGAACCATTATTTTAGGATAAAAACTTACAATATTTTGTTGGTTAATTAATGATTTGTTTGGATCAAGGTTCTGCCTACACATGACTCATAGATTAATGTCAATTTTTAAAATAAATTTTGGAATATTTTGCACAATAATTTTGTGTGAGGAAAAAAGCAAAACAAAGTTATTCAACCGTTTTTGTTCTGAAATCATACACTCACCGGCCACTTTATTAGGTACCCCTTATTAGTTGGACCCCTTTTTGCCTTTAGAACTGCGTTAATCCTTCGTGGCATAGATTCAACAAGGAACAGGAAATATTCCTCAGAGATTTAGGTCCATATTGACATGATAGCATCATGAGAAAAAGGGCTCGCAAAATCACTCTGGATGCCTCGCACCCAGCACATTACCCGTTCGAACTGTTACCGTCTGGTCGGCGCTACAGAGCACCAAGCACAAAAACAGCCAGACACAGGAAAAGTTTCTTTCCTCAGGCTATCTACCTCATGAACAGTTAAATATTCCCCTACTGTGCAATAAACGTGCAATACTTTCTCATAAGCACTTGTACACAGCACCTTATAACAATATACAAAGCAATACTTTCTCCATTTGCATTGGTACACATCACCTTATAACCTGTATATTTATAACACATCTGTACATACAATTCAACATCCAGATATTTTTTATTTTTTACTTATACTGCATCTCTGTTTAATGTTTATCGCCTTTTTCTTTTCTCATATTTATTTTGTGTTGTCACTAATCACTTTATGTATACTGGAAGCTTCTGTTGCCAAAACAAATTCCTTGTGTGTGTGAAGCACACTTGGCAATAAAACTGATTCTGATTCTGATGATGCAAATCTTCCGTTCCACCACATCCCAAAGCTACTCTATTGGATTGAGATTTGGTGACTGTGGAGGCCATTTGGGTACAGTGAACTGCTGAGTTGCTGCCATGTGATCAGCTGATTATAAATTTGTGTTAATGAGCAGTTGGACAGGTGTACCTAATAAAGTGGCCGGTGAGTGCATCTGCACATACACATACACAATAACTGATATAATTCGCTATGACTGTGATTACATAGCTCTGAATGCAGCTTTTAAAAGACAGTACCCCCAAAAATTTAATTCAACCATGATTTACACATCCTTCACTTATTAAATTTTTTTTTAATTATTTTCTTTTCCTAAACACAAAAGATATTCTGAAAAACAGTCCCATTGAATTCCATAGTAGTTTTTTTCCTACAATGAAAGCTGTCAGCAACCAGCATTCTTCAAAGTATCTTCTTTTGTGTTCAAAAGAAGAAACTTTGAAAATCATGAGACATAAAAAATGAAGAGGTAGTTTTCAATTTTGTGTGAACTATCCCTTTATATACAGACTCTGAAAACAGGACATGAGTTGTGTGTGGACCACATTTAGAGCCATTTTACTGTTTTCAAGGATGAACAATCCCTTCAAACATCATAGGTGGTTAAAAAGCAGATGGTCTGGAGTGTGAGGCTAAATCCAGTGTAAGAGACTGCATGTGTGTTGGTTCGTTTGAGTGTGTGTTTGTGTGACTGGCAGTCAGTAGAAGACTTTACCTTCTTGTGAGGAACAGTGGTCTGGGTCATGGCCAGCTCAAAGCTGTGTGCTCCTGTCAGCTGTGTTTTCTCCCAGAGTTTCCTCAGCTGCAGCACACACTCGTCCTGACAGCACAAGGCCTCGCTCGCTTTACTCTGCACACAGACATGATAAACTGCTAGCCTGCCAACATACAAGCTAATCGTAATTACTGGTGCTTGATATGGTTGGTGTTACATGTACTGCTGCTCTTGGAAAGATAAGATTAACCGCTGAGCCAAAGTAATGAACTTCACTGTGTAAGTTTACACACAACATGAAATCCGTAGAGACCACCATAATCCTTTAAAGAGATAGTACACCCAAAAAATAACATGGACCCTTAAACATAATATAACTCACAGAAACCTCAGCAATTTGGCCGATTTACATGTGAAACAGCCTGTTTAGGACACCTTTGTCATGAAATTTGACTACATACACTGCCTGACAAAAGTCTTGTCGTCGATCCCAGTTGTAAGAGCAACAAATA
The DNA here is from genome assembly GCA_903798195.1 of Danio kyathit. NCBI lineage: Eukaryota > Metazoa > Chordata > Actinopteri > Cypriniformes > Danionidae > Danio > Danio kyathit. The sequence goes on along the minus strand of LR812536.1, from coordinate 54,084,765 downwards.
ATAACTTGACTTCTAATTGATCCTTTGGAAAAGTGGCAGAAGGTAGATTTTTCTGCTGAATCATCTGTTGAACTGCATCCCAATCATCACAAATACTGCAGAAGACCCATTGGAACCCGCATTGAGCCAAGATTCTCAGAGAAATCAGTCAAGTTTGGTGAAGGAAAAATCATGGTTTGGGGTTACATTCAGTATGGGGGCGTGCGAGAGATCTGCAGAGTGGATGGCAACATCAACAGCCTGAGGTATCAAGACATTTGTGTTGCCCATTACATTAAAAAACCACAGGAGAGGGCAAATTCTTCAGCAGGATAGCGCTCCTTCTCATACTGTACATCGGCCTCCGCATCAAAGTTCCTGAAAGCAAAGATGGTCGAGGTGCTCCAGGATTGGCCAGCCCAGTCACCAGACATGAACATTATTGAGCATGTCTGGGGTAAGATGAAGGAGGAGGCATTGAAGATGAATCCAAAGAATCTTGATGAGCTCTGGGAGTCCTGCAAGAATGCTTTCTTTGCCTTTCCAGATGACTTTATTAATAAGTTGAGTCATTGCAGAGATGTATCGATGCAGTCGTCGAAGCTCAAGGGAGTCATACACAATATAAATTCTTTTTCCACTGCACCATGACTTTATATTCTATACTTTACATTATTTCTGTTAAGTGACAAGACTTTTGTCTAAGCAAAGTCAGACCTTACTGTCCTAATTAAATCATTCAAAATGAAGCCATAATCATATTTTATTTTGGTAAAATAAGCGTAATCTAGAGGCCTTTGCCTTTCATATAAGCCACTTCTGATACCAAATGATCAACTAGAAGTCAAGTTATTATTTGTTGTTCCTAAAACTAGGATAGGCGACAACACGTTTGACAGGTGGTGTATTTAAGAATTTTTGGCCACTCCACTGTTTGTAGATAAGTACAAACACAGATTCTGTGCCACAAAATCAACATCCTTAACTGTTACCTGCAGTGCCAATAGCATGATTTGGATCCAGAGGTGTGGTTGACTGCTACACAGAGAGAAACTGGACTTCCCGTAGAGACAGTAGTGTCCTTTCAGTGGACAGGAGAATGACAGCTTAGCTACACAGCCTCGATGAGAGTCTGGATTGCAAACACACACACATAAACGCACAAAAATTAATTACTTTTGAATTCCTCCTCCAGAAATGAATCATACTTCCCAATGCCACAAAATATTCTAAAATATACTCCCAGCAGCTAAACTGCTCCATCTTGTAAGACAATAGTATAGTCAGAAAACAAAATTGAGTATTTATCAGTAATATCAGGCCCTCATAAAACTACAGAAAGCTTGTTTTCTCATGCCTTAAAGGATTTTCACACTTGTATATCATTTGTGTTGTTCCAAAAGTTGTTCCATTTGTGTTGTACCTAAACTGCAACAATATTGAGTTTAAGAGATCACAGGCTTATTATTCCTTCTTTAATCCTAGCATTATTCATTTATGCCCAGAGCAAATAGGAAAATGTGAAGAAACCATACCAGGAACCCAAACACACCAAGTTACAAAATTATGATTTAGTGACTTATGACACATTAAGGGAAACTGTGATGACCGAGAGAGCTCAAACAGGCTGCAAGTTAAGAAAACCCAATAGAAAAAAAACAATCAGTTTGAAAACACACACAAACGCAAATTCTTACACGTGCAAATACATAAACATCCTGCAAGTAAACAAAACATATGCATATAAAAAAAAAATCAAATTAAAAACATCAACTGAGTGCGTGCAACGGAAAAAAAGAAAAGTAAAGAAAATAAATTTGAGATAACCATGTGACATTAATTGTTTGTGTAAACTTTGTATACAGAAACAGATTGGGAATATTTTCGCTCGACCAAGAGTCTGCGTCATAAACTTTAAAATATCTTTGTTTATGTCCACTAAGAAGAATAGAGATGCCGCTTGCTGTCATGTCTACTTTGGACATTAAAAGGCAAATCCTCTGCAAAAAAAGGAGAGCCGTATTACATCCTTCCCAGTCTTGTGAAGGAGTAATAAAGAAAGTGGTGGAGGTTTGGATAAAGATTTCCCCTTCTACTGACTCACAAAAACAACAAGCTTAACATAAAAAAAAGTATGAATTTATTTAACATAAGGAAGCAGGCAAATCTTCAGGAGGGGTCAAGGCCAACATAACAAACAAAACATCCTAACCTTAATATTTCAATCTACCTAAACTAATGAATAAAAGAAAACAAAATACAAAACAATACACTAACTCCCTTTCTGTTCTTACACAGGAGAAAACAAAAGAAAATGGCAACCACCTCCCTACAACTTCCAATAAATTAACAATAAATTGAACAAACAATAAATAAGTCTTTTTGCCACAACGATAAAGAAAAAAACTTTAACAGGTTAGATGTTAACTCGTATGATTTGGCTAAACAAATCCTCTCACAAGATCTTCACGGACATTATCAACAATTTAACCACACAGAAAAGAACAAAACCCCAATAACAAGCCAGCAGAAGGGATTCTTGCTCCAAGCCTCCACGCTCCAAAGATCCCAGCTCTGTCTAATATCCACAAGCCAATCCTTTGGTGGACCAATCAGAACAGAGAATCCATCAGTAGAGCCAATTAGCAGGGTTGACTCCACCTAATCAGAATTACTGTAAAGCCTTATTGAAGGAGAGAGAGAAAAAAAATACATGATATCCACAAGAATGTCTCTTGGAACATAACAGCCGACATGAACAAATGGAAGTACAGAGTAAGAAATGCTTTGAAGGATGCTGGGAAACTATAATTGAATCAAAAAGGAGAACAAAAACCAGGGGAAAATCCACCGAAAGAGGTGAGTGGAAGAACCATATATGTGATGTGATCTCTCTCTCTCTGAATGTGCTGAGAAGTGCTAAACAGCACAAAAACAGTTAACCTATCATGATAAATCACATACCATATATAATAAAGCTGTATCAATGCATATTTCCCGCCAGCCCTGTGTAAACTATGACAAGCAGAGTTTATTTGTTTATATATTTATTTATATTATAAAATAGCAGAGTGCGAGAACAGTTTGCTGTGTAGCCTATATTTCTAAATAAACAATATTTAGCTATGATGTATGACTCGATGTAACACAGTCAGGTAGGCTGTGGTGTTGACACGATGCTCAATTGGTACTAATGGGCCCAAAGTGTGCCAACAAAATATCCCCTACTACACCATTACACCACCACCAGCAGCCTGAACCGTTAATACAAGGCAGAATGGATCTATGCTTTTATGTGTTGACGCCAAATTCTGACTCTACCATCTGAATGTCGCAGCAGAAATCGAGACTCATCAGACCAGGCAACGTTTCTCCAATCTTCTATTGTCCAATTTTGGTGAGCCTGTGCGAATTGTAGCCTCAGTTTCCTCTTCTTAGCTGACAGGAGTGGCACCCGGTGTGGTCTTCTGCTGCTGTAGCCCATCTGCCTCAAGGTTGTGCATTCAGAGACGTTCTTCTGCATACCTTAGTTGTAACAAGTGGTTATTTTGTTACTGTTGCCTTCCTATCAGCTCGAACCAGTCTGGCCATTCTCCTCTGACCTCTGGCATCAACAAGGCATTTGAGTTGCTGCCATGTGATTGGCTGATTAGAAATTTGCGTTAACGAGCAGTTGGACATGTGTACCTAATAAAGTGGCCCATAAGTGTATATACTATTACTATACTGTCCATCTTCCACCTAGTCTTAGCCTCAGATGGCACATAAATTGGATTGGAAGTTTCACATCTTGGTCACATGGCTGGAAGTTATATTTTATATATTTTGTTGTACTATGTGAGTATCTGCGTGTAGTATCTCACACTTTACAATACTGTAGTTATTTGCATTGCCGCCAGTCATCGCAATGCTCGTTTGGTAAACCATTACTCATAAATGCATAGTTTTTTTCTGTCTATTGATTATACAAATCGTGTAGCATCAACCTCTTTAAACATAATCCATCATACATTCTCTTTAGCTTTTACTGACACTATACAAGTCAGGGTGAAGAAGAGGTTTTATGTTGCATTTCTGTGTTTGGGTTTGTATATGTGACCCTGCCTGTGGCCCTCCAAGCATCGACTTAAATGTGTTTTTGAAACTAAAGTTGAAGCATAGTTTGCATATTCCTTTTTTTAATGCAACTTGGTGACATGTGGCTTATGCACCAGCTGTTTAATGAAACTAAAAGAACCAATGAAAGACAAGAGAAACTAAAGCTGGGCCTCTTGGAATAACTAAATTCTGTTGAACTGAAGAGAAATGAGGCTATTCTTGTAAAAGAAAATGAGTTCATGGGAATTAAAAAAAGAGACCAGCTTTCATGAGATGTAGTGGAATTCAGACAAGCTATTATACTTTGTATATTACACATTGGGCTTGATGATGGTGGGGTTGATTTATCTTGGCGACTCAAATGTTTAGTTTATATTAACTCAAAAGGCTAGTTCATAATAATTGTATCCACAATAAATTAGACCTCTTTTTTTCTTTTTCATCAAGTGCTCTGAATGACAAGTCAAAGAATAGAAAAAATGTATTAAAGTGGAATAATTAAAAATAAATAAATAAATTGAGTTTAAAATAAGGTCAAATTTGCTTGGACAGAACTTTTAACATTACAGTTTGTGGAAAATCAATGATTAATTTTAATCATATATAATATAGTCAATGTTAATGATAATATCTTCTAACATCTTTGTGCCTAAATTAGAGCTGTGTGATAATATACTCTCACCGGTCACTTTATTAGGTACTGCTCATAAAACTGCTTGTTAATGCAAATTTCTAATCAGCCAATCACATGGCAGCAACTCAATGCATTTAGGCATGTAGACATGGTCAAAACGATCTGCTTCTGTACAAACTGAGCATCAGAATGAAGAAGAAAGGTGATTTAAGTGACTTTGAATGTGGCATGGTTGTTAGTGCCAGACGGGCTGGTCTGAGTATTTCAGAAACTGCTGATCTACTGGGATTTTCACACAAAACTATCTCTAGGGTTTACAGAGAATGGTCTGAAAAAAGAAAATATCCAGTGAGCGGCAACCGAGGTATGCAGAACAGCATCTCTGAACACACAACACGTCCAACCTTGAAGCGGATGGGCAACAGCAGCAGAAGACCACACCGGGTGCCACTTCTGTCAAATAAGAACTGGAAACTGAGGCTACAATTCACACAGGCTCACCAAAATTGGACAACAGAAGATTGGAAAAACATTGCCTGTCTGATGAGTAGTGATGTAATGTGTGGGGGATATTTTCTTGGCACACTTTGGGCCCATTAGTACCAATTGAGCATTGTGCAATGCCACAGCCTAACTGAGTAATGTTGCTGACCATGTCCATCCCTTTATGACCACAGTGTACCCATCTTCTGATAGCTACTTCCAGTAGGATATCGCGCCATGTCATAAAGCGTGAATCATCTCAGACTGGTTTTTTGAACATGAGTTCACTGTACTTAAATGGCCTCCACAGTCACCAGATTTCAATCCAATAGTGCACCTTTGGGATGTGGTGGAATGGGAGATTCACGTCATGGACAATCCGACAAATCTGCAGCAACTTTAAACAGGACTTTAAAAGTAATAAATCCGCCACTGTGAACATTGCTGCGTCTCTCCCGGACGAACTCAACTCGTTCTACGCCCGCTTCTACGCCCGCTTTGAAGCCCAGAACAGCGCACATACACAGCGCGCCCGCTCTGAAGCCCAGGACAGCGCACATACACAACGCGCCCGCTCTGAAGCCCAGGACAGCGCACATACACAACGCGCCCGCTCTGAAGCCCAGGACAGCGCACATACACAACGCGCCCGCTCTGAAGCCCAGGACAGCGCACATACACAACGCGCCCGCTCTGAAGCCCAGGACAGCGCACACACACAGCGCGCTCCCGCGGCCGACACAGAAACCGCCAGCACACTCTCCGTTTCTGTAGCGGATGTAACGAGATCTTTCCGTCGCGTGAACATCCGAAAAGCTACGGGCCCAGATGGCATCCCTGGACGCGTACTTAAAGCATGCGCACACCAGCTAGCGGGGGTTTTCACGGACATCTTTAACCTCTCGCTCTCTCGGTCTGTGGTTCCTACATGCTTTAAGACAGCTACTATTGTGCCAATACCGAAATCAGCTAAAACCACATGCTTGAATGACTGGCGTCCGGTTGCACTGACACCCATCTTCAGCAAGTGCTTTGAGAAGCTGATTAAAAACCACATCTGCTCTGTACTGCCCGCTAACACTGACCCTCTGCAATTTGCATACAGAAACAACCGCTCCACAGATGATGCTATTGCTTTCACCTTGCACACTGCTCTGTCTCACCTGGAAAACAAAAACACATATGTGAGAATGCTGTTTGTGGACTACAGCTCAGCATTCAACACCATAGTGCCTGCCAAGCTGGTGGTGAAGCTCCAGGCTCTGGGCCTACACAGCTCTCTGTGCAACTGGATCCTGGACTTCCTGTCAAGCAGACGCCAGGTGGTCAGAATGAACAACATCACCTCATCCACACTGATCCTCAACACTGGTGCTCCACAGGGCTGTGTTCTCAGCCCACTCCTGTACTCCCTGTACACACATGACTGTACATCCAAACACAGCTCCAATGTCATCGTTAAATTTGCTGATGACACAACGGTGGTGGGCCTAATCACCGATAATGATGAGACGGCCTACAGAGAGGAGGTGCACGCTCTGACGCAGTGGTGTCAGGAAAACCACCTCTCACTCAACATCAGCAAAACCAAGGAGCTGGTGGTGGATTTCAGGAGAGAGAAGAAAGAACACACTCCCATCACCATCAACGGGACACCAGTGGAGAGAGTCAGCACTTTCAAGTTTCTTGGAGTACACATCGCTGAGGATCTGACATGGACTGCCCACACAGACGCAGTGCTGAGGAAGGCACAACAACGTCTCTTCTTCCTCAGGCGTCTCAGGAGGTTTGGAATGAGCCCCCACATCCTCCGCTCGTTCTACACCTGCACTGTGGAGAGCATCCTCACTGGCTGCATCACCACCTGGTACGGAAACAGCACCAGCAGCAATCGCAAAGGTCTACAAAGGATCGTGCGAACTGCTGGACGTGTAGTAGGAGGTGAGCTTCCCTCCCTCCAGGACATCTATACCAGGAGGTGCATGAGGAAAGCCAAGAGAATCATCAGCGACTCCAGCCACCCAAGCCATAGACTTTTCTCTCTGCTACCCTCAGGCAGAAGGTTCCGCAGCATCCGGTCACGCACCAGCCGACTGAAGGAAAGTTTCTTCCCTCAGACTATCAGGCTGATGAACACTTAACACACCCCACACAAACTCTTCCATACCCCGCACTGCACACCGTCAAGATGTAGCATGCACTGCACTTTAACAAATCCATACTTAAAACAATACTGCCTACGTATCGCTGTCAACATTGCCAATTTTACATTGTCTTGTTTTTTTGTGAGTATGTTGTTGTATACTGCACTGTCTGTATCCTGCACTGTCTGTATTTTTGCACTGTCTGTATTTTTGCACTGTCTGTATTTTTGCACTGTCTGTATTTTGCACTGTCTGTATTTTGCACTGTCGTTGTATTTACACTGTCTGTATTTTGCACTGTCTGGAGCCAGCACCTAAGCTTTTCACTCATCATAGCACACGTGCTGCTGATGATGTGACAATAAAAGTGATTTGATTTGATTTGAACTGCGTTATGCTATCATATCAATATGGACCAGCAGTTCTGAAGGCAAAAGAGGGTCCAACCTGGTACTAGTAAGGTGTAGCTAATAAAGTGGCTGGTGAGTGTAGTTTACATCTTTATACACATTCATAAATTAAGCTAACAGACGTTTTTGAGGATTCAGTGTAGGTTTAGTTAGCAGGTTCAGAATCAGAAATACACTCAAATGCTATTGGCTCACTCTACTGTAGGTGTACACTTTAAAAAGCTGACTAAGTGCAAACATATATAATATGGACCATTTTGAGGGATCTAAACAATAACAATGGTCCTGACTTATTTCCTGTTTTACATTTTTATTTTCCATAGCTTCTGAGGGTCTAATAAGTAGCATATATTGATGTTATAACATCAAATTATGATTGAATTGCCTCTTGTCACAGATACTAAATAGTTTGACAATAAGCAGGAAATGTTCATGGGCCAATGACATCACCACATTGAAATGGTCTATAGGATTGAATGAGAAAAGCACAGATCTGCTCTCATCTAGTGAAGTCAGATCATCAGAAATCAGATGTTGTCAACAATATAATTACTTTATAATTCTATTTCTGCTCAACTATTTTAGTTGTACCTGCACTCACTTAACTCATCAACACATCAATTCATTCTGGTTTACCCATTGTTTTCACAGATTAGCCACTGTTTGAGAAACTGAAAGCTACAATTTCAAATCAGAAAATGTACTGATTTACAAATTTACTTTGACTTGTATTTCATTGCAGACAATACGAGCGGAAAATATTTCATGTTTTGTCTGGTTTCATCCTTTCCTGTCATTCAGACATGCGACACATTCCAAAAAAAGTTCAGACAAAAGCAATTTAGGGCTAGTAATCAGGTAAATTGATTAAATAATGATGTGATTTGAAACAGGTGATGTCAACAGGTGATTGTAATTATGATTTGGTACAAAAGCAGCATCCAAGAAAGGTCTAGTCCTTTAGGAGCAAAGATGGGCAGAGGATCACCAGTTTGCCAACAAATACAAGAGAAAATGATTGAAATGTTTAAAACAATGTTCCTCAAAGAAAGATAGGAAGACTTTGGATATTTCACCTTCAACAGTGCATAGCATCATTAAAAGATTAAAGGAATCTGGAGAAAATTTAGTGCATAAAGGACAAGGGCGTAAGCCTAAGCTGAACTAGCTGAACTTCAAGCTGAACTAGCTGAACTCCGATCCCTGAGGTGGCACCGCATAAAGAATCCTCATTCATCTATAAGCAATATCATCACATGGGCTCAGGACTACTTCGGCAAACCTTTGTCAAGTACCACAATATGTAATTACATCCACAAATGCCAGTTAAAACTGTACTGTGCTAAAAGAAAGCCCTATGTTAACAGTGTCCAGAAGCGCTAGAAGGCTGGGAGGCATCTGGGATGTACCATCAAACAATGGAAATGTGTACTGTGTTCAGATGAATCAGTATTTCAGGTATTTTTTTGGGAGAAATGGATGCCGTGTGCTGTTTTATTCACATTCAGAGTGCAGTGTCGGATGAGTTATGCCCTGAAGTTCAATTCATAAGTTGGTTATTGTACCAATCCACAATCATACCTATGCTTGCCTTAGCAAACCCTACTTTATATTAGCTATCTGAGTGTGATGCGCTAGAGAGTTCAGCTGAGGGTGGCAGATAGAAGGAGGGTTTGCTTGGCTCTGGAATCCAGATGCAGGTTTATTTTAACATCTTTAACATTTTAACAGTGGCCCAGGTCTTTGCCTCCACTTCATGTTATTCAACAGCTCTCCCACTGAGAAACTGTAAGGTAATCGATCAGTCGGGAGACCTGCTAACCTGGTGGAAAACATGTGAGAGCGTTTATGTGTGAAGTATTCAGCGCAGTCATATTTAACAGATCATGGGAGACCAGCTAATGTCATAGTGAAGCTATCATTTACATTCAAACATTTAGCAGACACTTTCATCCAAAGGGACTAGCAACGCAAAGACAGCAACAGTCCCAAGACATTCAGTCCAGAAAAAAACCCCAAAAACATTGTCGAAGCATTTCATGTAACTTTGTTGGTTCAACTGTAATCCTATGAAGCTCCAAGAACACTTATGTCCACCAAAAAACTGGCAAAAAGATTGTATTAGTTAATGTTAGTTTAGTGTATTTACTAACATGAACAAACATTCATTCATTCATTTTCTTTTCAGCTTAGTCCCTTTATTAATCTGGGGTTGCCACAGCGGAATGAACCACAAACTTATCCAGCACATGTTTTACGCAGCGGATGCCCTTCCAGCCGCAACCCATCACTGGGAAATACTCATACACTCTCATTCACACACATACACTACGGACAATTTAGCTTACTCAATTCACCTGTACTGCATGTCTTTGGACTTGTGGGGGAAACCGGAGCACCCGGAGGAAACCTAAGCGAACGCGGGGAGAACATACAAACTCCACACAGAAATGCCACCTCCACCTTGCTGGCGTCTGAGTCGGACTGGAGCTCTCTGACCTTTACCGATCCAGCCACGGGCCCATCAAGACTCACTCTCATTTCATCAGTCCATAAAACCTTAGAAAAATCAGTCTTGAGATATTTCTTGGCCCAGTCTTGACGTTTCAGCTTGTGTGTCTTGTTCAGTGGTGGTCGTTTTTCAGCCTTTCTTACCTTGGCCATGTCTCTGAGTATTGCACACCTTGTGCTTTTGGGCACTCCAGTGATGTTGCACCTCTGAAATATGGCAAAACTGGTGGCAAGTGGCATCTTTGCAGCTGCACGCTTGACTTTTCTCAGTTCATGGGCAGTTATTTTGCGCCTTGGTTTTTCCACACGCTTCTTGCGACCTTGTTGACTATTTTGAATGAAACGCTTGATTGTTCGATGATCACGCTTCAGACGCTTGCCAATTTTAAGAGTGCTGCATCCCTCTGCAAGATATCTCACTATTTTTGACTTTTCGGAGCCTGTCAAGTCCTTCTTTTGACCCATTTTGCCAAAGGAAAGGAAGTTGCCTAATAATTATGCACACCTGATATAGGGTGTTGATGTCATTAGACCACACCCCTTCTAATTACAGAGATGCACATCACCTAATATGCTTAATTGGTAGTAGGCTTTCAAGCTTATACAGCTTGGAATAAGACAACATGCATAAAGAGGATGATGTGGTCAAAATACTCATTTGCCTAATAATTCTGCACTCCCTGTACTAAACTATTTTATGAATTCTCTATTATTCATTATTGGTTCAGGTCACATGTACTTATCATGTGGGTTAATACTGTATGGTTAGGGGTAGTTGCATTCAATTATATTTTAATTCATTGTAATTAATATATTAAGACACCTTAAAACCAAGTGTTATCAAAATAATTGGTAGTTATCATGGCTGATTTTAGACCTGCATTGAACAACTGGTTTTCTAAGGCTTTGCTTTGATCTATTCTCACAGCAAAAACTGCGTTGAGTCTAAAACATTAGTAACAATATTAACTTAATATTTATTAAGCTGTATAATAAATCATGCAGATATTTTTGAAAAATGGCACTCTTGCTTGTATGATACTATGTTATATGATATATGCTGCATATAAAAGACAAAAACCCACAAGACCAGTGTTTGGCAAGAACTGGAATTCTTGTTATATTGTAACATAGGATTGGGTAATATGGTCAATAAACATCTCACATTTTTGGGGGCTGAATTGCAATATGTGACAGTCACACTGGACCACAAAACCAGTCATAAGTGTACATTTTTGAATATGAGATTTAAAAATGTAAAATATTAGTTAAAATAAAGTTGTAAAAATAAAGCTCTTGGCAATGCATATGTAATGGTCATGATTAACTTAGTAAAATAACCTTTTACTGATCAAAAGTTTACTTTTATGGTAGGAAACTTGCAGAAATGTCTTCATGGAACACGATCTTTACTTCATTTTCTAATGATTTTTGGCATTAACTATACCCCCCCCCCCCCGTCCCCCCATTTTTTGATTCATGGCTTTTCCCACAAATATACCCATGAAACTACTTTTTTTTTCCATTTGGATCTAAATAAATGTGTATTTGTTTGAGTTTTTCTCACTATTTTCCAAACGTTGTTGACTATGAACCCAAACATACAACCCTGGCTCATTCTGAAAACGCACCCCTATATACATCTCTAGAGAGTGCCAAATACGTCCCAGGAGCTACGTTTACAGTTTTTGTTTTCACAAAAAAACCAGAGGACGCTGTGTATGCTTTTTCAAATATCTTTCTCTCGCGAGTGCCATTCGCACCTGCTGTTCTTATGCAAATCCACCAGAAACCGCTGTCGACTGACTGACTGACTTACTGACAGCCCGATCGACTGACTCACCCTCCTCCTTCCCTAAACCCAACCAATTGTGTTTTCAAAAGCATTGATTGACCAGCACCCACTTACTTCCCTAAACCTAACCGACAGTTTTCAAAAGCAATCCAGAAAAAGAAAAGCCCTCAGATTTTTACCACGTTTTCAGATTTTACCACATTCTCACCCTGTTATTTACTTGTTTATTAAATTTTTTGGCTTTTGTTTTTGTTTTACCTGCTTTCTGGAACCGTTCTGCAATGGACTCGAATTTCGTCGTCGTGGTTAACTCCTCTTTGCGTCTGAAGTCCACCGACGTACATGGCGAGCCACTGGACAAACTGGTAACAGCGTGATAGCCGTTAATACGGAGGGAGTGGTCAGCTGATAAGCGCGAAAAGAACGGCATCATACCGCCCCGTAGCGTTTGTTTTAAAGATGAAATGACAATACGTACTTCTGACTACATAATTCGCAATCTCCAGAAATGTATATAGGGCTACGTTTTCAGAATGAGCCTTATGTTGTAAAAATACAGGTATGCTACAAACTACAGTATCTGCATCACATTACAATATAAAAACCAAAATGTTGTCTTTTAAATTTAAATTCACAAAACTATTATGACAACCCCATTTCAATAGTCAACTACAGTTACTTATATTATGAAAATTCACTTACTTGTATTTTAAAAATGCTACATTTGGCACATTTATTGCCCAACAACAAATAGTTTAGCAAAATGTAAATTGAATTCCTATGTTATTCCTGATATTCACATGTGTGCAACACTGCTATAACAGCAAGAGTCCTGTCAGTGGGTCAGTCAGAAAGCATCAGTGACCTGACTGAAGAAGTTCAACTCAGCATGACATGCCAGTGTGTAACTGACGAGTTCACATTTCTAACAATATAGTAGCAAACTCAAATTGCTGAATCAACAACATAAAAAACAAAAAAAAAAGAAGCTAACCTGAAATTTTATCTAGTCTAAACATATTCCTGTCCATTTTTTCACCAATAAAAAGTAACTTAAAACTTGTGGAATGAGTTGTCCCACCACTACAGAATGCATAGATACAAGTTACGAGAGCTGTGGCAAAGAATTGTTGGAGAAATCGATTCTGAGGTTTCAAAATGCATCGCTTATCGGTTGAATCAATTTTAACGCTTTAGGCTTATTTTTAACATCAGACATCACTTTAGGCTAGTTTTTAAAAGAAGACAGTACTCTAAGCTTATTTTTAACACCAGACATCACTCTAGGCTAGTTTTTAACAGCAGATGGTGCTCTAGGCTAGTTTTTAAAAACAGACGACACTCTAGACTTATTTTTAACACCAGACATCGCTCTAGGTTAGGTTTTAACAGCAGATGGTGCTCTAGGCTAGTTTTTAACAGCAGATGGTGCTCTAGGCTAGTTTTTAAAAACAGACGACACTCTAGACATATTTTTAACACCAGACATCGCTCTAGGTTAGGTTTTAACAGCAGATGGTGCTCTAGGTTACTTTTTAACAGCAGATGGTGCTCTAGGCAAGTTTTTAAAAGAAGACAGTACTCTAAGCTTATTTTTAACACCAGACATCACTCTAGGCTAGTTTTTAACAGCAGATTGTGCTCTAGTCTAGTTTTTAAAAACAGACGACACTCTAGACTTATTTTTAACACCAGATATCGCTCTAGGCTAGTTTTTAACAGCAGATTGTGCTCTAGTCTAGTTTTTTAAAACAGACGACACTCTAGACTTATTTTTAACACCAGATATCGCTCTAGGCTAGTTTTTAACAGCATATGGTGCTCTAGGCTAGTTTTTAACAGCAGATGGTGCTCTAGGCTAGTTTTTAAAAACAGACGACACTCTAGACTTATTTTTAACACCAGATATCACTCTAGGCTAGTTTTTAACAGCAGATGGTGCTCTAGGCTAGTTTTTAAAAACAGACGATACTCTAGACTTATTTTTAACACTAGACATCGCTCTAGGTTAGGTTTTAACAGCAGATTGTGCTCTAGGTTAGTTTTTAAACAACAGATGGTGCTCTAGGCTAGTTTTTAACAGCAGATGGTGCTCTAGGCTAGTTTTTAAAAGCAGACGACACTCTAGACTTATTTTTAACACCAGACATCACTCTAGGCTAGTTTTTAACAGCAGATTGTGCTCTAGGCTAGTTTTTAAAAACAGACGACACTCTAGACTTATTTTTAACACCAGACATCGCTCTAGGTTAGGTTTTAACAGCAGATGGTGCTCTAGGCTAGTTTTCAACAGCAGATGGTGCTCTAGGCTAGTTTTTAAAATAAGACAGTACTTTAAGCTTATTTTTAACACCAAACATCACTCTAGGTTAGGTTTTAACAGCAGATGGTGCTCTAGGCTAGTTTTTAACAGCAGATGGTGCTCTAGGCTAGTTTTTAACAGCAGATGGTGCTCTGGGCTAGTTTTTAAAAGCAGACGACACTCTAGACTTATTTTTAACACCAGACATCGCTCTAGGCTAGTTTTTAACAGCAGATGATGCTCTAGGCTAGTTTTTAACAGCAGATGGTGCTCTAGGCTAGTTTTTACCAGCAGATGATGCTCTAGGCTAGTTTTTAACAGCAGATGATGCTCTAGGCTAGTTTTTAACAGCAGATGGTGCTCTAGGCTAGTTTTTACCAGCAGATGATGCTCTAGGCTAGTTTTTAACAGCAGATGGTGCTCTAGGCTAGTTTTTAACAGCAGATGGTGCTCTAGGCTAGTTTTTAACAGCAGATGTTGCCTAGGCTAGTTTTTAACAGCAGATGTTGCCTAGGCTAGTTTTTAACAGCAGATGATGCTCTAGGCTAGTTTTTTAACAGCAGATGATGCTCTAGGCTAGTTTTTAACAGCAGATGGTGCTCTAGGTTAGGTTTTAACAGCAGATGATGCTCTAGGCTAGTTTTTAACAGCAGATGATGCTCTAGGCTAGTTTTTAACAGCAGATGGTGCTCTGGGCTAGTTTTTAAAAGCAGACGACACTCTAGACTTATTTTTAACACCAGACATCGCTCTAGGCTAGTTTTTAACAGCAGATGATGCTCTAGGCTAGTTTTTTAACAGCAGATGGTGCTCTAGGCTAGTTTTTACCAGCAGATGATGCTCTAGGCTAGTTTTTAACAGCAGATGATGCTCTAGGCTAGTTTTTAACAGCAGATGGTGCTCTAGGCTAGTTTTTACCAGCAGATGATGCTCTAGGCTAGTTTTTAACAGCAGATGGTGCTCTAGGCTAGTTTTTAACAGCAGATGTTGCCTAGGCTAGTTTTTAACAGCAGATGGTGCTCTAGGCTAGTTTTTAACAGCAGATGATGCTCTAGGCTAGTTTTTAACAGCAGATGGTGCTCTAGGTTAGGTTTTAACAGCAGATGATGCTCTAGGCTAGTTTTTAACACCAGATGATGCTCTAGGCTAGTTTTTAACAGCAGATGGTGCTCTAGGCTAGTTTTTAACAGCAGATGATGCTCTAGGCTAGTTTTTAACAGCAGATGATGCTCTAGGCTAGTTTTTAACAGCAGATGGTGCTCTGGGCTAGTTTTTAAAAGCAGACGACACTCTAGACTTATTTTTAACACCAGACATCGCTCTAGGCTAGTTTTTAACAGCAGATGATGCTCTAGGCTAGTTTTTAACAGCAGATGGTGCTCTAGGCTAGTTTTTAACAGCAGATGGTGCTCTAGGCTAGTTTTTAAAATAAGACAGTACTTTAAGCTTATTTTTAACACCAAACATCACTCTAGGTTAGGTTTCAACAGCAGATGGTGCTCTAGGTTAGTTTTTAACAGCAGATGGTGCTCTGGGCTAGTTTTTAAAAGCAGACGACACTCTAGACTTATTTTTAACACCAAACATCACTCTAGGCTAGTTTTTAACAGCAGATGATGCTCTAGGCTAGTTTTTAACAGCAGATGGTGCTCTAGGCTAGTTTTTAACAGCAGATGATGCTCTAGGCTAGTTTTTAACAGCAGATGGTGCTCTAGGCTAGTTTTTAACAACAGATGGTGCTCTAGGCTAGTTTTTAACAGCAGATGGTGCTCTAGGCTAGTTTTTAACAGCAGATGATGCTCTAGGCTAGTTTTTAACAGCAGATGGTGCTCTAGGCTAGTTTTTAACAGCAGATGTTGCCTAGGCTAGTTTTTAACAGCAGATGGTGCTCTAGGTTAGTTTTTAACAGCAGATGGTGCTCTGGGCTAGTTTTTAAAAGCAGACGACACTCTAGACTTATTTTTAACACCAGACATCGCTCTAGGCTAGTTTTTAACAGCAGATGATGCTCTAGGCTAGTTTTTAACAGCAGATGGTGCTCTAGGCTAGTTTTTAACAGCAGATGATGCTCTAGGCTAGTTTTTAACAGCAGATGGTGCTCTAGGCTAGTTTTTAACAGCAGATGATGGTCTAGGCTAGTTTTTAACAGCAGATGGTGCTCTAGGCTAGTTTTTAACAGCAGATGTTGCCTAGGCTAGTTTTTAACAGCAGATGGTGCTCTAAGCTAGTTTTAAACAGCAGATGGTGCTCTAGGCTAGTTTTTAACAGCAGATGGTGCTCTAGGCTAGTTTTTAACAGCAGATGTTGCCTAGGCTAGTTATTAACAGCAGATGTTGCCTAGGCTAGTTTTTAACAGCAGATGGTGCTCTAAGCTAGTTTTTAACAGCAGATGTTGCCTAGGCTAGTTTTTAACAGCAGATGTTGTTCTAGGCTAGTTTTTTACCGTACATTCAAACACTCATAAGGAAAAGTGATTGTTTTCAGAGTCATGTAAGTTGGCATTTTAGTCACAAGATTAATGTAAACAGCTCATCATGAACACTCTTGAAATTCGCTTAAATCTTTCCTAGCTTTAATAATGATTATTTTAGGTTCACGTGGTATGTGTAAGGAATTGAAAGCAAGCACCGTATGGCTGTTTGTAAAGCATAAAGTGCCATCTGCTGTTTAAAACTAAGCTTAGAATCGATTCGAGACAAAATATCAATGCATTTTGAACATCTACGAATTGCTCAAGAATCTATTTTATGAACAATTTTTTGCCAAAGCTCTACAAGTTAATGTGTGAATGGTTCTCAGATTTGACAGGTTACCTTCAATCACACAGTGCTCGGGTACGGGGATTTGTTTGATCATTTCCCCACAGAAGAATTTGATTTCCTCCATGTTGTCTCGTAGATGGATCCAGAGTCTGTCTCTCTCCCGGGGGTCTCCATCCTCCACCTTTGGCCCCTCAGTGTTTGGAGACGTGTCAGGCTGAGTCTCTGTGAGTTCTATGTGGTTGTGGAGGGTCGAGGGGATGGGACAGGCCTCTGCCTCACAGACTTTGAGTTCTGCATTCAGATCAAGCCCCTCTCCCTCTGGGCTGCTGTCAGAGTTAATGGATCGTGTGCGTACAGCATGAAGAGCCAGACTCTTTGACCTGAACATGCAAGAAAAACACAAGTCAAAATACAAAAACTCAAGACTCAGTTCATCTTTTAGACTGCGAGTTATCACAAAGGCCAGAACTATACTTACAGATGTAGCGCATTTTTTGCAGAGTTGTATTGTTCCCTGAAGTGTATTTAAATCTTAAAATAGTTTTTCCACAACCAATTTCCTGCCTATTTTTGAGGTTCATAATTAAAATGCTTGCTATTTTTTCTTTACCTGTCAGCAGAGTACAATTCATCTAACTTCTGTAATGTAGTGTACTATTTACAAGTTAAAAATTCTATAAATATTTTTCTTAGTAAGTATTTTTAAAAAGTGAATTTAATTTTATATGCAAGCATCTTATCTACAGGTGTCAAAGCCAGTTCCTGAAGGGCCGCAGCCCTGCAGAGTTAAGTTCCAACCCTGCTTCAACACACTTACCTGTAGGTTTCAAATAAGCCTGAAGGACTCAATTAGTTTGATCAGGTGTGTTTAATCAGAGTTGGAACTAAACTGTGCAGGGCTCCGGCCCTCCAGGACCTGAGTTTGACATTTGTGATCTAATCTGACAAAATGGTTATATTTGCTAAAAAAAAAAATTACAAGAAAACAAATTCTGATTTTAAGTTGACTTTAATAATTATTATATGGAGTCAAAGTTTAGTCAAATGGCCCTGCTGTGATTTTTTTTATTATTTTACAAATACTTTACAAATGCTGTTTAATGAAAATAACCATTTTTTCAACACATTTTAAACATAACAGTTTTAATGACTTAATAATTTCTAATAAGTCAAATAAGTCATTTATTTTGTCTTTTTTATTATGACAGTACATATTTCTTACTAGCTATTTTGCAATATATATATATATATATATATACAGGCAGTGCAGAATTATTAGGCAAATGAGTATTTTGACCACATCGTCCTCTTTTTGCATGTTGTCTTACTCCAAGCTGTATAGGCTCGAAAGCCTACTACCAATTAAGCATATTAGGTGATGTGCATCTCTGTAATGAGAAGGGGTGTGGTCTAATGACATCAACACCCTATATCAGGTGTGCATAATTATTAGGCAACTTCCTTTGGCAAAATGGGTCAAAAGAAGGACTTGACAGGCTCCGAAAAGTCAAAAATAGTGAGATATCTTGCAGAGGGATGCAGCACTCTTAAAATTGTCAAGCTTCTGAAGCGTGATCATCGAACAATCAAGCGCTTCATTCAAAATAGTCAACAGGGTCGCAAGAAGCGTCTGGAAAAACCAAGGTGCAAAATAAACTGCCCATAAACTGAGAAAAGTCAAGCGTACAGCTGCCAAGATGTCAAAATGCTACTTGCCACCAGTTTTGCCCTATTTCAGAGCTGCAACATCACTGGAGTGCCCAAAAGCACAAGGTGTGCAATACTCAGAGACATGGCCTAGGTAAGAAAGGCTGAAAAACGACCACCACTGAAAAAGACACACAAGCTGAAACGTCAAGACTGGGCCAAGAAATATCTTAAGACTGATTTTTCTAAGGTTTTATGGACTGATGAAATGAGAGTGAGTCTTGATGGGACCGTGGCTGGATCGGTAAAGGGCAGAGAGCTCCAGTCCGACTCAGACGCCAGCAAGTTAAAGGTAGAGTACTGGTTTGGGCTGGTATCATCAAAGATGAGCTTGTGGGGCCTTTTCGGCTTAAGGATGGAGTCAAGCTCAACTCCCAGTCCTACTGCCAGTTTCTGGAAGACACCTTCAAGCATTGGTACAGGAAGAAGTCTGCATCCTTCAAGAAAAACATGATTTTCATGCAGGACAATGCTCCATCACATGCGTCCAAGTACTCCACAGCTTGGCTGGCAAGAAAGGGTCTAAAAGAAGAAAAACTAATGACATGGCCTCCTTGTTCACCTGAGCTGAACCCCATAGAGAACCTGTGGTCCATCATCAAATGTGAGATTTACAAGGAGGAAAAACAGTACACCTCTCTGAACAGTGTCTGGGAGGCTGTGGTTGCTGCTGCACGCAATGTTGATGGATTCTGTCAGTGTTTTGATCTGTTCACCATGGATGGCAGGCTTTTGAGTGTCCTTGCAAAGAAAGGTGGCTATATTGGTCACTGATTTGTTTTTGTTTTGTTTTTGAATGTCAGAAATGTATATTTGTGAATGTTGAGATGTTATATTGGTTTCACTGGTGAAAATAAATAATTGATATGGATATATATTGTTTTTTGTTAAGTTGCCTAATAATTATGCACAGTAATAGTCACCTGCACACACAGATATCCTCCTAAAATAGCTCAAACTAAAAACAAACTAAAAACTACTTCCAAAAATATTCAGCTTTGATATTAATGAGTTTTTTGGGTTCATTGAGAACATGGTTGTTTTTCAATAATAAAATTAATCCTCAAAAATACAACTTGCCTAATAATTCTGCACTCCCTTTATATATATATATATATATATATATATATATATATATATATATATATATATATATATATATATATATATATATATATATATACACACACACAGTTGAAGTCAGAATTATTAGCCCCCTGTTTATTTTTTCCCCCAATTTCTGTTTAACGGAGAGCAGATTTTTTCAACACATTTCTAAACATAATAATAATTTCTAATAACTGATTTACTTTATGTTTGCCATGATGACAGTAAATATTATTTGACTAGATATTTTTTTATTATTTCAAGACACACTTCTATACAGCTTAAAGTGACATTTAAAGGCTTAACTAGGTTAATTAGGTTAACTAGGCAGGTTAGGGTAATTAGGCAAGTTATTGTATAACGATGGTTTGTTCTGTAGACTATCGAAAAAAATATAGATTAAAGGAGCTAATAATTTCGACCTTAAAATGGCTTTTAAAAAATTAAAAACTGTTTTTATTTTAGCCGAAATAAAACAAATAAGACTTTCTCCAGAAGAAAAAATATTATCAGACATACTGTGAAAATGTCCTTGCTCTGTCGAACATAATTTGGAAAATATTTTAAAAAAGTAAAAAAAATTCAAAGGGGGGCTAATAATTCTGACTTCAACTGTATATTCCAGCCAAAAAAAAGGTTTTGGAAACATTTGAACAAATTTCACAGAAGGGCTTATAATTTGTTCTTTGACTTTATTTTATAATCACCTTGTATTTGTAATGCTTGAACAACTACAAGTGTAAAAAAAACTCCCAAGTGGCCAAAAACTCCCAAATACAATATAATTTCCCCTCAAGTCAACAATACATTATGTATAAAAAATGTAGAACATGAAAAACATTTACTTAAATTAACTTGACACTGAAGAACTAAAACTGTGTTCAAGCGTGGAATTCTGACCAGTCAATTTGTATCATGTGAAGATGTGCGACCAAAAGAGGATTGTTACATCACTGCATAAATCAAAAGAATGCAAACTTTACAATTTTACAATTATAAACTGGAGCAGATTGCACCTCTTTACCGTTTGAATGCATTATATATGTTGAATTGTATTTTTTTAGACTGCAACAGTTGCAGTGTCCACATTCAATTCAATTCATCTTTATTTCTATAGCACTTTTACAATGTAGTTTATGTCAAAGCAGCTTAACATTGAAGTTCTAGCAAATTATAACGGTGTCAGTCCTGTTTGATAGTTAAAGTTCAATGAATCTTATATGCTGACATCTAGTACAGGGGTCACCAACGGTAAAGTCTAGATTGGATACGCGACTGGAAGTGGGATATGCACATCAATATAGCAGCATTTTTTATGACACTGTATAACAATAATTAATACTTTTACAGTACTGTGGCTGTTGAGTTTAGGGTTAGGGTGGTGGCAGGCGTCAAAAAAATCCAGTTTATTGGGTAATTTAATAGATAACATAAATAATACTCAGTACAACTACTGTTTTTACGTTACCTTGAAGGTTGGGTTTAGAGTTGGGGTGGGGGTAGACATTAATAAAATACAATTAATGGGAAATTTAATAAATAATATAAATAATTCTTGTTAACTTCTGGCTGCAACCGTATCTGATCTAGCAACAACCGTCACCAACCCTGTTCCTGGAGGGTGTCCTGACATTTTATCCTACCGGTCAGATTATGCTACTAACACTGTATTTGAATGGTTCTAAGGTTGGGGTTAGGGATTAGGTAGGTTAGGGCAATATTACAGCTTCATATCACACTACTCCACGTTAAAATTTACACTGGTAGCTAAATCTGACAGGTAGCATATTGCGTCATCAAAATGTGCTACCTACTTTTTGAAAGGGAGGTACGACAATCTGACAAGGTAGGAAAAAACAACAGAACAAGGACTACCTTCCTGCAGAATTCAGCTCCAACCCTGATCAAACACACCTGAACCAATTAATTAGGACCGGAAGCAGCACTTGATAATTACAGACAGGTGTGTTTGGTCAGGGTTGCAACTGAAATCTGCAGGAAGATAGATCTCCAGCAACAGGGTTGGTGATGCCTGATCTAGTGTGACCACAGCTTTAGAAAGACAGAACAGAAACCTAAGGTGCGTCCCAAATCGCATACTTATGCACTATTCTACGCCATTTTGTAGTGTAAATAGTGTAAGTAGTGCGTTTACACTGACAACACTAAAAATAATAAGTGCACTTTAATTACCCGGATGATGCACTCATTCAACCAGTAAAATGAAGTGTGGAATGTTGGACACTTCACGCACTCAACAACCGTAGCATTGCTCACGTAGCGGAAAGGGGCGGAGCTATCGGGCGCACATGTTGGATTACTTTATTTATTTCGGATGGTAAAAAGCAAAATTCTCCTACAAGAGTGATTATAGCGCCTCCCGATGGTGAATGCAGTTATACTCATGGCAGGTATTATTTGCTAGTTTGGTCATTCATTTCACTCATTTGGCAACCGTCAAACGTCATCAGGGAAACGGTTTGAATTTCCACTTAGTAAAAAAAAACATTAGTGTTCCATTTGGGACGACACTACATACATATACTATGCTATTGAGTGTGTAAGTGCATAAGTACATAGTGCATAAGGGCATAGTGCATAGTGTGCCATTTGGGACGCAGCTATAATGTTGACCGTCTTAAAATAGAACGACACTGCAATAATGTCAATTTTATTAGTATTTCTGAAACTTGTATCACTATTTCATACACTGTATCCCATAGGTCAGTCCCACCTGTTGAACCTCATCTCTCTGCGCTCGTCCCGTGCTGCCTGACCCAGACTGTGGCGTCTTTGAGGTCCAGGAGAAGCTCCGTCTCCCTCAGACTCCACCTCTTCATCTCCTATCTTCTCCTCAAAAGCCTGGATTTTCACCTGCAGATGCTGGTTCTCAGCAAACATCTCAGAACCAGACTCGGCTTCACGCGGCCTGGACAAATCCTGCACCTTCTCCTCCCCTCTGCCACACAGGTGAAGACCATGTAATTAAATGGGTAGTTTTTGTAAAACACAATTTTTGAAAAAAAATTGCAGGCTCAAAAGGTAAAAAAACATTATATAATATAAGTAATCTAAGTATATAATATAAGAATTGTTTAATTGCATAACAAACAATACTAATTCAGGCTAATTCAGCCAGCCTGGTGAAAAGGGTGGTCCTTTTTTCTCAAAAATTGGGCCTTTTTGCAATTATACACCTCATTTTCTATTTAATTATGATATTTAAATACATTTGAACACTATATTAACTGAATTAGCTTGTCGGATAGTCATTACAACCAAAATTTTTGATGTAACAAAAATATTTACTAAAGATTTAGAATAAAGAAACATGAAAAAATATACTTATTTTTAAAATGCAAGTTTATTACATCATATATCATAAAAAAAAAAAATTATTAATAATAATAATAATAATAATAATAACATAATAATAATATATATATATATAGTGTATATTGGTCACGTAACGTTTGCGAGAAAAACTACAGTAAGAACTTTACCAATGAGTATTTGATGCATGTTGTGGAGTTGCAAGGATGAGTCACACACAATGTCGTTACAAAGTTCACGCACACACACAAATACACACACACACACAGCGCGGACACGCACACACACAGACAGCGCGCGTTTAGTTTGCACTGTTTTTGCACGCAAATGTGACAGGATACAGGTTAATACCCACTGCTGTATGGATATCTGTTATGTTAATGTACAAAATAAACCTGATTTAACGTCCACAAACCGGGATTGAAGCGCCTTTTATAATTGTTCTGACATGCGGCTGTGTTGATGAAGTAAAGCTGAAGTAAATCGCTGTAATTCATTACACACATGCACTGTTTTAAAAGATTTTAAACTTGTAAAACTCACTCTTGATCACATTTGATGATGATTGATGATCCTAGCAAACTGAACAGACTTTTTTTTTTACGGTTGCTTAGTTTGCGCACGTCCTGTCTTGTGGGTATGATTATAAGCGTTACTACGGAGACATGTTAATACGCAGCTGTCAATCAATTCGGTGGGCGGGGGGACCGCACTCCTACGTCAAGTTGCGGTCGGTCTGAAAACCGATCCACCGTTTTTATGTTGTGAAATTGAAAAAAAAGGACTGGGTGTTTTTATATCACCCAAATATGACAGTATATACACTATACCTACACACATGTCTATCCAAACAGCTTGAAAAGTAGATTTTTCACCATAGGTGGCCTTTAATTATCTGAGCATGAACAGCTCATTCTTGTGTGTATTGCCTCTTCTTGTTGACTTCCTGAATGCCTCCTCAATTGTAAGTCGTTTTGAACAAAAGTGTTACTAAATGACAAAGTAACACTTTAAGTGTATTTGTTGCATATTACAACAATAACATTGAATTATGCATAATAATCCTGATCCAGTATCCTTGCTATACAGAATCCTTGCTATACAGTAAGTATGTGATGTTAGCAAGTGCAACCATATTACATTATGCAAAAAAACAATGTCACACACCTTGTAGTATTGAAACAAGCACATCCTTTTCTGGGAATTATATTTTAATATACTAATATTTTGCAGAATAAACAGAAAAAATCCATCCAAGGCGGGTTTATTAAAGATTAGCCATGTGAATAAAGGCTTTTTAATATTTTTTTTTCTACATTTTTCGAGTGTCTTGGACTGATTTTTTGCTGTTTATTCTGATGAATCCCTTACCCAAAGAGCACAGACACATTATTTTAAAACTTTTTGTTTGATTTTGGATACTAATATTTTGCATTTATATCCAGCATTTTGTAAAACGTCTTAATTTTTTGTACTCCAACATGAACATGGATCATGAAAGAAGGGAGAAACTATTTAATGCAGTGTAATCTATTGTAAAAGCTTGACGTTTTTGCAAATGTTCAACATTGTGGTATTCCAAACATATACTGAACGCTTGGAATGTACACAAGCAATCTCAGAAAGAAATAACTGAGAAATATAGTCAATAAAACACAACTGTAAACGAGAGAACATTTATACTTTCATTTAAACAGTGCTCAGGAATTTAAACATGCAGGAATTTTTCATTTTAATGAACAATCTAAAACCTCGAATGAATGCACTGTCATTACACAAAAATAAGGAAGATCATAATTTATTACTAAGCTAAACATTAACCATATGCCAGTAAAACTAATATCAGGAGTAATTATAAACATAGTTTGATATATTTTGCAAAAGTGCTGGCACATTTTCCTAAAACGTTTCTAGTAAATTAGTTAAGGGATAGTTCTCCCAAAAATTTCTAACATTTATGAATTTCTTTCTTCTATTGAACACAAACAAGATATTCTGAGAAATGTTGAGAAAAGCCATAGTATCAACAAAAAAAATTGTACAGAAGAAAGTCAAATGGAGGATGAGAAAGTGATGACATAATTATTGGGTGAACTATCCGTTTAAGCTAGAATAGAAAAGCATATTAATATTTAATAGTTCCTAAAGTGTGCTAATCTCTTAAGCTCTCTAATATCTTTCGCGCATCTGGGAGAGTTACGGTGTGGAAAAACCCCAAAAAAGCATACCACCCCGACTGTTGCTGCCCAGATTGAAGCATGAGGGTGGATCAGTAATAGTTTCGGCTGTAATATGGCATTCCCTAGGCCCAATACTTGTGCTAGATGTGTGCTGTCAAGGACTACCGAACCATTCTGGAGGACCGTGTGCACCCAATGGTTAAAACATTGTATTCTGAAGGCGGTGCCGTGTATGAGGATCATAATTAGGGTTGGGCGATGTTGACCAATTTGGCATCGTTCGATGTCTAATGTGAACATCGGCGATGGACTATGACATTGTCGTCGTAGGCGGGGTGGGGTGGGGGTGGTTGTTGTTAAATATCAATTAATTCATAACGAATTTAATAATTGTAGCCTATCGTTTTCACTACCTGACCCACATGGTCTTTGCTTTAACCATAACCAAACCATAAATAAATAAAGTTATACACAAATTACCACCTGTCAATCACTTTTTTTCCGCCGGACTCTGGCATGATCAGGCGGAGTGATCTGTGTCCTTATTGCTTTTTCCCACAGCTGGTGGCGGAGACGAGACGAGAGCCCGTTTGGTGTTCACTGTAATTTGTATTGTGATTAATGATAACTTGCTTATTTTATTATTATTATTATTATTATCAGGAAATAATAACAAGTAAAGACGCTAGGGCTCGACCGTTTCGGCGTATGCGCCCGAAATTTTATGCGACCTAAAATATATATTTGAAAGCATTTGTGCTAGTGCATAAATTGCTGCTGTGCGACCTGTTTTCACTGCAAAATCCTCACTGCGTCTGCGGATTTAGGAGACATTTATGCAGGATGCATCTTTGCACCTAAAGACGCCAAACGCAGCAGTACTGTTGTTATGCGATTGTGAACTTGCTGAAGTAAAAAAAGCCCGCAATGCTTGCCCCGCCTTTGTGCTCTTCTTATTGGCCCACTGCGCTAGAACTGAACGTGAATGGATTGGTTAATATCAGCTGTCAATCACTCAGTCAATGCCTTCTGCCTTCAGATGACAGGAGCTGCAACCGCGGAAATGTGAAGCGCTGAAGATGAGAGAATGAAAATAACACTGACAGATTTAGTTTTAGAAAACACTAAAGTTACTAATAATGGCACATCTTATTAGTGATCATGTGCTGAATGTTAATCCACCATTTACACTTTTCCAAGAGTGGATAAAAGACTTCCAGTGGCTTCAAGTCCGCTATGAAAATGACTAAAGCCATTGACTGTAAAGTCTGTGGGACGGGGTTTGCAGGAAACAGTGTTTGCCACTGAGTCTACACATTTGTAAGCGCTAGAGGTACTGTATAATCCTCACAATGTATTTAATCCTCACGATGCTACCAGCCTTGCAAGCGGCAGCTATAAGTAAAATATAACACAGCTCATGAAAAGACCGTTATTGCTATTAAGATGACATGCAAATAATAAGTTATATATCAATATAAATGTGGGGCGGGGCGATGGATCACGATGCCGGCTCAGCATAGTGAAGTTTATCAGCCATGGACGTTGGCATTGTCTATTGGCCCAACCCTAATCATAATTTACCTTGGGGTGTTTTTGAGGAGTGAGTCAGGAAATGTTTTCCTCCACCAGCATCACGTAGTGAACAGGCCACTATTCTGCAAGAAGAATGGATCAAAATATCTCTGGCCACTGTGCAGGATTTGTATCTGTCATTCCCAGGACGAACTGATGCTGTATTGGCCGCAAAAGGAGGCCATACACTGAACTAATTATTGTGCTCTAAAACCAGGCGTTTCAGTTCATTGTCCAACTCTTGTATATATTCTATGATATATATTTTGAAGTAAATTTTTCTATCTCCATCATTGTTCCTCGAGAGAGTCCAAATAAAACTAAGAAAATGGACAAAATCTGGACTACAGCTCCTTACCTCATCGCTCTTTTAGCAATGAAACTGCCAAAAAGCTGATTAGTCTAAGAATTTTGCAATGCTGTGGTTTGACAAAGATCTGTGGATTATGGAGCTTTTACTCAGAAGTTACTCCATCATAATAAAAAGTCAATTACTGCAATAAAACCAATCACCCCTGTGGATCCCAAAACTCATTGTGGAACACGTCAAGGCTACTCAAGAAAACCAAGTGACAGATCTGGGAACAGTGTGTGTTTACCTGCTCACTGCACTTTCAGCCTCCAGCTTGCGTCCCAGCAGCCGAGCGATGGCAGAGAAGCTGTTGCTCATGCGGTAGATGTCTTTTCCTCCACCGCCCAGGATTGAGGTGTAGCGATCGGTCAGACAGCGGATTTCCAGCAGCAGCGTGTGATGGGCGCTGTGCTCCATACTCGCTAACAGAGACACCAGATACTGCAGAGCCCCGCGAGCCTGGACCTGTGCATGAGAAACCCATTAATTATGTGAATATGAGTAACACTTCACAACAAGTATTAGTTAATGTTATTTTGGAATACTCGATTCTGATTGGACATTCGAGACATTCCGAGTTATGTTATTCCGAGATAACAACCTCTAAATAACGCAGACTCATGCACAAACTTCGAATCACCTTTACCATCAGATAATATGTTCCGATTCACATACTTACATGTAAATTAATAAAATTAATGTATATAGGGTAGCATATACTTTATCCAGCCATTTTCATGTCTGTCAGTGTTAGGTTTTTGGCTCTTTGGCGCCATCTTGTGACTGAATAACATGCAAGTTAGTCTATACTCCATCAGCTGTTTTCGTTTCTATCAGCTTTGTGTTTAAAGGGTCACGAACCACCAAAACACTTTTTTTGAGCTGTTGACAGTCATATCTGTGTCCCACGCTGCTATAAACACTATTAGGACACACATATTGCACTAAAAAGTGAAAATTGGTTGTTTTTGCGTTATTTTGAGCAAATTCTTTCTTCCGGTTTGAAACGAATTTTTGAAGCTGCGTCACGGCCATGAGATACATAGGTGTAAATCCAGCCAGGAGAGTGGCTGTCTGTCTTTTCCAGAACATTCTGACGTATCTGAGTGTGCGGCATTAATTCTTGAGAAAGACGTGCTTCAAACCAATCAGCGCGCTCTATTGTGTATGACATGAAACTTCATTAATATGCATGATAGCTCTGGAGACTGTTTACACTGTACAGACGGCAGAGAGACGCCACGTTGTGTTGCTAAAACAAGTGAAAGAACAAGAATTTGGAGACATGGGTTGTGTTTATTAGTGTGCTGCAACAAGGTTTTGTTTTCAATTTCCCTCTATGAGAGAGCTGCTGGACTCACATGTGGATTACAGTGCACGCGACACGCGACAGAAATGCGTTTGTAAGGAACATTTTTACCCGAGAGTTTTTTGCATCTGGAAATGGTGAAATCCGGATTTGCCGCTCGTCTCCTTTTAGTAAAAAGACACAGCTCCAGTTTGATTGTCCTGTCGCTACAGATTAGGTAAGTGTGTGCGATCAGTGTTCTTTGTTTAACCCAGATTGCAAAGTTTGTCGTATTGTCAGCAGTGCTCTTTCAGTTTTTAAAGACATACCTCAGTCAAAATGATTTAGTTACTAAGTTTACAGTATGTTAATATCACTGCAATATTACAGTACAATATTATAGACTGAAAGATCCGCTAATGCTGCTCTCCGAGTGTAAACATATAAACACAAACTATTCCCGTCGTGCAGGATAGTCTATACACACACGGCTTTCTGACGCTACCTACCGAGTACATAAGTTACAGAGAAATGCGGAGGATTTTTTTTTCTCCCATTCGCCGTGCGGTATCAAATCAGCCTCTGTGTGTTTCTTTTGCCTGTGATCAGCACATGGCCAAATGGAAACTCCCTTCTATGCAAATCTTACCCTCTTTCCCTCCCCCGACACTCCCACACTCCCAGAGCTGGACACGCCCAACTTTTTCAAACTAGAGGTGTGACAACACCCTGCTGAGACAGGGGGGTTTCATGGCCCTTTAATTAAAGAATTAATAAACTATTATGGCCCAGAACAATGTTTTGTGTCAATTTTTATATTTTGTGGCAAGTAGACAGGTAATAAGCGTGATAAAGTACATCCATTACGGTAGTTGTAGTAGAATAAACCCTTCAGTCTTATAGTACAATAGTGCTCTGCTTCGCGTCAGGCATTTTTTGTGATAACAACCATCTGGATGTTCTTTATCCCTAACAATGTATTTACTAACACAAATAATAAACAATACATTTCTTACAGTATGTATTTATCTTTGTTAACGTTAGCTAACGAAAATGCAGTTGTTCATTGTTAGTTCATGTTAACTCAAAGTGCATTAACTAATGTTAACTAACATGAATTTGGATTTTAATGATGCATTATTAAGTGTTGAGCTATGATTAATAAATGCTGTACAAGTCTTGTTCATTATTAGTTCATATTATTGATCTCATGAGGAGACGTAACTATTTTAAATCGCTAATTTGTACAAATACATACGAGCTCAGTTGTATGAAAATCTACTATTTTTATAAGGAGGCATGGTACCAAAATCCACCCCTAAACCCAATCGTCATTGTAGGATGAGCAAATCATACTAAATTGTCTGAATGAGATCATACAAATTCATAGGAATTAGCCAATAAATCAAAAAAGTTACGAATTGCTGTGAGCACTGGTTATTAAATACATTAACTACTGCAACCTTATTGTAAAGTGTGACCTAAATATGTGCTGTTGTTTATATTAGGAGTCCGACTCAACTGGCAAAAATAAATGGTGTATATTTGTCAATATCCTATATGCCAATATAATTTTAGATTTGGGCTCACACAGAATCTTCACGCACAGATTTTGAGCCCATCGTTTAATCTATCTGTTTACTTATGAAGATGTGTTTAAATATATGTGAATGATGTATCTTGGCTCTTAAGAGAATTCATTTAAATTCCACACACATTTCCAAAAAATGTATGTAACATTGTGAGTGAGTGAAGTGAACTCTTTGTACGTGCGACTTTGGAGTCACTGTCCAGTTCAAAAGAGCTGAAATATATCATTATATGGAGTTGTATCTTGAACGTTTAACTTGGGCTGCGCAGTTAATCGGAGATTCAGTTTCGCTTTCGATTTTGGCTTCTAACGATTCTGAATAAACATTAATCGAGATGAAACGATTATTGCATTATATACCGCCCCCTTTCCAGTTGTACCCATTTGTTGCTCTGCAAAGCTCAGTTTCACGTGAAAATGACTAAAAGCATGTACTGTAATGTAACTTTTGCAGCGTGGGATGTGCATCATTCATTGATGTATTCCAGTCATTCATGTTTTTAAAAGCGCGAAAGAGATCACATGCTGTTGTGTGTGTGCGCTCAGCCTCAGAGACGAGCAGAGCTCACACATCTAAAGTCATCTTAATGTGAGTGCTTTAATGGTCAAATACATGCAAATTTGAGTCAAAACGCGGTGTTTAGAGATTATTCATATTAACCCTCATTTACGTAATAAACAAAACGAGTTGAGAATTAAAATACATGTAAAAGTGAAACCATAAATCAGAACCGTATGCCTCTTAAAGTGACAGCGCGCAATATTCCTGCTGCCGACTGAAGGACTTTTGTAGCTATAATTAAAGTGTTTTTCTCACAGTGAAGATGCTTAAAGCACAGTTTATTTCATATTTTTATTCTATCTTATTTATTTCCCTTTCCTTATTTACAGGGAGGAAAATAACTGTATATACAGTATAGTTGAAGTCAGAATTAATAGCGGCCATTTATATTTTCCCCGATTTCTGTTTAACGGAGAAAAAAAAAATTCAACACATTTCTAAACATAATAGATTTATTAACTAATTTCTAATAACTATTTTCTTTTATCTTTGCTATGATGACAGTACATCATATTTAACTAGATATTTTTAAAGATACACGCATTCAGCTTAAAGTGACATTTAAAGGCTTAACTAGGGTAATTAGGCAAGTCATTGTATAACAGCAGTTTCTTCTGCAGACAATCAAAATATATATTGCTTAAGGGGGCTAATAATATTGACCTTAAAATAGGTTTCAAAACAATTAAACCTGCTTTTATTCTAGCCAAGATAAAAGAAATAAGACTTTCTCCAGAAGAAAAAATATTATAGGAAATACTGCGAAAAATTCCTGAATCTGTTAAACATCATTTGGGAAATATTTATTTAAAAAAATTCACAGGAGGGCGAATAATTTTGACTTCAACTGTATATCATTTTGAATAATCGTGATTACAATTATAATATACCAAAATAATTGATATCATAATCGAGCAGCCCTACGTTTAACCCAGTGTTTGTCATCTTATGTGGATTAGGAAAATATATAAAGCGGGGGGGCAACGCAGTGGCGCAGTAGGTAGTGCTGTTGCCTCACAGCAAGAACGTCGCTGGGTTGCATGTTCGAACCTCGGCTGGGCTGGGTCAGTTGGCGTTTCTGTGTGGAGTTTGCATGTTCTCCCTGCGTTCGCGTGGGTTTCCTCCGGGTGCTCCGGTTTCCCCCACAGTCCAAAGACATGCAGTACAGGTGAATTGGGTAAGCTAAATTGTCCATAGTGTATGAGTGTGAATGTGTGTGTGGAAGTTCCCAGAGATGGGTTGCGGCTGGAAGGGCATCCGCTGCGTAAAATCGTGCTGGATAAGTTGGCGGTTCATTCCGCTGTGGCGACCCCGCAAGGGACAAAGCTGACAAGAAAATGAATGAATGAATGAATATAAAGCGGGGGGTGTCAAACTCAATACCTGGAGGGCTGCAGCCCTGCAGTTTAGTTCCAGAACTTCTTCAACACACCCATCTGTAGGTATCAAACAATTCTAAAGCACTCATTTAATTTGACAACTGTGATATAAAGCATATACAGACAGGAAAAATGGCTGAAAAAAACTTTAAGGTTAAAGAACATAAGGTTTTGCATAAGAAATGCCCAATATGTGGACTGTTTTTGACAAAAATTCAACAAAGATGCATGAATTTTATTGAAAAAAATATGACAGGCAATTATACGTTAATTGTAAAACTTCACAATATCTCTATTTTTTGATTAAATAAACACAGTCTTGATGAGTTGAAGACAATTCTTTTAATTATTTTTTTTATTTTTTTATTTAGTATTTTAAAAATGCAGACAGCCTTGAATAATAAAAATATATGAATAGTGATGATCACTTACTGATGACTCTCATTTAAACATAGTATTCCTAATTTTTATTTTACAAAAAAATTATTATAATAATAAATTTACCATATAAATGTGTATAAATAAGATGGCATGGTGGCTCAGTGGTTAGCACTGTCGTCTCACAGCAAGAAGGTCGCTGGTTCGAGTCCCGGCTGGGTCAGTTGGCATTTGTGTGTGGAGTTTGCATGTTCTCCCACAGTCCACAGACATGTTGTACTGGTGAATTGAATAAACTAAATTGACCGTAGTGTATGTGTGTGAATGAGTGTGTATGGGTGTTTCCCAGTACTGGGTTGCATCCGCTTCGTAAAACATATGCCAGAGTTAGCGGTTCATTCCACTGTGGCGACCCCTGATGAATTAAGGGACTAATCCCAAGGAAAATTAATGAATGAATTTATATAAATATTAAAAATGATTACCAGGTAAACCATTTACAAATTACACATCTTCATCAAACACGAAGTTTAAAAGAAAATTCTAACAAAACGATTCAGAAAACAATTACAGCAGTAAATAGCATGTGTAAACAATATTTTAAAGACATCAAGAAAGGCCCAGAAGTAGAGTAAGATCACAGTTTTTATAAGCGTGTACAACAGGGACTACATTACGTCTTGCACAATGGGTGTGTGTTTGGCTGTGGCTGTAAGCAGATCTAAACTGTATTTTCCATTCCTATTTTAAACTAATATGTGGATCTGATTCAATACATGTTTTTGCCCAAATCTGAGTGGTGACTCAAAGCAAAAACTAAATCCAGCTAAAAGGGGGGAGATGATAAATTCTCATACTGGCACCAGTAACTGAATTCCCCATTGAAAACATAAGACTTGTGTATGATGATGTACTGCTGATTCGTCAGGATATGGATGTCATGTTGGGAGCCACAGTGTCGTATGTTCTCACATTTGGATTTATTAGCGAGTTAGAATCAGGAACTTCATGAAGATCGACTAGATGCAGAAAATGTGGGAAAACTATTAAAGACAATGCTACAAAAACCAAAAGGTAAGTAACTATAGTTCATATACACTGTGAGCTTTAAGACATTTGGGTTAAACAGAATTTTTCTAATTAACTAAAATAAGTCATTAATAGTGGTTAGCATTGTCACCTCACAGCAAAAAGGTCGCTGGTTTGAGTCCCGGCTGGGCCAGTTGGCATTTCTGTGTGGAGTTTGCATGTTCTCCCCATGATTTCGTGGGTTTCCTCTAAGTGCTCCAGTTTCCCCCACAGTCTAAAGACATGCGCTATTGGTGAATTGGGTAAACAAAATTGGCCATAGTGTATGAATGTGTGAATGAGTGTGTATGGGTGTTTTCCAGTACTGGGTTGCGGCTGGAAGGGTATCCACTGCGTAAAACATATGCTGAAATAGTTGGTGGTTCATTCCGCTTACATTATATAACACATTACTTAAACTCATACAGCAGTTGACCAATTTAAGACAGTCGGTTTCAGTGCATGAGTTCACTTAGTGAAGTTTATTTACAAACTAATTTTGAGAGGATCACGTGCTTATGATTGCTAGCGGGTGGACCCACATTATCCAAATCACCATGCACCAATCAGATGATCCCTAAGCTACCATAAATACCCGGGTTTCATATCACCGCTATCTTCGCTTTTAAGAATCCCCCCTTCCACCCCTACTCCTCCTCTTTTTAGATGGGTGACACGGTGGCCCAGTGCTTAGCGCTGTTGCCTCACAGCAAGAATGTCAATGGTTCTAGGCTTTACCAAACCAGCGGGCATTTTCTGTGCGGAGTTTGCATGTTCTCCCCGTGCTCACGTGGGTTTCCCCGCGTCTTCCGGTTTCCTCCCACCGATTAAAAACATGCAACCTAATTATTAATTAATCAACACTATAGACTTGCTCACTATCTAGTACCTATCTCGTTAAAGAGAACTACTATCTGCTCTTTAATCACTACGATGGGGGAGTTCTCGAGATCTACCTGGGCTCGATCTCCCCTCTCGCCTTGCAACGGGAGGGGGCCCCGGGCTCGAGGATCTCATGAGCTCAGGGCTCTCTCCCAGGACAGCATGCCAAACAAGCTTTATAATTAATCATCAGCTAAGTGTGAACTCTTGAATTGATTCATTAATTAAGTTAATGTAGTTTTACAGCAACATACTGTAAAATGGCAGTTACTTTAAAGCAGTGTAAAATAACAGTACATAATTAATTTACAGGGATTTTTTTACAGTGTCGCTAGCTAGTATTATATACACCTTTACAGTATATAATGTACAATATAATATTAAACCTATAACACAATATTTTATTTATTTTCACAATATATCCATATTCAACTTTTCTGTCCCTTGATACTTGTTTTTATATTTCAATGTTATCATAATGCAAAACGTGGCAAATCCAAATTAGCCTTTAAATAGCTTTAAATACATATCAGAATGCAAAACCCAATAGTAGTAAATATCTAAAAAAGTGTTATGGGTAACTAGGGATTATACAAACATTGGATTGTTGTCTTGCTGAAATGTCCACCCTGGTTTCATCTTCATCCTCCTGGTAATGTAGATGTTAGACTGAAGCAGCTAATAATCATTTACACTGAGGAAGAGCAGAGGGTTGATGAAGAACTACTGAGAGATGTCAGCTGCTGTCATTTCTACACCTGCCTTTCTTCATGTGTTCAGCATTTTTTCCCTGTGTCATATCATTTTATTACACATAACTTTATTTGTAAACGAATTAGATTTGTTTTCTTTGCATATATGGATTTCTTTGGTTGTTACCAACATCCAGTTAATATTTCAAGTCAACAGCACCTTAAGAAATATGTTTTCTGAGAAAAATGGTGACGTGTTCAATACTTACAGTTGAAATCAAAATTAATAAACTCCCTTTGAATTTTTTTTTCTTTTTTAAATATTTCCCAAATGATGTTTAACAGAGCAAGGAAATTTTCACAGTATGTCTGATAATATTTTTTCTTCTGGAGAAAGTCTTATTTGTTTTATTTCGGCTAGAATAAAAGCAGTTTTTATTTTTTTACTAACCATTTTAAGGTCAAAATTACTAGCCTCCTTATGCTATACTGTATATATTTTTTTGATAGTCTATAGAACAAATCATCGTTATACAATAACTTGCCTAATAACCTTAACCTGCCTAGTTAACCTAATTAACCTAGTTAAGCCTTTAAATGTCAAATATATAGTCAAATATTATTTACTGTCATCATGGCAAAGATAAAATAAATCAGTTATTAGAAATGAGTTATTAAAACTATTATGTTTAGAAATGTGTTGAAAAAATCTTCTCTCTGTTAAACAGAAAATGGGGGAAAAAATAAACAGGGGAGCTAATATTTCAGGGGGGCTAATAATTCTGACTTCAACTGTACTTTCTCAGCAGTTTATAAGTTCATAATTTTAGAATCTTATGAATCTGATAATGAAATAAAATAATAATAATAATGAATCTTATATGCTACATTATTGCATGAAACATTTTTATGCATAAGTATGCAAAATACAATAATAAAATATAACAAAAATAGATAAATAAATCATTTTAATATGTTGTATTACTTCAAATCACGAACTAAAAAATGAGTCTAAGAATGCTTAAATAATCTAAAACCAAAAATAATCAAAGTAGATTTGAAAAATAAATTAGAAATCTAGAAAATAAAAAAGAGACCTTGGCTTCCAGAGAAGGTGTCATGAGTTTTATAGGCAGGAGAACTTACATCTCCCCATGTCAGCAGCAGATGTTAATGCTGATAAGCAAAGGTCAAACTAATTGACCCATTATGTCAATATTCTGCATCTTACAAGACGTTTCCTCCACATTAGGCAAGGTCAGGGTTGTGTCAACATGACCCGTGAAGCACAGAAGGTGAAGTCAGATGAATTTAGATAAGATATGAGTTGTGCTTTCCCACCCTTTTAGAGCAAAAACAGCAGAGCAACACTTTGCAAATACTAGCTGTGGGAAAGAACGTCAAGTACAAATGAAACCTTAAATTAGACGAGCCTTATATTTGTCTGCAGTAAACCTGACTTTTTCCCTGAATACTTCTCTCCAATAGATATTCCCAAATTATAGTTGCTTATGACGAGAAGTTAATGCACAGCTGAAGTAAGATGATAGTTATTACTTATTATTCATGTTGGCTGATATGCGAATGGAAAACCAAAGCATGCCTATACAATATGCTTGCTCTTAAGTTACTTCAATAATTATCAGTATGACGCAAGTTGGTATGCTGGAATGTGACACTGGCTGTTTAACTATATGTCAGAATTGTTAGCACACTGAATAAGCTAACATGTCAGTGTTTACATACTGTACAAAACAAAATTACAGTAATAGGAACAACACTAAGCATTGATTGAGGACTTTTTAAACAAGTACAGTATATGAGCTCTCCATAATTTTTCATGAGTAAAAAGCTGAAAATAGTAGTTCTTGCTCAGTTTACATGTAAAAAAGTGGCCATTTAGAAACACTCTAAAAATGTTGGGTTAATTCAACTCAATTCTGGGTGTAATAGGGACTAAGCCAACTCCTGGGTTAAATTTTAAATAAAATTAATAGGACGGAATTTACCCAATGTTTGGGTTAGTGCATATTTTATACAATTTGGGTTAAATAACCCAAATGAATGATTCTTAAAGACATGTGATTGTTCAGGTTTTTCATTTTTAATAAATTTGCAACAATTTAAAAAACTCTTTTTTCACATTGTCATTACAGTATGGGGTAATGTGTGTAGAATTTTGAGAAAATAAATGATTTTAATTTATTTTGGAATAAGGCTGTAACATAAAACATTATGGAAAAAGTGAAGCGCTATGAGTACTTTCCGGATGCACTGTATATCTCATAATTTCAGCGATGGTAATGAAGGGATATAAATGCACGTGTAAAGGATGTCACTTACGGACTCACAACATTGTATTATATTAAACAATTATTTGTAGTTATATTAAACTTTGCAGACATAAAATTGTAAACACACGCAAGCCTATTCAAATATAGACATGTACAAATGTACACAAGCATATATTAATGCATTTTAGGACATGCTGTGCATTTGTGCCGTCTTGCCGCAACCCCTTTAGGCCGGGGAGACGACGTTGCCTTCAGACCATTGTTTGCTGGGATGCTATCAATATAAAAACATTTTCCTTGTATCCTAAACTCAAACACACACACACAGTTTCAACTGTAAGGGAGGCTATCAGGACAGGGAAATCACAGACCGATGGGATTAAGCTTGTAACAATAAGAAGGAAATAAATGACAAAGTACCGTTTCTATTCAAATCGAATGAGGGATTCCGATTTTTGGCACAAACGTGTGCGTTTTACAGGTTGAATGCATATGTAAACATCTGGTTGTGTTTAAATCTGATACGAGCTTTGGGCTAGAGATGAAGTCAGAAGTGCCAAGAAAAGCCTTGTTCAGCCAATTGTGTCCCATAGACACCGGGCTGAGCTCTGGCTCAATAAACCAACACACTTCATCTTACTGTAGTCTCTGCTTACCACCACCACCACCACCACCATTAATTTGTGTTTGGCCTAATGAGATCACTTTCAACAAAATTACTGCACTAAAGCTATCAGCCAAATTGCATGCAACAATACCTCAGACTCTTCTCACATTTAAGAAGAATGGGAATTGACCGAATATATCTGATATGTTTTTGCTATACAAGTCACGGAGCTCAGATTGTACACACCTCTGGGAAATAATGAATACTTTCTGGAAAAAATGATGATTTTCTGACAGGTTTCAGGCAGAATCAGACAGAAAGATCTACAGTATGCATTTAAGTAATATACACTGCCTGACAAAAGTCTTGTCGCTGATCCCAGTTGTAAATGCAAGAAATAATAACTTGACTTCTAGTTGATCATTTGAAAAAGTGGCAGAAGGTAGATTTTTCTGATGAATCATCTGTTGAACTGCATCCCAATCATCACAAAAACTGCAGAAGACCTATTGGAACCCGCATGGACCTAAGATTCTCACAGAAACCAGTTTGGTGAAGGAAAAATCAGTATGGGGCGGTTACATTCAGTATGGGGGCGTGCGAGAGATCTACAGAGTGGATGACAACATCAACAGCCTGAGGTTTCAAGACATTTGTGCTGCCCATTACATTACAAACCACAAGAGAGGACACATTCTTCAGCAGGATAGCGCTCCTTCTCATACTTCAGCCTCCACATCAAAGTTCCTGAAAGCAAAGAAGGTCAAGGTACTCTAGGATTGGCCAGCCCAGTCACCAGACATAAACATTATTGAGCATGTCTGGGGTAAGACGAAGGAGGAAGCATTGAAAATGAATCTAAAGAATGTTGATGAGCTCTGGGAGTCCTGCAAGAACGCTTTCTTTGCCTTTCCAGATGACTTTATTAATAAGTTATTTGAGTCTTTGCAGAGATGTATGGATGCAGTCCTCCAAGCTCATGGGAGTCATACACAATATTAATTCTTTCTCCACTGCACTATGATTTTATATCCCAAGGTTTCTACTACATTCATTCATCCGTGGCGGGCCGCCACGCCAAAATTCATCCCGCCACGACTACATTACAACTTCGTATTTTTTTATAGCAGATTATAATCGCACCAAAACATATTAGAGGTAAACAGCGCAAACTTTTCTGTAACCGTAGTAGTGCTGTGCGCTATTTGTTCAACCCTTTAAGGTGACATGCTGAATGACTCTCTGACAGACTGACTGACAGCTGCGTGAGTCCAGCAAACACGGCGTAGCTTTCAGTTAAGATGAACACAGTTTCCACAAGTATACTTTACTGATAAAGGTCAATGGCTCTGCATACAATGACTTTATCTTGCTGGAGTTTATAGTCGTTTCACTTTACTTCAGGACGCGTTAATGTTGGAAAACGCACAAAAACGCACTAAATCGCGCTTCAGCAGCGCTTACTGGAGAGCGCACAAGAAGATCTGCACTTGAACGTGTAAATTTGAGTGCGTGCAAGAAGTTCTGTGCTCGAACAGAGTAAATCGACGCGCAAGCAGAGATTCGCATGCTCGTATTACATGAATGCTATCTCGACTTGTAATACTGCGTGTAATATTTGTCTTTGAAATAGTTGGCAGATCTGTGTAAAAAAAGGCCTGCCGCCACAGCTGGAAAAAATCTTAGAGGAAACACTGTATTCCATACTTTATTTCTGTTAAGTGACAAGACTTTTGTCTAAGCAAAGTCAGACCTTTCTGTCCTAATTAAATAATTAAAAATGAAGGCATGATCATATTTTATTTTGGTAAAATAAGCGTAATCTAGAGGTCTTTGCCTTTCATATAAGTCACTTCTAAT
The DNA here is from genome assembly GCA_903798195.1 of Danio kyathit. Lineage (NCBI taxonomy): Eukaryota > Metazoa > Chordata > Actinopteri > Cypriniformes > Danionidae > Danio > Danio kyathit. The sequence continues at coordinate 54,044,792 of LR812536.1, read as the reverse complement.
ACCAAATGATCAACTAGAAGGCAAGTTATTATTTGTTTTTCCAAAACTTGGATAGACGACAACATTTTTGTTAGGTGGTGTATATATAGGATGTAAAAGTGACTCAAAATGAAAATAAATAAATAAATGAAGCTATAGTCAATTGGTTACAGGGTAAAAGTGAACTACCGCATAACCTGATGATTCACAATCAACAGGCTATTTTCTAGATGTCAACAGATTTAGAGCCTTCTAGGAAATAAAATAAAATACAATGTAATTTTTAGTTGTACAGACAAGAATAATACATCTATCAACACTTTAAAGGAGACCTATTATGCAAAAGGCACTAATTAGGATGTAAACGTAACAGTTGTGTGGCTGCAGTATGTGAAAACAGCCATCCTGTAATGGTAAAACTTTTTTTATAACAATTAAATAAAAAACTGAATAACAAGAAATTTCCCATTTTTCACTATAGAAAAAAATCCTATAATTCACCTATATCGCATGTCTTTGGACTGTGGGGGAAACTGGAGCACCTAGAGGAAACCCACGTGGACACCGGGAGAACAGGGAAACTTCACACAGAAATGCCAAATGGCCCAGCCAGGACTTGACCCAGAGACCTTCTTGCTGTGAGGTGACAGTGCCAACCACTGAGCCACACTGTCACCCTAATACAAATTTCTTCAAATAATTTTTTTTTTTTTTAATATATACATTTATATTTGGCCTTTTTTCCCTTTATTAGATAGGACAGTAATCAGACAGGAGATGGGGGGGAGGGGGGGGGGGGGGGGGGGGGGGATAGGGAAATGTCCTCGAGCCAGGATTTTAACTCGAGACACCCTGAAGTGCAACCATGCAACTACACCATATGTTGGCATGCTAACTACTAGGCTATTGCGCCAACTCAAATAAACATCTTTAACTTGTTCATGCCTTTATTAAAGTTTTCATATGTTTACTTTTACCATCTCATTTAGGGAAACTCCTGAGATAAGCAAGCTTTATCTTTCAACTTTAATAACAAATAGGAATATAAAATGTTCCACCTTTATTTAGCCGCAATGACTTTTGAGACTTTGCGTGCTGTGCTCAAGTCTGCATTCGATGCATTCTCGATATCAGGGATACATCTAGGTTCTGTCATGAGTCCTCTGCTCTTGTGGTTTTGAGTATTTGAACTGAACTTTGGTGGTTGATAATGACATTACATGAAAACACAAAGATTCAAGATCGCTTAAGAATGCATATTGTGAAACAGCCTATGTGTTCATATAAGCAAAACGTTCAAAATCTGAAGTCAGATTTTTTTCAAGAGTAATTTAATATCTATTAAGAATCTTTGCTCCACAATAAAGCCTTACGCAATGGAAAGATTCCATTAATGTTAAAGATTCTAGATCGATCAGGAATACATCTGGGTTCTGTCATGAGTCCTCTGTTCTTGTGGTCTTGAATATTAGAACTGAACTTTGGTGGTTGATGGTGACATTACACGAGAACACAAGAACGTAAGATCGCATATGAGAAACTGTACCATATCTGTTAACATAAGCAGAACTTTCAGAATCTGAAATCAATATTTTTTCAAGAGTATTTTAATATCTATTAAGAATCTTTGCCCCACAATAAAGACTTAATGCAATGGAAAGATTCCATTAATGTTAAAGATTCTAGATCGATCTATAAATGCCTATAAAGAAGATTTATTTTTAAAAGGGTTGTTGTAGAAAGTCAAGAAAAGAGCTCAGGGTGAGTGATGGAGGAGGAGGAAATCTGCCTCAGCACTGCTCTGTAATCACCAGACTACTGCATTAAGACTGTGAATTACACTTATTGATTTGTTCCTCTGTTTGACTCAGTTAAGAGTCAGCAGAAGAGTAAGTGAAACTAATCCCCTTGATGGGACAGGAACAATTTGGACCAGTTTACCTTTACACATGCATCTCTAAAGAATAGTTTTCAAAAACACAATTTACTGTATGTCATAAAAACAAAAATGTAATTTTATGTAATAAGTTAACTAATACTGTAATAACTCTATGACTTTCTGTTGTCTGTGGAAATATGTTGCATAATGCCTCATGTGCTGTTTTTTTATACACTAAGGCAAATCTTAAAATATGTAGCGTAAATCAGATAGAAATCAGCTGAGCCGGGCAAAAGTAAATAAACCCTGCTTTATGCTTGGTTCACACTAAACACAGAATTAAATATTCACGCAAGTAAATGACATAAAATCAATAGAGGCTTATTATCGTCATGTAGCGTGAATGACTCAGGAATGTGGTACGATTTGCCGTGAATGGGCGGTCACCTCAAACACGTCTACCGCGCAAGTTTTGGGATTTATTTACCTTCATGTGCGTATGTGACGTTATGTCAACGTGCATTCAGCCAAAGCCAAACAGCATATAACAGCATATAACATTTTACAATAAAAATACTAGTGGTGGGCCGTTATCAGCGTTAACGTGCTGCGTTAATGTGAGATTCTTATCGGGCGATAATAAAAATATCGCCGTTAATCTATTCTCAAAGTTGGGTTGGGTCTATTCTATGCAAGCTATGATGACTTTCACCTTGATATTTTAGCGTGGATGTATACCTGGCCGAATTGCACTGTAGGTGGCGAGAACGAGTCTTCAAACCTGTGTGTATTCCTACTGTGAAATTACCACATCAAACGTGACGTGCTAACATGGATGCAGTTCACTAGAGTGAATCTGATTAACGTTAGCTCCACATCTAACTATCAGGCACCTGTAGAGTTGTTAGAGTTATGTGTTCGAGTAAAACAAATAAAATGGAGCGGGTGCTTTTTAAAATGAATGACGGTGAATGAAAGTTAAACCGGTGAGCCGTCTGACAAAAAAGTGCCCTTTTGAATCAAATCAGCAGGATGCCCTTCTGGATCTTTCACCTCCTTCGAAGACACCACTGACTACGTTTACATGGACATCTGTAGTCTAGTTATTTGACAATAATATTTGACAATAATATAATTAAGGTGTTTACATGAAGTGCTTACATGTAAGAGTTTCCTGTAATTTTGGGTGACTTTAGCTGCAGTTCGGCAGTTTCAAATTCACTCATGAACATTTCATTCATGCCCCCGTGACAAACTGGGGTATTAGATGCAAATAAGAAGTAAGGACTGGTGAGAGTGTTGTGGAATTTAATAACGCACACCAAATGGAAAAAAAAAACCTTCCACATTTTGCGATGTGTGTGTGTGTGGTCCTTTACTGACAACCGCGTGTGTGGATCTTGTCGGAAAATATGGCAAAAAGTCCTACATGACAGTAATAGTTTGATTGCGGCATTTACTTCAATAATGCCACTAATATCTGCATACTCCACGTCTTAATTCCATTTCTGTTTAGTTCAGTTATGACTTTAGTTGGATTAAGGTCATCAAAAAAAAAAAATAAATAAATAAATAAAAAAAAAAAATAATAAATAAAAAAAAAAAAAAAAAAAAAAAAAAAAAAAAAAAAAAAAAAAAAAAAAAAAAAAAAAAAAATCGCTGTTTGGAGCTTATTTAGGCCTACAGTTCAAAATTCATGTTTAATTAAATAAACAGTTAGTAAACACAAGTACATCTTATTGAACATCATTTATTTTCATCACCAATTATCATAGTAGAACAGTTTTTTCAAGCAGTTTGTGATGCATTTTGGAAACAGGAGATGAGCCCCTGGTCTAATGCTCCACCTGGCTTGAGAAACCCGTTCTCAAAGACTTATATTTAGTCATTATTTAGTCATCCATTTTAATCTAGATTAATCTAGAGTAAGGCCCAATCCCAATTCTACCCCTTAGCCCTTCCCCTTACCCCTACCCCTCGTTTTGCGCGTTCTTGTGAAGGGGTAGGGGTGTCCCAATTCTCTTTAGCTTGAAGGCTTAGGGCTAAGGGCAAGGGGTATACACTCCTTCAAACGAAGATTTTTCAGGACCACAATCGAATACAAGGGGTAAGAAAATTACCCAGAATACACCAGCCACAACAGCAGTATTGCTGAACCCGGAAGTAGGAGATCCACAAATTAGTATTTTTTTGTCATTATTACGAATTTTTACAACAAACAAACATTATTTTAATAAATTCATAACCGTGTTTGTGTTTTATCTTCATGCTTTAAAAAAAAAAAACGCTAAAATAAAAACCGCTAAATTTCATGATCTTTAATCCATAATAATAACTCCTGTACAGCAGTCCCACAACATTCTGTCACTCGAATAATCTGTCAGAAAAGTCTAGTGGCTGGGAACGAGCTTTTTACAGTGTCTGCTATAATGTTAATGTTGTTTTTGGTGTGTTTACATGGATGAATATGGCCACTGTGTAAATGCACAGTATAGTTACGATCTTATTACCACATTATATCGTTATGATAACATAATATATGCCTTCAGTGATTTCCTGAAGATAAATACCAAAAAATAAAGCAACTGGAATAACTACAGCAGTCGCGATCGTCTGATTTCATATGAAGCAAGAGATCGCGATGCCATATGATGATGTGTGCAGGTGTTGTAGTGCTGTCGGGGTAAATTCTGTAGCCCTTCCCCTTAACCCTCGGTTGTAAGGGCCAAGGGGAAGGGGTAGGGGTACAAAAACAGAATTGGGATTGGGCCTAATTCCAAGATTACAGTGAGATTAATCTAGATTAAAAAAAATTTATCTATGCCCAACTATAAGTATAAACAAAATACAAAATGCACATGTGTAATATCTAAGTAAATACATTATAGAGTTCACACATTTTTAACATGCATAGGCTTTCTTATTTAGAGACACTCTGACACAGATGCAGTTTGTCATCAAAGCATTTTCTCTCTGTCTCACACACACGTACAAATAGCCATCAAAATACAATAATGACTTTGGTATTTATTTTCAAACATTTGTTTCATTTAAATCTGGATTAAACATGACAGAAAATACATTCTCTAAATTCTTTAATATTACAGGCTACTTCAAACAGACTTCACAGAACAAAAAAGCAGCTCAGTTTTACTAATACAGAAATTTGGTGAACAAACGCAAAGGAATTATATTGCCATAATAGTATATAAGATTAGTACATACTAGAATGCATGTAAAAACCATGTGTTGCTTTAAATGTTCCTATAAACTTTCTTAATAAGTTAATAAATCAGTCTAAATGAGGGTCCAGGATGAAGAAGACCTTACGCTTTTTAATACAGTACTGTATAAATCATACAGTATTTAACCAGCAATACTCCTAGAAAACGTATTTGGTTATGTTGGTACATCATACTGTACTTACACATGCTTCACTGCCTTCTTATTGACTATAGTTTCAATGGACGTCATATTATTATTGTTACAAGACGTTACGAGGTGTTACCTGATTCACTGTAAAAAATGTTTTGTGTTGGGATAACATGAAGGAATTAGGTTAGCTTATAAGTCTGTTCAAATTTAAGTGGACTGAACATAATACAATTAAGTTGTCGCCAAAAAATCAAGAATTGTGTTGTTTCAGCTTATTTTAAGTAAAAAGTTTGAACAAACAGCATGTCATTATTTGAGTGTAGTGTATAATTGTAAAGCGTGTACAGATATACACAGGAAAAGTGCCATATTATTAATGCATGCACTCATTACATCAATTATACTATAATAACTCATGTTGTCTGTGCATAAAGATACGAGAAAATATTTTAACACTCACACACACAAAAAAAACACTTTAATTTGATGTTCTGTAACATAATTTTGGCTTTCCAAGTCTGAATAGTTTCTAGGAAATAATCCAAACAATTATCTGACGAACTGTTTCTGGAAGCTGCTGTCGCGTGTTACAAAACACCCTCGGTGATTGTGGCTGAGTCACGATTGCAAATAATCAGCTCGCTCTTAAGTCTTCAGAAGGTAAACACAGATGTTAAAAATATCACACTCATGCAAAATACCCAAAGCCAAAATCAAAGATGACAACTGTGCCATTTTTTTACTGGCAGTGCTAAAAACATGCCCTGTTCACACACAGACTAGTTGCCCAGTTTCATCATTCAAAATGGAGTAAACATCGCTCACTTCTGAGAAACGTCCCCAAAGATTTGTGAAAAAAGAAAGCATGAACAAGGGCGAATGCTAAGAGAATGGCACACACATGTGCATAGCTGTTTATATATGGGACATACAAGTTTAGTGTTCACAGATCAAACTTATTTTAATAACCAAAAAGATAAATGATTAAATGGACTCCTTTAATAAGTTTAATAGTTTCATGGGAAGTCAACAGTTTCATTTCAGTTTCTTAATATTTACTTAAAGTATTCTTATTTAAAGTGTCTTCATATTGTAAGCAATGCATTTTTATATTATATTCATAATGAATAAATGAGAGAAACAATTTTTTCTAATATATTTATATATTATTTATTTTATATATTAATTCACATAAAGATTTTTAGGTTTACATCTTTTCTATGTTTACAATGTTCTACTAATATAAAAGCCATCTGCATTAAGGCTATCAAACTAATTGTATACAACATTTTTCTTAGGGTAAAATGAAGTATGTGCTAAAAACGTTAGTTTGATAGACAACAACATTAATAATGTTGGTTTATTAATTGTGAAAATGAGTCAATGTTCAATTAATATTACTTGCTGGTAAAATAAAATTTTTAATTAAAAAATGTTCAAAACACTTTTAAATGCGAAAACTAAATTTGTTTTATGAGAAATGACAAGTGACAAATATCTTTATTTATCTGTGGGGAAAACCGGAGCATCCGGAGAAAATCCACGCAAACACGGGTAAAACATGCAAACTCCACACAGAAAAGCCAACTGGCTCAGCCGGGGCTTGAACCAGCGACCTTCTTGCTGTGAGGTGACAGTGCTAACCACTGAGCAAACAAAACAAAACAAAACAAAAACAAAAATATAACAAAACAACACAAAAAATTGAACAAAACAACATAACTTTTTTTTTTACCAAAACAACACAAAACAAAAGCAAAAAAAAATCAAACAAAACAAAAAAATTTAACAAAATAAAAAAACAATTTTTTTTTAAACAAAAACTAAACAATTCTACAAAAACAAAACATTTAATAAAAAAAAATTAAACAAAACGCAAAAGTAAAAAAAAATATTTAAACAAAAACAACAATAAAAAATAAACAAAACACAAAACAAATCAAAACAAAACAAAAAATTAAACAAAAAAAAACAAAAATTAAACAAAACAAAACAAAAATTAAACAAAACGCAAAAAAAAAATGTGCAAAAAAACAAACAAAACAAAAATAAACAAAACAAAACAAAAACTACTGGGGCCTGTTTCAGAAAGGAGGTTAAGTGAAAACTCAGAGTATTTTAACCCTGAAATGAGAGAAACTCTGGGTTTTCCGTTTCAAAATGGCAGGTTTGTCAAACTCGAGAAAGCAGGGTAAGTCAAGCCTGTTTCTGAAAGAGTGGTAACTATAACTCAGAGTCAGTTACCGTGGTAACTTACTCTGTGAACCTAACCTGGTCAGGAGCAGGTTTTAATCTCTAAACTCTGAGTTTCTGTCGGTCTGCTCCACTTTTTAAAGCGGTATTTCTGACCTTAGACTTACGTTTCCACACACCTATTTTAATGTGCATTTTGGATATGCGCATAAAAAATTGGTTGATGGAAACACCAAGATGCTAATAACTTTTGAAAATAGGCATAATAAACATATGCGCATAACTGAGTAGGAGAAACTTTTTATTCGATAAAAAAAAAGATACGCGTAAACTAAGATGGAAACACTTTTACTGAACAAATTCCAGTATACGCATTAAAAAAGGTTTGTTATAAGAGATCATATGATGATGAAAATCTGTGTGAATGGACAAACCAACAGGCTGAGCATGTTGTAAAACATCTGAAATGTTGTTTTGGTCATTCTAAAACGCCTCAACCGTTTCAGTATTATTATATTATTAATTACCTTCAAAGAGTCTGCAGCGTGTCAAGAGCGTCTGTTCTTCGCGTCTCATGCGCGTCTCAAAGGCCATTTAGTCATTTATTAAATAAAGAACATGTTCACGCAGCTTCTTCTACCGCAGTAATTTCAGTTTTTACTGTTGATTTTTAGCAGTTAATCAGGAAGTGACAATTTTGTTCTCTTTGACTGGTTGGATGGAAACGCTGCTTTATTTGCACATCTTTTATGCGATAATCCAGTTTTGCACATAAATTTAATTTGCATTTTTGTATGGAAACATACACTGTAAAAAATCCAACTTACAAATTGTTAACTCAGTTTAAAATTGTAAGTTAGGTGGACATATTTTTGAGCTCAGAGTTCAAATTACTCATAAAAATGATTTAACTGCATGTTTGGAACTGTTTGTTCAATGAAAGTAAAATATTCAGTTAAATTAAATTATTATTTGTCCATATGTTCAAAAAATAAAAAGTTGATTTAACTTTAAATTTTAAAGCATCCGGCTGCAAATAAATTTTGAGTTTATTAAGCTTCAGTGGTTGAAGTTGTGCCAAATTATTCCGTAAAGTATACTTGACTTAAACCAGCCTTTTCGGTCCACTTAAAAAATTTATTTAGCACAACTTCAACCACTGAAGCTTATTAAACTCAAAATTTCTTTGCAGCCGGTTGCTTTAAAATTTAAAGTTAACTCAACTTTTTATTTTTTTACAGTGTAGCTAATACATTTCAGTCACACAAAGAACAAAGTCATGTACGAGAATAGCTTGTCCTTTTTTAATAATTAATTAGCTTAAATTCACTGGCCTACTAACTAGATTAATGGGATTATTACTCCTTCTAAAACTATTTTTTTAGTTCTGCTTACATTATAAATGTCATATCATTCTCTACCACTCGAACTATAAAAAAGGCAGACACACAAGTGCACTTAAATCTGTTAAAACTGATCAATGTGTGCAAAAGTGGGAACCTTATATTAAACATTTCCACTAAATATTAAGCTACGGTTATATGCATTCTTGTTTTGTCAAATTTGTTGTAGAAATGCACTAGCCAATTTTACGTAATTTAATACAATTACATCTGAAATAACTTTAAAATTATGGCCAATAAACGTAACACATTACATTACTTTTTTAATATACTTATTTATTTAAATACTTTAAATGTAAACTTGTGCATTAACTTGAGCAGCTATGTTTTCCCACGCTAACTGTCTCTGTTTCACTGATGCAGTTGTGTTGCTGTTTTAAATATATGCTCATATTTGCTATAACTTTGCATGAGCACATCAAGTTCAGCTGGAGAACTCGTAGTATCTGCGCTCCATTGATAATGCCTTTTTATAGTTGCGGTGTGCGCGCTTAACTCTGAGTTGGTCTACTCAAAGTTGATTGACCCAACCCAGATCAGCTATTCTGAAACCGAAAACTCTGAGTTTTTAATCTCTCGGTAAATCAACTCAGAGTTCAAGTTTAAACTCCGAGTTGATTGAACCTCCTTACTGAAACAGGCCCCTGGTGTATTCCTTCTATCAACTCTAAAAAGTTTAAAGGTGCAGTTCTGTATTGCTGTTCAAATAAAAAAATTAGAGAGGGTTTTTTTTTTCACCCAGCAACCCGGGGTGCTGAAATATAATTGGGTAAACTGGCAGTGGGCGGAGTTAAACAGTCCAAAACAATGACAGACATTCCAAAATGAAACATACATTATCAAAGGAGAATAACTTCAGTGCTGTTTTTCAGATAAACAAATATGTTCACTTAGCATGTTTCTTAAATATCTGCAAACATATTATGGTATTTTTCTGCTTTAGAAAAGTCAAAAATGTACATACAGCACCTTGCAGCACATCTGTAAATAAATTAAAGTCAGTACTTCAACTGAAATGGATTAAAAAAAAGATAAATAAATCAACCTTTCAAAACCAAATAGGTAAACACACATGCTCTTAAATCACTGTAATCCCTCGCAAACAACAATAAGACATCTGCAAATAAACAACTGTAGGGGACATACAAAGTGAAATATGTCACTAAAAATCTTTTTAGGATATTATTATAGGGACAAATCCTGTTTTCTGGTGTTCATGTGGGTTTAATAGACCAATCACCAAAAGGAAATGAAAATGAGGACTTGGAGGAAAACTGATTTAATGAATCTCTCATGAAAGGATGTGATAATTTCTTCAAGATTTGCTAAGAAAGAAGGGAGAGTGTTCAAACGCACAAATTAAACACATAATAAACTTTACAACAAGTTCTGTGTCATTGTGTAATACAGTGCTACAATGCACCATTTATGCCAACTACATTAGCTAATATAACCATGCAATAAACAATCATCTACATCTACCGTTTATTCATTTCAGGTCTTTTCAGTTTATTCATGACAATTTGCATTTGTATAATGTTATTATTATTAGCAGTATTATTTATTATATTCATATTTATATTTGTTTTAATAAAACAAGTTCAGATTTGTCCACCTGTTGGGTTTTGGAGACGTCTGCATCACCATATGGGGCATAAGAATAGGATGAGTGTTTGGATATAACTTGACCACACTTCATTTTTATTGATCATTTATTCGTTTGCTGGAAATCAGAACTGAATTAAGAAATAGTTTTGAAACAAATCTTTGAGTTTAACAAACTAAATTAAATATGAAGGCTAATGGATGTCTTCAGTGGTGTGCGTACAACACCGTTTCCTTATCCACGAAAGTAAAGGAGTAAAGTAAAGAGGTAAAGTAAAGAGAAAGTAAAGAGGGTGAATGGAGGAGGCTCGTTCTTTATCCTCATGCTGCAGATGGTCTATTTTTCTTGCTAGTGAAGCCTTCAGTTTTTCCACTTACAAAGTTCGCCATGTAAATAGCAAATGTGCCATGGCGCGATCCGACTGACTCTTAAGGCTGATTTATACTTCTGCGTCAAGCGCACGTGCATGCTCCGGAGCAGCCTTCGCGTGGTCGCATACCCAGTGGTCGTCGCTGACGCACACCTCTCAAAAAATGTAACTACACATCGCAACAACGCGTAGCGCAAGCTCTATGATTAGTTAGCTTGGTATCGCTGACAAGCGTGGGTGGGACCGAGAGCTGCTCGAACCCGATGGAGCGAGTGTTTACAAGTGTCCCATGAAGGAGCTCCAGATGGAAAGTTTTGTTTTGTGTTTTCTTTATTATTAAAGTTGTTGCACGTCCGCCGGATCCCGCCTCTGAATGAGCGAGTTTTAACTACTTGTATATTAAGGTAGCGTTCAGAAAAAACAAAACACGAAGAAACTCAACACAGAGGAACATAAAAACCTCACTACCAGCTAGCGTTTCGGAAGTGTTATTGCAGAGCAACGCAAACAGTGCGCAGAAGTATAAATGCACGGCAATTTAGACTATGCGCCTAGATCGTTAAAATAGAGCCCATAGGCATTTTGATCTCTGAGACAAAGCTTAATCAATTCTATCCCTCTGTTTCCCCCACATGGGACAAGTGTAAAGCTGCTGAGGGTACGTTAACACACAGTGTTTTGGTTAGAAATATTTCAGTTCTTTGCTAATGTTTACAATTTTGTTTTACTCCCTGACCCAACAATAGCACTTTTTGGTTGGTCAGATCTTCTGGAAACTCTCAACTGAAATGCATGGTTTCTTGTTCAGTATGGCATCATCATAGCTAAGAAAGTTATCCTTTGTTTCTGGAAGAAAAATGTTAGGCCTCTTTTTTCTGACTGGCTTCTTGTACTCACCTCCACTTTTTGGAAAGAATTAGATATGCCACCTCTGGGAACAATCAAAATTTGATAAAATGTGGGATCCAGTCTTTTTTATAGACTAATAATGTTAATTTGAATAATTTCTGAAGATTTGTAAGTTGTCTTTTCTATACTTATAAACTAAGTATAAACGTATTTCATGAATGTGGCTAATGTGATTGAATTTTAATGTTGTTGTTTTCTTTCGCATGTATAGAGAGTGCAGTTGAGCTTGTCTTACATGAGGCTTTTACCATTTCTGTCCAACAAATTTCTAAAATTCTTCTGTCTTTTGCTTTTGTTTTGTTTGTGATGAATTCATGAGGACTTTAAAATCATTTCAGAACGAACACATTAATAAAGAGTAATGGATAACATGAGGTTTAATTTATTAAAGGGCACCATTTTACCCCTTTTTCAAGATTTAAGAGAAGTCTATTGTGTCTCCATAATCTGTCTGTAAAGTTTCAGCTCAAAATACCCATCAGATTATTTATTATACCTTTCTGAATCTGAGAAATTTGAGCTGTTAGGACATTGTAACTGTTTTTGTTGCTTGTGCCTTTAATGCAAATGAGCTGGTTCTCAATGCCCACCGTTCCCACGTGCGTATCAGAGCCATAGAGATCGCTCTGATGGGCGTAGCCTTTACCTGCTATGCTCACGTAGATAAACAGCACAGTGACAGGCAAGAATAAAGCAGATCTCCCTTACTACAGTAAGAACCTCTTTACATCCATTGCAGTCTCTTTTTGTAGGTCATATATGTCGCCATTTTACATTTTGCACAGATTATTGTTACATCATGGGTTTGTCTGTCTGTTCTTTGCTATTCTTTGTCTGCAAAACTATAATAAAAAAAATATTGAAAACAAAAACAACAAACATACAATAAAATAAAATTCAAGGAAAATAAAATGGTTGACAGTGAATTATAATTGAACGATTGAACTTCCTTATGCCTTTAGAACATTTTTGGCTCTCCAAACACACACACACACACACACACACTGTAAAAAAAATTCTGGGTTCCACACAATCGATTTAAGTTATGACAAATTTACAGTTTATACAAATTTAAGTGGATTTAACATAAAACAATTAAGTTGTCCCCCCAAATAAACTCAAGAATTGTGTTGTTTCAGCTCATTTTAAATAAGTAGTTTGAACAAAAAACAAACAAACACACACACACACACACACACTTTATTATTCATTCCAGCTTTTTCGCCTTTAACTCTGATGGGCTTTTTTACTAGTAGTGGCAGGAAAATTTTAAGAAATGCAGATTCGCAGCATGTGGTGCTACACAGGGGAAAGGGAGCAATTTGGCCTGTCTCGAATAATCTTCTGAGATTTAACATCCAACAATAGTTTGATCTATCCTCCATGGTGGTTAGCCGTGTGTGTGTGTTTGCTTTTTGCGCATGTGTTTGTCTTTTGTGTGAAACGTTCAGCAGCTCACGTTTTACTGACACTTTTCAAAAACCGTGTTAACACTTTTTTCTGCTAATTGCCCCTCCACAAATATGAAAAGAAGAAACAAGCTTCCAATTTGGCACATATCCGTATGAGTATTTACCAAGCCAACTCTGTCTCACAATGTTTTCTGAAGACAAAGAAGGCGTCCATGTGAAGCCAGTTCAATAAACACTGGCTATTCCCTCAAAAGAACCAAGAAGAAACCTTTTATTTACATTTATCATGTATGAAAAGCCCACCACAGCTTCTTTAAAATTGCTTCCCGAAGTCTGCAGTTGGTTTTGGGAGTTTATTTTGTTCTTTAAGAGCTTCATCATGATTATACAGAAGTAAAAGCTGGAGACCAGGCCTTATTTCCTTCACTGTTTTTACTGGTCTGCAAAAAAAATCCGCTTTTCTTACTTGATTAGACTTTTTGTCTTGTTTCTAGTCCAAACACAATGAAAAAAATAAACAAAACAACAAAAAACTAAATGACACAAAACAACAAAAAACTAATAAAAAACAACACAAAACAAAACCAAAAAACATAAAAAGAAACAAAACAAAACAGCAAAGCAAAACAAATATCAAATATATATTTTTTTTATGTCAAGATCTATTTTCTAGACAAGCTAAAAACATTGTATTGTTTTCAGAAATAATAAGTCAAAATTACGTGAGTTTTTCCTTAAAACAAGCAAAAAATAATCTACCAATTGTGATTTGCAAAACAATCTAGTTTTCACTTCGAAATAAGATTATTTTGCTTACCCCATTAGCAGATTATTTTGCTTGTTTTAAGTAGGAGTTGAACTGACTAGTCGACTTTAATGCTCTGCTGCTTTTTGATTGACGTCGACTAGGCATGGGCCGGTATAAGGGTGCTTTCACACCTGTGAATCGATTAATTTCATCCGAAACAGGGATTAAAATTGTTACATTGTTGCTCTTTGTTCTTGGTGCGTTTCGCTTTCACACAGCAAAGTTTCTAAACAGACAAAAATAGCTAAACAAGTCATGTGTGAGTAAACTCTCCTTACATTGGTCAGAGTGTTATGGTTTATTTTGCAGAGTGGTGGTTGGTTTGGGGGTGGTTGACAGGGTGCGGGCGACATGTCTGAAGAGCAAAAAGGGATGCGGTGGGGAGCGGTGATGAGAAGGGTGCGCAACGTATTTTGAGGACCGGGAGAGAGACGCGCGATTTCCGGGAGATTATCACTCGTTTACGGGCATCTTTCGGGAGACTTGGGATGTCTGAAATGACCTCCCGCCCTACTCATAATTCTCTCTTCCATATGCCTATTACATATCCATAAAACACTGTGATATAGCCGGGCTCAGATCGTATCGCTTTCTCACTACAATTCGATCCGCTCCAGAGTTCGTTTCAATCGAGCTGAGACCACCTCATTCAGGTGGTCTCAGAGCGATTGCTTTGGCGCGGATCCGAGAGCGATTGCCCTGTTCACATATGCCAAACGAACCGCGCTAACTGGACAAACGCGCCAGGTTCCAGAACAAAAGTCTAGGTGTGAAAGCACCTTAAGATTCTAACAGTAACTTTGGATAAAAAAAATATATCACGGTTTCACGGTATTGTGGTCACTGCTTTAAAACATATTCTTTTTAAAGGTCTGGGTAAAAAACAAGAACTTTTTTTTAGCTTTGAACACAATGGCTGCATCCAAAATCACATGCTTCCATACTATATAGTACGCTAAAAACAGTATGCAAGCCGAGTAGCATGTCTGAATTTATAGAATTCGAAAAACTATATGCGAGAAGTACCCGGATGACCTACTACTCCCGGTGAGATTCTGAATTGCGCATCTGATGGATGCTATGCTATCCCATGATTCACCGCGAGATAATTCATAAATGAGACTGAAGCGGGTATGTCACATGATGATGACAAAATGGCATCTGCAGTATGTCCGAGCTCCATCAAACTCCTCGCATTCATACTGTATAGAACATACTTTTCTAACGGTCGAGTAGTAAATTCAAATTCAAATACCTCAGTACCTACTGAGTAGTAGTCAATTTCGGACGCAGCCAATATATTTTATTTTGAGAAACATTTCAAATATTTGGGAACAGTAAACATGTCAGGCTAAATAAATCATTGCCTTCTTCTGTCTTCATTAGTTTCAAAATCACAGATTCCTTTACCATTTAAAACGGCATCTTTGGATATTTTTTCTGCTGGAGATATTGTTGTCCTAAAAAAAGTACAAAAAATCTTACATATACTGTAGGAATGGTATAACAGAAAATTTTGGCGGTTTTAAAACCTTGACTTTTTCAAACCGTTCGTCAAACGATATACCTTGAAAACGGTTATCGTCCCATGCCTAACGTCGACTAGTCGCGATGCGTAGATCGCGTAGTTTGACCTGAACTATGGCAGCTGTACACACGAAGGTGGTTCTCTGACTAAAACTTCCCCTCGGATTGTTATTTTTCTTATGTCAGTGTCAATGATTCAGGTGAACTTTGAGTGAACTTTAAATTGTCAAACAGATGCCAGTTAGATCACTCCATGCCAATACCCTAGCTGATAGCCAATCACGTTTATGCAACCCTGGAACAGTAATGTGATTGGCTGTTGTCCTCTGCGAAGCTTAGATGCTGACATAGTTTGTGAATAAACTGTGACGCACGCAGAAACCGTGAGGTGTGGCAAACTTCACAGCATGTGTAAATATCCCAGGTGAAGATGTGCAGTGTGGAGACGTCTGATAACCACGATGAGCCAGTAACTGTGAAAAAATGCCCGACTTGAGAAGGATGAGCAGCTTTCTTACGTGCCCCATCATAGCAGTAAAATATGCATCTGAGCAGGATTCTGACAGTGAAATAAGGCTTAATGTTATAGCCTTTGTGTCACGGTTCTGCCACTCTGGTCTTGTTACCTCTTGTTTTGGTGGCAGAGTCCAGACACTAGCTCTGTCTCGTCATGCTCTGTTGTGCTCGGCGCGAGTTTTCTTGGGTCGAGCACTTGTGTTCTGTCATTGTGTATGTCTCTGTGTGCGCGCGCTATCGTGAGTGCGTGCGGACCGTGCGCGCTCCCGCTTGATGCGGACGTGTACGTCTTGCGCGTGCTTGTGACGCGCGCGCTCGTACTCGTGTTTGTTTTGTTCTGTCGGCATCGCGCTGTTTCATGCTCAGCGTCTCAGTCTGGTTGGTTTTGGTTATGTGTGAGTGCACGGTAAGATGTTTACATCTATCGTGTGCTCGTGTCTTGCGTCTGTTGGTGTTGTCTAAGCACGTGGTTGGATGTTTACATTGTGACCGCGTGCTTTTTGTGGTGTGCTTCTGTGTTGTCTTGAGAACACACGGTTAATGAGTTCTCTCATTGGCTGCGTGTTCTAGTCTAGCCCTACCCTCCTTAACCCATTATTAGTTTATCATGTTCACCTGTTTGTGTTAATTTACTCTTGCTTAAAATCTCCTGATGTCTGCTGTCCTGTGCCAGTTCGTCGTCTATTCTCCCCCGTGTTCCTGCTCCTGTCTTGCCAGCCCAGCCAAGTTTGTGTGTGTGTATTTGTTTTGTTAATGTTTTCCCCCTCGGGGTTGTTTATTTTGCCTTTTTATTTTATTTTATTATAAATAAATACCCATTATTTCTGCACCTGAGTCCTCGCTCCTTTTCCCCACCACAAACCCTGACACTTTGTGTTTCGTGTGTTATGTTGCTATGAAATAACTTTACATAAATCTGTGTGCTGACGTTTTATAAGTCAAAATTAAGAGCTTTTGCTTAACACAAAAAAATTCTACCAATTGGGATTTGCTAAATAATTTTGTTTCCTCTTTGAAATAAGATTATTTTGCTTACCCCATTGGCAGATTATATCGCTTGTTTTTTATGAAAAACTAATTTTTACATATTTTTTTCTGAAAACAGGACGATATTTGTTGCTTGTCTAGAAAATGCTTTTTAATTTAAGTATGTTTAGATATTTGAAATAGAAACAAGTCAAAAACTCTTAGTAAGGCAAGCATTTTCTGCAGGGTAGAACATACAGTAACTGGATCAAACCTCCTTCAGATTGTGCCATTTTATCTCCACACGGCCCTGATCACAACTGGTCAGACTGTGGTCCATCTCCAAAGCAAACACATTAGGCAACATTGAGAAACGTCCAAGTGTTCTGCAGGTATCAATTTACCAAACAGACACTGTTAAGAACGAATGGAAAATGCTAGTGCTCTCTATAATGGTGTTAAAATATGATTCCTCATATTTCTGGCACAGAGAGAAGGTGCGGAACTTCACCGCAGGAATGAACAAAGTGCTTAAAAAGGCTGTCAACGCTTCCAGGCTATTCAATTAGCATAAAAGAAAGGATGGCCCACAAAATAAAATGAGAGACATCAGTGGTTAAATTACTGCTAAAGTAATTAAAGCAGCAGTAAAGACTGAAGTAGCTGAAAGTATAATGAAAGACAGAGACAAAGAGTTTGTCGAGGTACAGTAGGAGCTGGGGGTATTGCTATATTTAAAGAAGGTCAAATATCTGTTAACATTTAGATGCCATTTACACCAATGTAAAAAAAAATGGTTAACACTTTGGTTTTGAAACACATACGTACTGTATTGTTTGGTTCAGGGTTCATACATATTTTTACTACAAAATTTCCAAGACATTTCCAGAACTTTCAAGTCAATTTTCATGACCTAATGTGTCATGTAATGTCTACTTATACATGGTAAATCGTAAGAAAAACAATGAACGATTAAATTTATTATACAGCATATCATAAAACATGCAACAAACTCTTTAGTTTCAATTTATTTTTATATCTATGTAAAATAGATGATGCTTACACAGCATTAATTAAGTGAGACCATGTTTTGGCCAAGAAAAGAAGTAAAAACAACTCACCTCCATTCCAGTATACGGATATTTGTCAAACTAATTTTAGATGAGGTTAATAGTTTGTTAAACTAGTAATAGTAGGCAAAACTACTTCTATTGTAAAGCCGCGATCACACTGCACTTTTCGCTCCATAGACTTCCATTCATAGGCATGCGATCACGTGATTACGTGAGACTAATAGAAGATAATTCAAAATTAGAAATTTCAAATATGGAGCAATCGCTCACTTTTATTAACGTCGTATCTCATATTGTTTAATACCACCCCTTTTCGCAGCGCCGTACGACAGAATTTTGCAAGCACAAGCTCTAGTGTGCAGCTTAAGTCGCTTCGGACAAAACGTCTGCTAAATGACTAATGTAAATGTAATTTCCATGACTTTTCCAAAACCTTGTGAGTTTTTCTGTTTTTCCAATACTTTTCCAGGCCTGGAAAATGCCATGTAAATATTCCATGACTTTTTCAGGTTTTCCATGACCGTATGATTCCTGTAGGTTATGTCTCCCGTTCGCACTACTACATAGCATGTTCAATGAAAAAAACTGAGCGTTTTGAAAATGCTAAAACTGAACTGTTTAACTAAAGCAAACGTTTGAAAACAACCATGTGGCTATCCACAATCACTTTCTGATTGGTCTTCTGAATTATTGTGTATAGTTCCCTGATTTGTTGAGCCCTCCTCATATGACTATTACCCATATGACTATTACATAACAATTATTGTTTTTGCAGCAGCAGCATATCTTACTTGCTAACAGCAGAATGCCTATCAACTTGAAGTATTCAGTCCATGCTTGTAAAGTCATGACTTTAGTTTTAGATTTGAAAATGTACACTACCTGACAAAAGTCTTGTCCCCTATACAAGTTTTAGGAACAACAAATAATAACTTGACTTCTAGTTGATCATTTGGTATCAGAAGTGGCTTATATGAAAGACAAAGGCCTTTAGACCATTTCAATGTGGTCATGTCATTGGCCCATGAACATTTCCTGCTTGTTATTAAACTATTTAATAACGGTAACAAGAGGCAATTCAATCATAACTTAAATGTTAAAACAGCTATCATAACATTGTTTATCAATGGCTCTTTTTGGATTTTTGAAAGCTATAGAAATCAAAAATGTAAAAAAGGAAATACGTTGGAACCATTGTTTTTGTTTACATCCCTCAAAATGGCCTTTAGATTAGGCTTATTTTACTAAAATGAAATATGACCATGCCTTGATTTTTAATTATTTAATTAGGACAGTAAGGTCTGAATTTGCTTAGACAAAAGTCTTGTCACTTAACAGAAATGAAGTATAGAATATAAAGTCAGGGTGCAGTGATTTGGCTAAAATGATGGAATGATTATGATCCTCTGATAATGATACAAAAATGCTGGAACAAACAGTCCAAGGTGCCAGTAATCCATTAGAACACAGAAACTGGGACATCCACACATTTACACACGCTGAGACAAGAATGATGACCACAACAATTACCATAACCATAATGGTGCCCAGATCTGTTTTGCAACCCCCCATAAAGAAACAAGACAAAAAAATGGCTATTACGAAACTTTAATTCCAACAGAAACGTGAAAACTGTCATATCTCATAGACCTCATGGCAGATGTAGCGTGCTACAAATCCTTTGTGTGAAACTTCTCTCTGTTTCCAAATTCACCCCTAATGCAACACCATTACAGTCAACAAAGCGCTGTTTCTACAACAAAATCACTGCTTTCAACAACAAATCTCACAATAATTCGTTTCAGAATTTAAATGTTTCCATGTTTCATAAATCCCCTTTTTCTACTCAATGTGTTTTAATTATTTATTTATAGTGTAGTTCACACCTATTTTACAGTGCTGAAATTATGTGACCTGCTGTAGGCTTGGGCTTGGGTAATACGGTAATATGGTATACCGAGGGATCTAAAAATAGCAATGTTATCAGTTATACCATCATAAAAAACAATGCACTTATAAAGGAGACAAGTATTAAATATTAATTATTTAATGCCTAAAAATGCGTATGCGTGATTGTCATCACGGGACAGTGTGGAGGAGAGAGAGAGAGGTGAGATAAAATGGCGAGTCTCACACCAAGTGACCTGGTCTCGTAAAAAAACACAACCTCTGCAGTTTGGCAGTATTTTGAGTTTCGACCGAACGAGGGGAGACGTGGTAAATACGAACTAGAGATCTGCATTCCCGCTGCTGTACCGCGGGAGCGGCAGGACCCGACCAAATTTCTTGCGGTGCGGTAATACATTTCCGAATAAAGCGCAGGAGCGGTCAGTAACTCTGGTGTAATTTGAATGGGAGCGGGCGGTCTAACAATATCGGTCCCAAGGGAGCGAGCACGCGCGCTTCCGCGTGGATGCTGTTTATGTGTGTGTGTATGAGTGTGTGTATGTGTGTGTGTATGTGTGTGTGTGTGTGTGTGTGTGTGTGTGTGTGTGTGTGTGTGTGTGTGTGTGTGTGTGTGTGTGTGTGTGTGTGTGTGTGTGCGTGTGTGTGTTTATGTGTGTGAATGAGAGAGAGCATGACGCTGTGTGTCGCTTGTTTGGTGCTGTCTATGTGTGTGTATGTGTGTGAATGAGAGAGAGAGCGTGATGCTGTGTGTCGCTTGTTTGATGCTGTCTATGTGTGTGTGTGTGAGTATGCATATGAATGAGAGAGAGAGCGTGATGCTGTGCGTCGCTGGCTTGGTGCGGTCTATGTGTGTGTGTGTGTGAATGAGAGAGAGCGTGGTGCTGTGTGTCTATGTGTGTGTGTTTGTTTATACAGACAGCTTGTTATAGGCTGTCTGGACTCTGTATCATCTAGCTGGGTGGTTTTTGGTTTTGCTCTTCTATTCGCACACACATCATGTTAATCCAAGATCGCATCGTACTTGGCAAAATCATAACGTGCACCTGCAGTATAACACTAGAGATTCCTCACTGTCACAGTCATTAACTGCAGTGTCTACAAATGCACTAATAGTTGCCTTGGTCTAAATGT
Source organism: Danio kyathit (assembly GCA_903798195.1). NCBI lineage: Eukaryota > Metazoa > Chordata > Actinopteri > Cypriniformes > Danionidae > Danio > Danio kyathit. The sequence continues at coordinate 54,023,737 of LR812536.1, read as the reverse complement.
TTGTTGGTCTAACGCAGGGGTGTCAAACAAGCCTGAAGGACTTAATTAGTTTGATCAGTTGTGTTTAATTAGGGTATTAGCACCGAACCCGCTCTAGAAGTCCCAGAAGTCATTCGGCTGAATAAAGGAGGTGGGAAGCGCAAGATTTAATAAAGATTTATTACTTAAGTTCAGAGACATAGCTGTGACCCTGCAGCAACTGAGATTGACACCTGTGGTCTAAAGAGTAAAATCCAGATAATTATTCATACTTATTGTAAAGTTTTATCAGCTAAAACAAGCATAAAATACAAAAAAACAAACCAAAAAAAACAAACAAATTTATGGCATTAGAAGAAATAATTGATGCGAAGACCAAGTTGCTTTTTTTAAGTTAGTTTTAAGGTGCAGATTAATATCAGCGTTATTTCTTTAAAACTCACATTGAACCACATCAATAGTTAAGCAGCAACTAATGTCAGTAAAGATGCACCAAAATGAACATTTCTCTGTTGAAACTGAAACTAAAACTTCTGGATGCACTTGGCCAAAAAGTGGAACCAAAATGCTTTGCAGTTATTCATTCATTCATTTGTTTTCTTTTCAGCTTAGTCCCTTTATTAATCAGGGGTCGCCACAGCAGAATGAACTGCCAACTTATCCAGCATATGTTTTACGCAGTGGATGCCCTTCCAGCTGCAACCCATCACTGGGAAACACCCATACACTCTCATTCACACACATACACTACAGCCAATTTAGCCTACCCAATTCACCTATATCGCATGTGTTTGGACTTGTGGGGGAAACAGGAGCACCATACCTGCCAACATTTGGTTCGTAAATTCCGGGAGACCCCCCCCCCCGGGGGGTAATTACGTCATACGCTAATTTGCATATTACTGACGTCATCGCGTTTCTACCATTTCTGTTTGTTTAACAGCCTATGGTAAATAAATGGGGTATTTTATATTCGCACTATGCTTTATGTAAGCTTGTCAATTTAATTAAATTTATTGCTGTTTGAATACAGTATATCATTATAGATGAGTAGGGAATTTGCAGTAATCTCTCAGACGTAATATACTCAGACAAGTTCTGAAACTCTCCCTTAAAACATCTCTGATTGTGCAACAAGAATAAACGGTCAAATTAAATTGTTAAAATAAAGGAGAAGCAGATCAGGTTGACTGTACAAGGGAAATACCTTCAAACTGCCACCTGTTCTAAATCATTTGCCGTCGGTACGCAGAGAGGTGCTCTGCTCTCAGGCTGCAGGGGAGGCTCATTGAGAAGAGTAGGGACGGCACAGTAATGGACAAACGACAGTCTATAAAAATCGCCAGTAACACACAAAAAAGTCGGCAACTAAGTTGGCAACACTGGCGCAAACTGAAGAGCGGGGAGCGGGAGGAGTAAGAGGTTTGGGGAGATGGGGGCGCGCGAACTGTAGCGCGCGACCGGAAGAGCACAAGCGCCAAGTAAGTTTCAGCCCGGACTGTACCAAAATGTTGAGGAGCGGGGGGCGGGGGAATTCCGGGAGTTTACCGGGAGACAGAACAATACGGGAGACGGGTCTGAAGTACGGGAGACTCCCGGGAAAAACGGGAGTGTTGGCAGGTATGAGGAGCACCCAGAGGAAACCCACGCGAACATGAGAAGAACGTGCAAACTCCACACAGAAATGCCAACTGACCCAGTCAAGGCTCAAACCAGCGACCTTCTTGCTGTAAGGCAACAGTGCTACCCACTGCGCCGCCCACTTTCTAGTTATGTAGTAAAAAATAGTATTAATTTTGTAAGACATTTTACATTTAACTCCATAGCTTAAAATATACTGTTTAAAATATAAGCCAATGAAATAACCACATTTTTATTGTCAATAAAAAACATGCATAATCAGGAGCCACAGTTTTGTTTTGATTTGCCTGTATATTTTCTTGTTTTGTTTCTTTTGACAAAGTGTCCATTGACTTGTATTAATTTTATTTCTATTTTTTAATGCTCTACTGAATACAGCTTGGATGGCCTGACGGTGAGTAAACAAAAAGAAACATTTTCATTTCTGGGTAAACTACAAGAACATTTATGGTAACAGCTAGAATAACAATAGCTTAAAAACTACTGAATGCCCTATAGAACTACCAATGAAGCTTTATTTGTTCAAATAAAGCCCATATAACTATAGTAGCCTGACATTTCGTAAGGTTGTGTGTCCACCAAAGCGTTTTTGTGCTGCAGAAACTCGTAACTGCATCACATTATTCTACATAATTTGTAAGGGTGTAACGATACGCGTATTCGTATCGAACCGTTCGGTACGAGGCTTTCGGTTCGGTACGCATACGAACCGAACGATTCAGACAAATATCTAAAAAGATAAAAAAGAAAAAATGTACAGAATATAATGTTTTCAGTTCAACAAGGCATCCCATGACGTGGCAGGCAACATCTGCCTTCCCCGCCCACCTCCAAACACTAGTCAGGCACACACTGCACTCAGGGTCGGAGTAAGCTCAACTGGCGCTCAAACCGAAAGTTATGCCGCTTTCAATCCGAAAAAGCCGGCGGAGCTGGGTGTTGAGATGATGCCGGGTTTATTGCCGGGACGAAAGCGAAAGGGTGGAAACGCGCCGCGGACTGACTGCACTATAGCTAGGAACATTAATGTAATCCTCCTATAACCAACAGCGGGTCTGGCGTTTGGGAGCACTTTGCTTATTCCTGCTTTCAGATCCACTGAAATGGCAGGTGACGGTCAAAACAAGCAGGTCTCGGTTATATCCACATGTGCTGCCGTTAATCCGCGAGTCAGGTAATCAAAAAATAGGTCGCATGATAGTAGAGGATATCGTGTATTTAGGAGAATATAGGCAAAAATATTGAAGAGAGCTGAGACCTATTACGACTTTAAAGACGATATTTAGCTTGTTTCGCATTAATGTAGATATATCACATGTTTTAATTACATTATTGAATAAAATGAATAGCATTATTATTTTTAATCATCATCATTAATAATAAATAAACTAAAAATAATTTGACAGCTTCAGCTGTTCACATCAACATGACCGGCACTTTCAGACTTCAGCACCACATGTCTTTGGCATGAATTGAAATAGACTTTCCCTCCTAAAGGAAAAAATACAATAATTTTTAAAATTGCAATGCGATTAGTCATGTATTCGCAATTTCACATAAATCAGCATGCGAAAATTTAATTATTTTCATCGCGCCCTTTCTCTCTGCAGCAGCAGTTCACGCTCTGGATAAGCGCACTATACCATACACAGCCACATCTCGTAGCAAATTAATTTGCAACTTTGCTGCATAAAAAATAGGCTAAATAACAAAATTTAATTAACAAACAAATTAAATAAAATTATTTGTAAAAATGAAACTACAGAAAAAAGAAAATGAAAAGAACTGAAACCAGCTCAAATGTTCTGTTCTGGAATAACAGGTGTTGCGATCAAATTAATTCGATGGAATAATTAACACAGAAAGGCGCATTTTTCAGAAAATAGCCTATTTTATTTTATTTAAAAATATGTTAGGCCTATATTTATTATATAGGCTATATATTTTTTAAATAGCCTATATTAAATTACCATTTATTTTGGCTATAACGAATTATTGAACAGATTATTAATAACTTATCAAAAAACATTTTACTGAGCTCAGTGTCGGCCGTCACCGGATAAAGTCCAATCTTTCTTTAATTTTTTGGACTTTTGTTTGAAAGCTTAGTGGCATTGTAGAGGTCCAATTTACTGTTGTTTGATTTAAATTATAGCCTATATATGCGCCAATAAACAAGTCAAAGGAATGAGTGAATTAATAAAATGATTCTTAAATGTCGATATTGTTTTTACTCAAAAAAATAACAAATGTTTTATAAAAAAAAAATTAGCAATTTTCATAATTTAAACGATTCAGTTAAATATAAGTTGGACATTTATGGGGCCATGTAACATGTTTTTGTGTTTGTTTTTTTGTTCTCGGTGATCTTTAATATATACTGGGTAGCTACGCAAAATATTTTCTAAAATGTCAAGCAGGAATTTGTCGATTAGCTTTAATTATGAAGACAAAGAAATATTAAAAATAACAAAAATAAAATGATAAAAAAAAATACAAAGATAAAAAGAGCAGCATTTTGCTAAATATAATAGTCCTTTATATGCTTTATATCCTACTATATGTGTTGTTTCATATTCGTTTTTATTTCACTTGATGCATTATTTATTTAATGTTTGAATGCTGAAAGAAATAACAGCCGTCCTTTAAATCATTATTTTACTATCAAAATGTAGTATATTTTATATTATTATCAACTTTTGATATAAAACCGCTGTGTAATTTAATTGATTGTTAAAAATGAAATAATTTTATGGCATAACCGTGTTTAGTAGTTGCTTTCGCTTTCGTTCTTCACGGAAGCTTTAACAGAAGCATGTGCCGCATTCACCTCTGAAGTGGCTACTCAGACTGTAGCCTAGTTTGGGATTTTTTCGCTGTGACGATTAACCAAGAATCATAATGCATTGCATATTCGGCTCATTCTTCAGTAGCCTCAACACAGGCTGGTAGCCTAGATTTAAACGGATCGTTTATAAGAATGAGCGATTATTAGATTAATTGATCGTTAATTTAAATGATCATTGATCACTGGATTTTGTAGAAACTGACATCCCTAGTTCAAAGAAAAAAAAAAAAGAAGAGAGATACAATAAAAAGATTTCAATCAGAGAAATCCTCTGGCTTTTTTTTTTTTTTTTTTCTTTTTTTTTTTGCTGTATCGAAAACATACCGAACCGTGACACCACTGTGTCGTATCGAACCGAACCGTGATTTTTGTGAACCGTTACACCCCTAATAATTTGGAGTGTGTAACAGAAGAGCATGCGAACTTTGGGACATACTATATCATCAATTCCTGGACCGCCATGTTGATAAGTTATGTCCCCTGTCAATCATCTCAACACATCATCCACATTTCTTTCATTTTTAATTACCTACCATACTGGAGATTCAGCAGCAGTAGGTTAATATGTTATTCACAGGTCTTTCATGCAGAAAAAAAATCTCCTCAGGTCTTTGGATACTTATGCATTCAGAAGTTAACGTCCAAAAACATCTTTATTATAAGTTCACATAGTTGTTGCATATGAAATATAACATGGAAAACAGGATTTAAATACTTTCCAGTTAGCTAGATATTAATTAATAGTCACTCAAACATCTTTACCGAAGGTTCTCTTGACAGTTGGTCTCACGTATTCGTAGTTTATTTATACTTTTTCCCTGAGTCTTAATCGAATTCACATCCAATGCGCAATCTATTTACTACACTACACCATCTGGGAACCTTTGGTATACTCTTTTCAACATACTACAGTTTGGGACATACTAATTCTGTGTTCTAATACTATTTAGGAGGGATAGTATGCAAATTGGGACACAGCAACAGTGCTGAGGCTCTGGATTTCTTAAATGCTTTTACAGTTGGAGAATCGTTTACAGCTGATTTTTAGAACAGCGCTCATCTTTCTGCAGTGCAAAAAAACACTTCGGTGGACATGCATCCTATATGTGTGTTTATTTCATTCTAACATTTTTGTTTTTGTAATTTTATTAAAATAGCAGACTTCTAGTACTGATAGAATTCTGGTTGTTTCAGTGTTAAAATAAAGCAAGAAATTACAGTTTTTTGTAGTCGTTGATGTTGTGTTTTTTACGCAAAACTGATCAATATCACAATTGTTTATTTTTACCCAGCATAAACATTTAGACAATTGAAGGGTATTCAGTGTTCAACATACAGTAGCTGTGATGCGTTAATGAACAAGGCTTGTCATATACAGTGAGTGATAGTTCAGAATGACCACCGCTGCGTGTGACACCGTCGCGGAACAAAGAGATTAGGGATGGGCGATATGGCCTAAAATCCATATTGCGATATACATTGCAGCCTCTTGCGATAACAATATATATTGCGATATATAAATTATAATAGAACCATTTCAGAACAGGTTACAGAGACCCTGAGGAAAGCCAAACTGCTATTTTATTTAAGAAATAAAGAAATGTTGCATGTCATTTTGAGAACATTTATTGTGCAAAGGCAAAACTGTAATTAAACAACACAATGTTGCAGATAAATAAACTAAATGTAGTGCCTTTCAGAAAAAAAGACTTTTCTTTTAAGTCCTTGGTTCCTAAATGCCAAGTTACAGAGAACAAAAAAAAAAACTGGTGTCTTTTTAGTTAAGGAACTTACACTGTACTGACATTACTTCCAGTATTAAATTAGTCAAATAAAATTGTGTATTGCAGATACTTTAAATAAAAACATATTTCTAACCTGCAGCCTAAGGTAACACATTTGATTTTAAACATTTTGTTCTCCTAATGAAATTAAAACTGGTGTCTTGATCTGCTCTTTCTGTCTCTCTCCCTCTCTCTCTGTCTGCTGTAGTGTTGGTGCTGCAGAGAGATTGAGACGCACCAGATAAAGTTTGCTTATAAAGTAATGCAAAAATGAATACAATTAATATCGAAAGCGAAAGCAGATTCCTGGACATGTCCGGGGAAAATGTATTGTCACCCCAAATAATGAGCTGGATCAGTCTATTTAGTCTTCGCGCTCTTCTGTATCCAGCGCGTCTCTGTGGGTCTGCATGCAGAGCATGTGAGTCTGTGGCAGAGTGTTCTCAGTTTCTCGCGAACACAGAACCGGGCCGCCCCAATAATATATCAGCCGCCCAGGTAAAATCTGTGTGGGAAGCGCTGTGTGGGAATCTGTGTGACAAGCCACGATATGCCATGCATGAGTCTCGCAAGTTGTGCGACACGTCGCCATTCGGTGCCATGCGTTGCTTAGTGCTGTTGTTGAGAGCTCAGCATGTGCTACAGTCACAATAGATTTCCAACGTAATACACCATAAGTTAGTGTGAAGAGCATGTTGTTTTACAGTGGCCGAGTGAATTAAGTTATCAATCGAGTTTATTATTTTTTGTCGCAAATGCGAGCGAAATGGTCGCACTGTTGTTTATTCAAGATGATGCGTTGCAGCCGGCTGCAGCTCTTAATTTCGCGGGTAGATTGCGTCATCAAACATGCATTATCGCGATAGTGCAATAGAATTAGAATCTCTATCGTAGGCCAATTTTGTATCGTTTATATCGCATATCGTTTATATCGCCCATTACTAAAAGAGATTACAAAAATGTGTTTAGGTGTAACAGCTGTTTGCGACTATGCCGCCAAGGGGCACAAAGGGATAGAATGCGAACAGAGAAAAATATACAGTAGCCGTAAATACCCTGCTACTTGTAAATGAAGATGAAATAACAAAACAAAGCATTATAATTCCTTCATAAACATTACAAACTTGTTAACAAGCTTTATTATCATTGTAAACTTGTTAAGTACAATGAGGATTCATTTTGGGAACCAAAACAAAAGAAATAAAAGACAACTAAAATGAAAGTGCAAACATTAATGAATGAATGAATGCTCACCTCACTTGTCAGACCCACTGCTCTATGGATCTTAGCGATGTGTCCCAGTAACCAAGGGTTCTTCTGTCCCACATTTCTCAGGGTGGACAGAAAGGGTGCGAGAGACACAGGACTTGATTGAGCCACATTCACCAGCACACCCAGCGCAGAGTCACCGAGATCACTGTCACTGAGAAAACCAATCAACAACGGCACCAAAGATGACAATACCTGAGCACACAAAAACACAACAACATTCAGAAGTGAACAGGCTTAGATTGTCTATCCACATCAGATGCCTCACAATGGAAAAATATAAATACCAGAGTCATTCAGAAGTGAAAAACAGGTAGGTACAGTGTAACTGTTCATTTAACTACTGAGGACTATAATTAATGTACTTACTATATGGTTGGAGATTTAGATTAGGTTTAGGGTTAGTTACATGTAATTATGCATTAGTATTGTATTTACTATAGTAAATGGATGGAATGTGTAACTAAGTCACCTTAAATTAAAATGTTAGCGAACAGTGTACTGCACTCCCAAAGTAATGGTAATGGTAATTAAAACTTATTAAACCTCTTTAACATTATTAAAAGTACATGCTGAGTGACTGATATTTGTTACAGTTCTAACATTCATTTTCAAACTATATGCTTGCTAGATTTATTTTCAAGATCTGAGGTAAACTATTTGCTCCCACTTACAGTATGGCAATGAATGTCACTTAAAATGGTATTCAAACTCACATAGCAGCATATAAAAGGCGACCTATTATGCAAACATCAATTTTACAAGGGGTTTTAAACAGTTGTGTGGCAACAGTCTGTGTATATAACCAGCTTGTAATAGTAAAAAAAATATTCATTTAATGTTTTATAATCACACTTGATAAAAAACAGTCTGCAGAAACACACTGATTAACATTCTCCCTTTGTACAAGTCATCAGAGGGGAAAGCCCCGCCCATTAGTGATGATCTCATTAGCACATGACGTTAGTCTTGCTTTTGATTCTGCCACTATGCTGACACAGGTATCTGTAGCTCCGCCCTCTTTTGATAAGAGGGCTGGGAGCACAATCTCATTTGAATTTAAAGCGACAGTCATCAAAATGGCACAATTAGGACCAAAGCCTAAAAGGGATAGTTTCAAAGAGTTATAAAACATTATCTGTGTTATATTTTGAGCTGAAACTTCACAAACACACTCTAGGGACATTCGAGACTTATTTTATATCTTGTAAAAACGGGTTTAATACTGTAGGTCCCCTTTAACACTGAATAAAGCACACAATCAGCACCTGAGGTGATCATTGCCATAGTAGTATATGCAGTTGTTCAGCCATGACATCACAGAAACTATTTATAAATATATTGTTAATATATTATAAATATACTGTTTATATAATATTTATTGTGTGAGTCGCTGTCACAGATTCCTTTTAACATAGAAAAGATACCTTTTATAGCGTGTTAGGACCAAGCGGTAACATCCAGATCTCCCTCGTGAAGCAAATACGGAAGCAACTGAAACTGCAATTCATCGAAATTCCGCTAGGCCTGACTCCATAATAGAGCAAATTTCAATTGAGCCCACTGTTAAAATGGCCAACTTTACAGCAGAAAAAAAAGATGTTTACAGCCTGGTCCAAAGAACGATTTTGATTCATATAGCTAATATTACCCTTCATCACAATTCTGAGGGGGGTGAATTTTTTTTTTTTAGCACTCATCTGTTTCCTTTATATTAGGTTATATTAAGTCTGCATAATTAAGGGCGTGGCCACTTGAGTGACAGCTAGGTCCCGCTGGTCTCCATCACTTCACCTGAGCTGGCATCGTATTTTTGTGTTGTTTTATGCGGCTTTACACAGTCAGTTGCCTTTTGGAATTATTTCTTACAATTATCAGATGATATGGCATGCTGTGTGCACTTAATTGTGCTCACAAACCATGTGCCAACTGACCCAGCCGGGGCTCGAACCAGCAACCTTCTTTTTGTGAGGCGATCATGCTACCCACTGCGCCACCGTGACGCCCGCTGTTTAAGATCATTTTGAATATATTTGAAAATGAATATTCACAGGAGGGCTAATAATTCCGACTTCAACTGTACAGTATATATCCTACTAATATAAACTAGCATAAAAATAGCTTATATACAATCTTTTATTATTATTTTAAGGTGATGGATAAGTCCCCCAGACCATTCTGTCCCAGTGCTATCCAAGTGCTGCTACATTTGAAAACAAGCAAGAGTAATAAAGATTAGTCAATGGTTTTTCACATAATCACAAAGACTAGGAATTGTTCTCATAGGACGTCCTGTCTGCTGCTCTCCCAGAATCATCAGATCCTCTTTATCAATTCAAAGGTAAAACACTTTATAGGGAAAAAATGAGAGGATTAAGCACATCCTTACTAAAAGGATGTCATTGGATTCATTTCATGCTGGAGAAAAGAGCTCGTGTGACTCAGAGTCCTCTAGTCATCACAATAGTTTGCCAGACTTGAATGTCAACCAACACAAAGTTTGACTGACGATCTGTATTTCTTCTCTGAGTCACTGCTGTATTTGAAGGTCATCACTGCTTTGCTGTAAGAGATAAATCTAGATAAACTGTCCACAGTGGACAGATGATTACGAGTTTCCTTTTACTCAACTTTTATTTTGTCAGTCTGTTACCATCACTATTAGTTTTTCTCTGTAAGCTCATGTAGGAACCAGGATGAATGGGTGGGCGGCACTGATATCAACCAACCAGAGTACAGTGGTTCTTTACACAGCACGATCTGAACCATGAGGGACCGCTGATAAAAGAACAGTCGTGTTTGTGATGTTTTTACCGTTTTTATTACATCCCCGCTGTGAAGAGTCCAGATAGCCTGTCCTTGTGCGCTTCCAAGAACAGAAGAAAACAAACCTTTTCCACATCATGCATCTGTTGATCCTTTAGCATGTTTACACACCACACATTTTGCATGATTTAAACATTTCTCACGCAGTGTCCTAACCATAGATTTTAAAAGATATGGTCGTAGTATCCGTGACGTCACCCATAGGTTTCTAAAGAACCCAATAGAAGCTACCAGTAGGCGTGACCAACCGTCGCCATTTTGTTCGCGCGTCATCGCACCGACCGGGGGATACCAAACAAGGGCAAAGAGGCGGAGCGTGAGCGGAGCTACAAACACCTGCTATCATTTTGCTTAGATGGGCTTTTCTATGGGAGAAACGCTTAATACTTCCCTACCTGTGACTCGTTTGTGTTTTGACCACATGTGCTTGGTTGTAGACTATATCAATAAAGTGTTTAGTATTTTAAAAACACTGTTGTAATGCATTGAGCCACTAAACATTGTTCTTATGACGTTTTTCTACAGAAGGAAAACATGAATTACATCCAAACACTTCAGATATAGTCTGTGTTAGTAAATGCAAGGCTACTTATGAAATCCAGGCATAAAACTATGACAACGCTTCAGATGACTGTTCTATAACCTACAGCTAATCAATCTGTCAGATTCAGGAGTGCATTACAGGTCTAAAGAAAAATATAAATGATAAATGATCTTAAATAAAATGTTGCACCATTTTACAATGAATCCCCATTTCCTGTGTATCTCCTGGAAATTACAAGAGAATCCCTGATTTCCTCACTACTGTTGAAAGAATCCAGTGTACTCCTTATGACTACAGCATTCCTCTGACTCCGTACATCTGCTGTTTGCCAGCAAGAAATCCTCCAATCCCCTCAAAACATAAAAAAATTAAATGACTGTTTCTGCCAAGAATGTGGTTTCCCTTTTTCTTTTCCTGTAAATTTGTCATCACTCAGAGTCGTGGGGGGTTCGGATGTGTTTTCTGACATTTCCCCATCCGCAACTGTAGTACCGGCAGAGGTGTCAACCATCACACTATTTTACAGTCTCTGACCTTGTACTGCAGCTGTCAGCTCTAAAATAAATGCTAAATCACTCATTTATCCTCCACTCCCTTGGTGACCTTCACATTCTTTCTGTTTTTAGCCCGAATAACCGCAAATACCCCCTTATTCACTCACCAGTGGGTGGAGGTCTGAGATCATCTGCAGCAGTCTGAGCAGGTGCTGTCTGCCTGTCTGGTCCAGTCGGGGCATCATCGCTGTAAGCTCCCGCACGTGTTGATGGATGGGCTCTGGTTGGCGTGGATATACAGATGGCAACACTCTCAACAGCATGGTGTTACCTGTCAAAACCCATAATTGTACTGTTTTTAATGCACACACAAATGAGTAAAGAAATACAATAAATGATGAACTGGACCTCCAGCAGAGAGCTAAAAAATTTGGACTGTGGTGAAAATGTGCAAGTTAGTGAGTGAGGACTGATTTATTATATGAACACTTTTCTTGAAAATGAATGCACTGTTGTTGTTGTTGTTGTTGTTGTTATTCTTCAGATTTTATTGCCCTTCGTTTCCGCATTAATCCATTTGGAAATGTCAGGCTTTTAGACACATATTGAAATGATCAGTGTGAAAAGATAAATAATGTCAATTTGACCAGGGGGGCCAAGTCGGAGCACTCACTCTGGTCCCCTGGGCTCTGCACTGGTTGGGGAAATTCCAAATTGAACCAAAACAATCGATTACAATTGGCTTAAGATTGGCAAGCAAAATTCAGCACATTGCAACCTGCAGAACCTGAGAAGTTTAAAAAATAAATAAATAAACAAAAAAATATTAAAATAAAAAATTATGTCAATACAAAAAGCAACACAGGCGCATTGTGAAAATGTACCCCGTATACATTTCTGGAGAGCACCAATTACGTAGCCATAGCTACGTACGTCTGCATTTTGTCTTTAAAATGAATGCTACGGGGCGGTATGCCACCGCTGACGGCTTCTGTTTCTTTCCTTACTATCAGCTCGATGTGGACGGCTTTTCTGCTGTTACCAGTTTTGGCTATTGGCTCGCCGAGTGCTTTTGAAAACACTGTCAGGTGGGTTTAGGGAAGGCGGAGGACAGGTCAATCGGTGCTTTTGAAAACACTGTCGGTTGGGTTTAGGGAAGGCGGAGGACAGGTCAATCGGTGCTTTTGAAAACACTGTCGGTTGGGTTTAGGGAAGGCGGGAGGACAGGTCAATTGGTGCTTTTGAAAACACTGTCGGTTGGGTTTAGGGAAGGCGGGAGGACAGGTCAATTGGTGCTTTTGAAAACACTGTCGGTTGGGTTTAGAGAAGGCGGAGGACAGGTCAATCGGTGCTTTTGAAAACACTGTCGGTTGGGTTTAGGGAAGGCAGAGGACAGGTCAATCGGTGCTTTTGAAAACACTGTCGGTTGGGTTTAGGGAAGGCGGAGGACAGGTCAATTGGTGCTTTTGAAAACACTGTCGGTTGGGTTTAGAGAAGGCGGAGGACCGGTCAATTGGTGCTTTTGAAAACACTGTCGGTTGGGTTTAGGGAAGGCGGGAGGACAGGTCAATCGGTGCTTTTGAAAACACTGTCTGTTGGGTTTAGGGAAGGTGGGAGGACAGGTCAATTGGGGCTTTTGAAAACACTGTCGGTTGGGTTTAGAGAAGGCGGAGGACAGGTCAATTGGTGCTTTTGAAAACACTGTCGGTTGGGTTTAGAGAAGGCGGAGGACAGGTCAATCGGTGCTTTTGAAAACACTGTCGGTTGGGTTTAGGTAAGGAGGTGGGTTGGTGTGTGGGTCTATTGGTTGGTCAGTCAGTCAGTCAGTTAACAGCGGTCTCTGGTGGATTTACACGAGAAGAGCAGACATGAATGCCACTTGCGAGAGAAATTTGAGATCTTAAGGGCCCCAGGGCCTTTGCTTAAAAAACTAAATTTCAACAAACAAAAAATAAACTAAATTTGCAACTATTGTTGTGCAAGAAAAATGTCCCTTTGATGTTTTAAGCAAAAACTGTGTAACACGGGCCTAAAATTTCCCTAATAACTTACGCAATGGACTTTTTAAATGGTTTACTGGAAGATTCTGCTAATAAGACATTGATGTATTAGTCTACCAATTTCTACAACCCAACTGCTACACAGATTTTACTGATCGTCCACCTACCTGGAGAAAAAAAATCTCATCATAAACTAAAATATGGTAGAAAACTCCCACCCAACATCAACCACAAATCTAATCTCAGTTCTGGCAAGTCATCTAAGTCATGGCAGTCGGTTAGCAGAAATCATTCAGAGAACAAGATGTTTCGCCTGGCTCAGGGGGGACATTTAGGCTTGCTGAAGACCTGCCCACCTGCTTCTACACACAGTGGGTGATGTTAATGAAGGATTAGGGCTATACATAACCTTCCGTAATGAGACAGCTGGGGAAATGTTACTGGCCTCAAGATAGTTAATAGAAGAAACGGACAATCATTCATTTACTTTCAAAGACCACATGCGATAAGCTGTTTAATCTTTGCCAGGTGCTTTGGCAGAAGATATTTTTATAGTTTTAGAGAAATGCATCCTCCAAAGAGCTCAACTAAAAGTAAGTACAACTAAAAGTAATATGAGACATATTCATTCCCATATAAAGCTTTTCTACATACTTATGCTTGCGATATAAATCAAAATTTCAATTACCCCCTTCATCTTGATCAATCAACTTTGTCATTTAAGGAATCTATCGTAGGTGTTACCTTTATAACCGAGTTGGTCATAATCACAATGAAGGTGTTGCAGAATAAAACTTGTAAAGTAAAATAGTAATATTTACATGTTCAACATATTTTTAGCATCTGATGCGATTGTGATGTGAATGTGATTGTTTATCAACTATGTGTAGACTGAGACATAGCTTTAAAAAAATTCGGTGTTAACAATTGAGATACTTTTTCTTCACGTCACTACACTTAACCTTAATATCATACATTTTATTTATAAAATGAAGTGAATTAAGATGTAATTATAAGTTTATTTGTCGCCATCCAGAAGCTGTGATAGTGGAGAGAGTTTAATTTGTGAACATCCACATTCTTTTCAGTTATCCTGTTAAACATTTTCACAAAACACACTGAACAATCGTTTTGTGAGTCTCCAGTCAATGACTCACAGATTAAATAATCCAGTCAGAGCAAATCTCCAGTCAAAGACTCACTGATTTAAAGGACCCAGTCAGAACAAATCTCCAGCTAATGACTCTTTGATTCAAATGATCCAGTCAGAGCAAATCTCCAGTAAAGGACTTACTGATTCAATTGATCCAATCAGAATGAGACTCCAGTCAACCACTCATTGATTTAAACGTTCCAGTCAGAGCGAGTCTCCAGTCAAAAACTCACTGATTTAAAGGACCAAGTCACAAGGTTAATGACTTACTGATTCAATTGATCCTATCAGAGTGAGACTCCAGTCAACCACTCATTGATTTAAACGTTCCAGTCAGAGCGAGTCCCCAGTCAAAAACTCACTGATTTAAAGGACCAAGTCACAAGGTTAATGACTTACTGATTCAATTGATCCAATCAGAGTGAGACTCCAGTCAACCACTCATTGATTTGAATGACCCAGTCAGAACAAATCTCCAGTTAGTGACTTCAAATGATCCAGTCAGAGCAAATCTCCAGTCAAAGACTCACTGATTTAAAGGACCAAGTCAGAAGGTTAATGACTTACTGATTCAATTGATCCAATCAGAGTGAGACTCCAGTCAACCACTCATTGATTTGAATGACCCAGTCAGAATAAATCACCAGTTAATGACTCTTTGATTCAAATGATTCAGTCAGAGCAAGTCTCCAATTAATGACTCTTTGATCCAGTCAGGGTCAGACTGCAGTCAATAGCCACTGAATCAAATGATCTAGTTAGACTGACTCACCAGTCAACAACTCTCGCATTTAAGTCATCTATAGTCAGAGTAAGTGTTCAGATAAGGATTTGCTGATTCAAATGATTTGGTCAGTGCAAGTCTACAGTCAATGACACACAAATGAGAGGGTCAGTGGTGTGTTTCCTAAAGGCGATTATATTCCCAAGTTCCAAAATAACTTGCAACAATAGTTGACTAACGACGCTTTTGGGAAATGCAGCCCAGACAGAATCTCTAATTAAAGATTCAGTCCATTCCCAAAACTGCCTCTGTATAAGCCAAGAAAAGTAACTTAGTAATGCTGAATTTTAAAATGTATTATTGCAAATGAAAATCATAAATCAACTGTAAAGTTGAGCTTTTTAAATCCCCTGTATGAAATGCTTGAATGTGGACATGTCTAGATTTGTGTATTACTGCCTGAATGTGGTAGGTTTTATTTAAAAACTAAATATAATGTAAAAATAATATAAATTATTGGCCTATTTATCTTGCTGCTGCAAAATTGGCCTTAATAGACAAAAAAAAATAGCATGTTTTTACAGCATTGTTCATAACATCTTAACAGTATTTTTTCTTCGCACATTTTTAAACATGTTTTTAAACATTTTTAGACTATCATTTTTATTTTAGAACTGAATTATCACTACTTTTAACAGTAGTAATTAGTGCATAGCAATTTTTGGTAATAAAATGGTAATTAGTAATATATAACAACTTTTAATAAACCATTTTAAGTATAAAAAAATTTAATCAAACACTTTTTTTAACCTTTACTCAAATACAAATGCATAGGAGTCATTTTCAATGGAGTAATATATTATTAGAGTATCTGTACTTTTCAACATAGGCTCATTCTGAAAACGCAGCCCTACAGTATATACACTTCTGGAGATCATGAATTATGTAGCCAGAGGAACATATGGCTGCATTTCTTCTTTAAAATAAACGATACGAAGCGGTATGGCGCCATTCCTTTTCCTCTGTTACCAGTTTGTCCAGTGGCTCGTCGTGTACGTCGGAAGATTTGAGACTCAAGAATAATGGATCCAAAAAGCAGGTAAGACAAAAGTAAAAAAATAAAACAAACAAGTAAATAATAGGGTGAGAATGTGGTCAAATCTGAAAATGTGGTGAAAAATCAGGTGAGGGCTTTTCTTTTTCTGGATTGCTTTTGAAAACACTATCGGTTGGGTTTAGGGAAGGAGGTGGGTGTGTTGATCGGTCAGTTGGTCACTCAGGCTGCATTTACACTGCAGATCTTGATGGTCAATTCCGATTTTGTGACTGTATCCAATTTTTTTGCTGACTTACATCATCTTTTAAAAGTGACTTGAATCCGATTGTCTGCATTTAAACAGCACACGGCAAAGGCGCAATGACCACGAAAAAAAAAGAGCGGGCGCTGACTGACAGCTGATAATAAAAGAGCGCTCTTTTCTCCATTCTTGTTTTTAATGTGTTCACAGGGTTTAATCTTTTTAAGTGAAGTTTATTTATAAACTAATTTCGAGAGGATCACGTTCTTATGATTGCTTGCGACTGGTCCCTCATTATCCAATTTATGATTCACCAATCAGACGATTCCTAAGCCACTATAAATACCCTAAGTTACATATAACAGCCATCTTCGTTTTGAAGTATCCCTCTTTCCACCCCTACTGCTCTTCCTTTCCTAGATGGGTGGCACAGTGGCTCAGTGGTTAGCACTGTTGCCTCATAGCAAGAGCGTCACTGGTTCAAGTCCTTTCCAAGCCAGTCGACGTTTCTGTGTGGAGGGAGGGAGCCCCAGGCTTGAGGATCTTAAGAGCTCAGGGCTCTCTCCCAGGACAGCATGCCAAACATGTTTTATAATCTAAGTGTGAACTCTTGAAAATCTTTTTCACAAGTTGTTTTACTATAGTTTATGACAGAGAAGTTCTCATTTGACCATCTTCTTTTAATCTAGCCATTTTTAAATCAGCAGGCATCTTAATGTCATGTCCATAGCGTGATTTATGCATGTGACGTATGCCACACTTTTATAATAGTTTATATTGGTTACGTGGCGGATGTTGCGAGTTCTCATTCGCATTAACATGCTTAAATACTTGTGCTATATGACATTATTTTTTAGTTCTCGTGTATGAAATTTAAGGTTTGGCACTCAGCTGAAGTCTGTTCCAAAATGAAAGTGTCAGAATTTTTGTCATTCGCTAAAGTATTCAATGATGATGTGCGACTTGCACTGACAGGTGAAAATCTGATCTACTGTTTACATGGAAGACACGAGGGCATGGATCCGATTCTTATCGGATAAATTTCCACATATGAACAAGGCCTGAGTCTGATTTGAGTACATCGGAATCCATGTGATTTTGTCCTGCTTACATGTACATGGGCCATATCCGATCTGTGCCACATGGGAGAAAAAAATCAGAATTGAGTCACTTGAACCATGCAGTGTAAATGCAGCCTAAGTCAATTAGTCGACAGTGGCCTCTGGTGAATTTACATGAGAAAAGCAGGCGCGAATGGCACTCGCGAGAGAAATATGAGATCTGAAAAAGAGTACACAGCGGCCTCTGGCGGATTCGCGAAAACAAAAACTGCAAAAAATGTACCTCCTGGGACATGTTTGGCGCTCTCCAGAAATAATAATAATAATAATAATAATTCCTTACATTTATATAGCGCTTTTCTAGACACTCAAAGCGTTTTTCACATTGGGAGGGAATCTCCTCATCCACCACCAGTGTGCAGCATCCACCTGGATAACACGACGGCAGCCATATTGTGCCAGACCGCACACCACACACCAGCTGATTGGTGGAGAGGAGACAGAGTGATGAAATCAATTATGATATGGGGATGGTTAGGAGGCCATGATGAACAGAGGCCAGTGGGCAAATTTGACCAGGATGCCGGGGTTAAACCCCTACTCTTTTTCGAAGAACATCCTGGGATTTTTCACGACCACAGAGAGTCAGGACCTCGATTTAACATCTCATCCGAAGGACGGTGCTCACTGAGCAGTATAGAGTCCCCTTCACTATACTGGAGCGTTTGGACCCACACAGACCGCAGGTTGAGCGCCCCCTGCTGGCCTCACTAACACCACTTCCGGCAGCAACCTAGCTTTCCCATGTAGTCTCCCATCCAGGTACTGACCGAGTGCAGCCCTGCTTAGCTTCAGTGGGCGACCATGTGAGAGAGTTGCAGAGAGCTAGCTGCCGAAATGTAAAGTGGTACGTAATCAGAATGAGCCTGGGTTGGTACTTTCACTCCAGGACAAGATTTGTGGGTTTACTTCAATTATCAATTAAAAAAATGGCACAACCAAAAAAAGTGATGCACAATGAAAAATATTCCATCCTCAAAACCATATACATAACATTTTATTTAATAATTAATATCTGCACTGCTGTAAAGTCATTTTGCTTGTCAGAAATGTTCCTTTAAATTAGCTGAACTAGTAAAACATTTCGTTCAGTACAGCAAACAACAAAGTGCACTCCATGTACAATACATGACAAAAACAGATTTCAAGGGAATGATAAATATCCAGGTGTTCATTTTAATATTTCCTTCCTTCTCAGCCCACCTCTCGAGTTGTAGGTGTGAGGTAGTCATGGAACATACAGCTGCATTTCAAATCTCGATTAGAGGAGCTCATTGTCTGAGCTTTGAGTCCATTATGGTGTAGGTGCTGTGGGAATTTCCTCATCAGCGCTTTTCATTCCAAGATGGCAGATCGACGGCATTAGCCAAGATTGACCTACCGCTGTGTTCCCTTCAGACAACGAGAGCAGTCATTAACATTTGTACTGTCCAGTGAGTAGCCCTCCCCTGAGTTCACATTCAGATACGCCTCTGTAGTTTTTTTGCACCACAAAAGTATTATCATCAACAGAGAACCGCATTACTGTGGGAAATGAGATACTGAGGGAATATGCTCGCCGTCACTGACAATTCATGCAGATTTTGAGAATGCTGATAAGCTAAATGACTCTTAATGGACCAAAATAAGGGGCTGTTTACAGGACATTTTCAGCTAAAAAGCAAAAATTTTATGCATTTTGCCTGTTCGTTTACACAACAATGGCAGTTTTGTGACTGAACATGGGTTTCAAAGTGGACATTTTTGAAAACACTGCCGTTTTTCTGACTAGCACAAAAAAACTATCCAGGCTCATTATTGATACGTTCCCATATATAAATTTTTTGACAGCGCAAAATATGTTCCAGGAGGTACGTTTTTTTTGCAGTTTTTGTTTTTGCGAATGCACCAGAGGCCGCTGTGCACGCTTTTTGAGATCTCAAATTTCTCTTGGAAATGCCATTCGCGCCTGTTGTTCTGCATAATTCCACCTGAGGCCGATGTCGATTGACTGACTGACCGACCTACCGATAGCCCCACCCACCCCCTTCCCGAAACCCAACCGATATTGTTTTAAAAGCACAGATTGACCTGCCCACCGCCTTTCCTAAAACCAACCGATAGTGTTTTCAAAAGTAATCCTCACGTCGGCTGGATTTTTACGAGGTTTTCAGATATTACCAAGTTCTCACCCTGTCATTTACTTCTTTGGAACCGTTGTTTGATGGACTCCAACCCTGTCATCCCGGTTAACTCCTCTCTGCGTCTCAAGTCTGCCGGCATATGCGGCGAGCCTCTGGGCAAACTGGTAACAGCGAAAAAGCCATCCACATGGAGATAAGCGGACAGCTGGTAGCGCGAAAAGAAACAAGCCTTCTGCGGCATCATACCACCTTGTATTGTTCATTTTAAAGACGAAATGCAACCATACGTAGCTCTGGTTACATAATTCGAGCTCTCCAGAAATGTATACGAGGGTAGGATTTCAAAATGAGCCTGTGTTTGAAAAAAAGTGATCTTCTCTCCACTGGTTCCCAGTCAAGTTCAGGATTGATTTTAAGATTGTATACCTGGTTTTTAAAGGTATACACAACTCATCCCCAAAATACTGTAAATCAGTGAGCTCTTAGAGTCTAATACATCAACCAGGTCACTCAGATCAGGTAATAAGTCATTGTTGACCACAAAAAATCTAAAGGCAACCACAAATTTGCTGTGGTATGCCCAAAAAAGTTAAATTTAACACCTTTAAAGGTTTTTAGGTCACAGTTGAAGACATATTTGTTTAGTTTAGCATTTGACATACTCATACACTTTGTTGTCCATGTCAGTTGTATATTTTACATTTTTATGTTTTATGTGAAGCACTTTAATGTAGAAATGACTAGGAATAATAAATGGCAGAAAACGGTCAAACTACTTGCTTTACAAACAAGTGTGTTCATGACTTTACATAAAAAGTAAAATAATATAATAAGAAAATATCAGTTTGCCACATGAAGCAGCATAACGAGCTGTTTTTAACCTCTAAATATCAAGGGAAGTGAATGAGACCGAAAGTCTCGAGCCAAAAGGATTCCAATGGCTGCAGATGCTAGTATGTGAAGAATAAGGTCAATATAAATAAAGAAGTTAAAGTTGTTGTGTCTGTGTAAACATCGAAAACAAGAGTCTATGAAAAAGAAGACATTATGCACGTGCATATGTGTTGAGGGAGGTATAGATTCAAGGCAAGTGCAAGCAAACACACAATAAACAGAAATACTAGACGGGTATATGAAATACAGCATTTTTAGCCATTTTCGCAGATGTGTATATGCAGAGTGTTTTGAAAATCTTGTCGTGTAAATGGAAACTTTTTTTAAAATGCAAGGGAAACACTTTTATATTTTTAGCTACATCATCGTCATGTAAATGTAGCTTAAGGACTTGTTGGTGTGCCCATGGTGTTGCAAACCTGGCTGACATAAGCAGAAAAATTCATCTGTTGATGTAAAATGCACTCTGAGTTGCAGACATATTAATGTCGACCTCACAAAGGGTACATGTCATGGGGGCCTTCTGCTTCCATAAAACTCCACTTTGGTCCTGCATATGAAATAAATCAATCCTGTACTGGCCCCAGAGCTTTAAAGGGCACCAAATTATTTGCAGTTGGGTGTGGAGTCTTTGTTTCTGGGGAAATGCGCGTGACTGTGAAAGTGGTGCCTGCCATTTGCACAAAAATGACAGCAAATTTCCATGAAGCAAACTCCAGCACCCCCAACCCCCCTCCTCCCCAACCATCCATAGTAGAAACAAGAAATACTATGGAAGTCAATGGCTAATTTTTTCAATATTCTTCAGTTTTATCTTCCTTTGTGTTCAACAGAAGAAAGCAACTCAAACATGTTTGGAATAGGTGGCGGAAGAGTAAACAGTGGCAGAATTTTCATTTTTGAGTGAATAAGAAAATGTAAAACAGTTTTGCACAAACAGTCGTATCAATTAATCAGATATTTAGGGTTTTTGAATGGGGGTCCTGATGAGCAGATCTAAATCTGGAACCAGAAGCATCTTTGGTTTATAGGAACACCATTTGGACTACAAGAAAGTAGTTGGGTATATGACAAGCGCTAGACAAGGGACTTGGCTTTATGCCTATTCGCTTTTACAGAAATCTGAACTCACTGGTGGTCTCCAGGTCACTATACAAGGCTGCTACTTGCTAGTTAGCTGCAAAACAGACCCCAGCTTTTGAAAATCTGATTACATATGAAAAACATTCACATATGCCAAACATACTGTAGTTAAAGATAAGAGTGATTCCCTGTCAAAGGAAAAGACTGCTCAAAAAACGTGGGCCTGAAAATATAAATGACTGCCATATTGAGGGCTGGATGCAGTAATGGGGGTTAAGATCGAAGTCAGGAGAAGGGAGAAGTAGTCATGGGAAGCATCCTTAACAAATGTGAAGGAATGAGTTTAAGAAATATGTTTAAGATCGTCTAAAAGCTGATTCAATGTGATGTGATGTCATCCATCCATCCATTTTCAACAGCTCAGTGTTAGCAGGGAGCTCAGTCTTCCCTCTCCACAGACAATGCCTCCAGCTCTTCCAGGGGGATCCCAAGGTGTTCCGCAGGCAAGCAGAGACATAGTCCCACCAGCATGTAGGCATCTAGGAGACATCCGAAACAGATGCCCGAGCCACTTCAACTGTCTTCTCCTGATGTGGAGAGCTCTCACCCTCTGTGAACCTGTGTAGATCAGTTGATCCATCAGTGGATCGCTTGTATGTCAACTCATAGACACCCCAGTGGATCGGTGTGACTTTGAATCACTCCCTATCCCTGCACCGGTGTTTGAACTCGATGAACATCAGTGAAGAGTGGTGACCTTCACAGGCATTACAGTCATTTCTGTTGAGCACTTGAACACAAGGGTCACTCAGTGGTGTTTAAGTACGCGCTCTACAGTTAGCGGGAAATGGATGTTTTTTTACATTTCAGTACCGATTGGTACCAAAATTCCAGTATCGTGACAACACTAGGGTGCGCCCTGCCACCATGGTGAGGAAGCTTATTTCAGTTTCTTGTATTCAAGATCTTGTTATTTTGGTGATGACCCAAAGCTCATGAGAAAAGGACTGTACTGTAGATTGACCAGTAAATCAAGAGCTTTGACTTTGAGCTCAGCTCCTTCACCACCACAGACCAGTACATTGATCACATTGCTGATTCCACTGAACCAATCCATCTGTCAATCTCACGCTCCATCCTTCCCTCACTCATGATCAAATCCCCAAAACACTTGATGTGATGTCATTTTAAACACAAAATCAGGCCAAAACCAAACTGTATTTTGAATTTGGTGCAGTAGGTAGAAACAGCTTGTCAAAGTGAGCTTTTCAGAAAAGTTTGCTCTAGTAGTAAACTGCTATTGGCATTTGATTACGTAATAGGTGGTTAATGGTCTTGGCTTCCATAATCTTTCACATTAAACAAAAATTTTGCCTGTCGTTGTCACGGATGTTTAGGCAACACAGGCTCATTGTGGATACGTACCCAGGTCTACATTTCTGGAGATTGCAAAATATGTACACAGAGGTACGTCTAGCTGCATTTCTTCTGTAAAACGCTATGGGGTGGTATGACGCCGCCGACATCTTCTGTTCCTTTTAGTGCTACCGCTGACGGCTTACCTCGATATGGACAGCTTTTCCAGTGTAACCAGTTTGCCCAGTAGCTCACCCCGTATGCTGATAGACTTAGGATAAAGAGCGGAGTGGACCGCGATAACAGAGTTCAAGAAGAACAGTTCCAGAAACCAGGTAAAACAAAAGCAAAAAAATAAATAAATAGCAGGCTGAAAATGTGGTATATCTGAAAATGTGATAAAATCACGCGGCCACAGCGGCTGTTCTTGTCTAGATTGTTTCTAGATTTGAAAACACTATGGGTTGGGTTTAGGGAAGGGGGTGGGGGGGGTCATTCAGTCAGTTTGATCGGCTAAAATGCATATTGAGGCCCCTGGTGGATTTATGCGAGAAGGGATCGCACGTACAAGAGAAATTTGAGATCATCAAAAAGTGTACACAGCAGATACACTTTTGGTGGATATGTAAAAATGCAAACTACAAGCAGACTTACCTCTGAGTACATATTTGTCTTCACAAATGTAGACCTGGGTACGTATCTACAATGAGTCTGCGTTTTGTTTAGGACAAAAGGTAACACTTTATTCTGATGGTCCATTTGAGTATTAGTAGACTGTCTGCTTAATATCTGTTGATACTGACATTTAACAGTCCTTCAACAGACATTTAACTGACTATAAGAAACTTTGCAAGTACATGTCAACTTACACTAACCCCAACCCTAACAGTCTACTTATAATCTAATGAGAATTAATTGACATGTAGATGCAATGTAACTTATATTCAACAAACGGACCATCGAAATAAAGTGTTACCGGACAAAAACTCCTTTTACCATGGAAAAGATCTCAGCATCACGTCACATCGAGTTAGGACATGATGTAAGGGTTAAATTACTGTCATGGTCTTGAATAATATTCCTATTAAACAATCATTTTCCTTTGATTTTATCCATATGTTATAGTAAAGACATGGGGTGGTATTTATGACTTAACAGAGAACAACTTACATTAAATACAGAAATTCCCAAGACTTTTCCAGACCACTATTTCACAATTCATTGCTATTTCCAGGTTTCCTTACATCTTTCCCAACATCCTCCCCCAACATCTCTCCCTCTCTCTCATGTGCGTGTGCTACGGGAGCTAAACAACAATATGACTACCCAAACTACCTCCAACGAAGAATTTCTCACTGGAGAAACTCTCTCTCTCTCTCTCCCCCACCACTCTCTCTCACTCTCTCTCTCTCTCAGCGCAATGTTTATATAGACCACAGAGCTGCTCTATCAGGCTCAGTTGCCTTTCAGCTGCAGTTCACCAAACAAGCAGGAGTCCAGCCAATCAATTGCTCAGCATATAACAAGGAGGACCATCAGAGAGGACAAAGACAATTATACACAAAAACTGAGTCTTGCTCACATTCACACATGGCCAGCAAGTCCATGCGGACATTCCTCCAGGCCATGTGTCTGGTGGCTTCATTGTCCATGGCCGTATCTGACAATTATGACGATGAAATCGAAGAGGGCTTTGGACACAATTATTTTAACGAAATACCTGATGAGGACCAGTCAGAAGGTGAGTAATCATTAGAAAGAAATATTTAATTGCAATCAGTGTTAGAGGTGAGATAAAGAGATATGGAAGTGCTGACAGGACAAATAAACAGGATTAAATATACAGTAATTCCACTACCTTTCAGAGAAGAGTTAAATTAGCAAGGAGAAAGACATTTGTGAATGCTGGAATATTTCTTGTAGTTTAACAGAATGCATGATGCCAATTACATGAAGATTTTGATTGTGCATTAACTGATTGATTACTGTCTTTTGAGTATGCCAAACAGAAAACGATGGAGTGACACAGAAAGAGAGAAAATTGGAAAATTAAAAAATAGTTGATAATCTGAAACTTTATAAGGAATTTTGCTATAGTAAGAGGACACATAATAAACTCTTACTACTATCTTTGGCTATTAACATGCATATTACATGCCTGTACGTATAGTAATTATAAAGTACATATTCTACATGATCTTATTCTACATCCCTAATCCTAAACCAATACCTAAACCCAACTACTACCATAATAACTATTATTAAGCAGCAAATTAGGAGTTTTTTGAAGCAAATCATTAATAAGTTGTTAATAGTGACAATTGAACCTTCAAATAAATTGACAATAAAGTTTACCATGTCGAATTAAAGCAAAAGAGCTCATCCCTTAATTAGTGAAAATTTGCATATAATAAATCTGATAATGAAATGCATCTCACGCTGTAAAAATGCAGTGTTCCACACAATTCCTTCATGTTGTCCCAACACAAATCGATTAAGTTAACTTTATTGTTTTTACAAATTTAAGTGGATAGAACATAAAACAATGAAGTTGTCCCAAAATAAAACTCCAGAATTAAGTTGATTCAGCTCATTTTAAATTAGTTTGAACAAACAGCAAAAATAATGTTTGAGTGTATAATGAAATGCTACGTTTTAAGGACACATTTTTTCAATTTTGAAGAAGTCAATTTTAGATTGTTGTCAGCAAAGTTATTTGTACTTCAAACACTTGTTTCTATATTAGTGAAGTCCCTTTTAAATATTTGACACTTTTTGACATTACTGTGAGGAGGCTTAGTAAATTATTGGTTGCAATATTTTATTGTTTTTATTAAAGCTGATGTTCTTTAATGAGAGTTATGCAGACCCATATACTCAAAAGTTTGTTTCTTGCTTGTTCAAACTACTTAAATAAAATGAACGGAAACAACCCAATTATTGAGATTTTCTTTGGACAACTTAATTTTTTTATGTATAACCTACTTAAATTTGTTAAGCTAACTTAATCGATTTGTGTTGAGACAACATGAATGATTTATGTGGAACCCTGCAGTTTTTTTGTGAGTATGTTTACATGGGCACCAATAATCCGATTTTAATCCGATTAAGACAATACTCTGATTAAGAGCCTACTATGTAAACAGCGATTTTTTAATAATTTAATCTCATAATCGGTCATAATCGAACTAAACAAAAATCGCATTAGGACATGTGGAGTATGATGATTTGAGTTGCATTATTGAAGTTCAGTGCTGACATGTAAACACCGCAATCAAACTATTATCATAGTGTAGGATTTTCGCCGCATTTTGTGAGAGGATATTCCATACACACACAGCTGTTTGACATTATTCTATACACTTAACGAGTCAGTAAAGGACCACAGACACTCACATTGCGAGATGCAGAGGTTTTTTTCCATACGACGTGCGGTATCAAATTCCATTAAAACTACACTCTTCCAGCAGTTCATACTCGCATCCAATATCTCATTTGAAAATGAAAGTGCCAAACTGTAGTTAAAGTTGACAAATTAAAAATGCAACACCCAAAATTACATGAAACTCCAAAGGAAATGTGGATAGCTTGGTGACAATGACGTTAATCGAATTATGTGCTAAAACATGCAAAACGGGATCATGAAAGGAACATTTAAAAAGCAACTCATGTAAACACCTTAATTATATTATCGTCTTAGTCAGATTAAGGCAAATAATTTGATTACTGATGTCCATGTAAACGTAGTCAGTGTGGCACACTTCATAATGAACGCTTTACACATAGTATCACCTGAAACACATCTCATATAAACATACTTTTCTCTCTTTCTGTGTTTGTCTTTTCTCTCTCAGATGAGACCCCCACACCGTCCCCTGAACCCTGCAAAAATACAGCCTTTACCAAATGGGATAAACTCTTCACAATGCTGGAAAATTCCCAAATGAAAGAAAACATGCTCCTGCAGTACGCAGATGATATCATCAAGGTGGAGCTGCAGAATCTGAGAGGAGAAATGATACAGTTTGTGGCACAGTATGGCGGCTCTTGCTCATCCGCAGTTGAGAGCTCAGTTCGACGGGCCGGGACTCAAACAGAGTCACGTCTGCAGAACGCACTGGACCGAGCGCGAGAGGTTTCAGCTGATCGGTACGAGCAGCATGATGCAGTCCTGCAGCAGCTACTGGCAGTCAGCGTAAACCAGGCCGCACAGCTGGATCGACTGGAGAAGGGCTGCTTAAAATCGGGGGCTTTCAAAAACATCCAAACCCGACATCTCATGCAGGATGTGACAGAGACAGAGAATGGTGGGAAGTTGGAGAAGAGTCTGGAAACTATCTCCAGTGAGCTGCAAAGCATCCGGGAACAGCTGAGCCTTTACACCAGATCAGCTTTTGCTAATAAGCTTCCATCAGGTGAGACGATCTATAGATATGTTTCCTACCTCCTATTTGTTTGCACATTTTGGAATATTGCATAAAAAAATGCTTGATGGAAATGCCAAGCATAACATTTGCATAAAAACCTATGCACACAACTAAGTAGGATAAACTTTCTATTCGATAAGAAAAAATGTGCATGAACTACAATGGAAACACATTTACTAAAAGTCTAGCATGTGCATTAAAAAGGTCATGTGATTTTGTTTTTAACAGATGGTAAAAATGTTTTAGGGGATAAAACATTAATGGACAAACCAGCAGACTGACCACATCCTTTGGTCATTCTAAAATGCTTTAGCCAAAGTCTGTCAAGTGGCTCCGTATTATTACCACACAGAACTGTCTTCAGTGACTGCACTCCCAAAGAGCAGTCTCATTCCTCCAAAATGCATTTTGTCTTCTTCTTCTTATGCTGTGTTCACACCAGACGTGGCACGTGCGAATAAATTGTGCCATTCGCGCATAAATAGACGTGTGAACATTACTCGATTCATTAGCGCGTCAAATTCACTTCACAATAGATGCGGATTTGCGGCAGGCCTTCTGTCTAGCTTTGGTGCTAAATGGCTAACATGGATTTTATTGAGATAGTAGCTGTCCTTTATGTGCTTTAGAAAGGCTGAAAAACAGCGTAGATTTGTTTGAGTCCACTAGAAACTTTCAGAGGTGCACCCAGAGTTCATCAACTCCTCCAGAAACTATACCTGGAAGATGGAAGCATTGAGCAGTCCTTCAGACTGAGCCGAGGTCAGTTTGATGAGCTGTTGTCCGTTGTCGGCAAGAGGATTTCCCCTCAGGACACCAGCAACAGGCGATATGTCATAATCACAAAAAGAGCAAGCTCCTGATTGGTTAACATGGTGCAAATGTCTGCTGAAGTTCAGATTTTCCAACTCGATCAATTCACGTGATTCATACGTTAAGCAAGTCAGATGCTCAAAATGCTCAACTCGTGCCTCTTTATTCCTGCGAATCGCGTCATTTGCGTCACCTCACTCGTGCGAATCGTGACGCAGGATGTCAATTCACATTGCATTGACTTGCGTCTTTGCATTGATTTAACATGTAAATCACACGCGCTTGACACTTCATCCGCGTCTGGTGTGAATGCACCATTAGGCACAAGTAATTTATTATACAAGTAAAATAGCCCGCAGTGGCTTCTCCTGACCAGCAAATTCCATTTTTCTTTTTGATATTTGGCACCAGTGCTTTATTTATGTTTAAGCAATATTTTAGTTCAATTCTAATGTTTGTATGAAAACGTATGATGTACAGTAGATGTAGCAAGCAAACGCAGCACTTTATTAAGAGACAAGAAGAGGAAATGATCATTTTAGAAAGGCAAAATTCAAGAAACATTCTAACTGGATTTAAAACTTGCGTCACCTAAAGGATGACTCAAAAGTTTACCAATGAGCAAAAAATGGTTCTGATAACAGACCACACTGTGTATAGGAAAGGAAAACCAATTTATGTCATTGGTTCTGAACAACAAAGCAGCACGCTCCAACTTCAACACCCTCAGCAAGTATGTTGCTTTGTTTGAGTTAATCTTTTGAGCTCAATTTGGACAGGACTGAAACAGACCGCCAAGGTGACGATTCTGCTTTGGGGCTGTAAATTCTGAGCTGTAAATCTGCGATTTATACAAACCACATGCTACGATCAAACCACCAGCCAACTTAGCTGACTAACACAAACATAGAGTATGTCAACTCATACGACCCCTGAGCAGACCACCATCATCACCCCAAAGTAGTAGGTTGATATCCCCCAAAATCTGATAAATGTTTAACCCCCCTAAGACTTTCTCAGAGCTCCTACTGAGCTGGGAAACAAGCGTTGTCTGCATCGAGAAAAGCTTTCACCTTGTCAGCAAGCCGGATACAGTTTCTAGTCAACTTAAGCTAAAAATGATTTAATCTGCGATACCCATGCCTTCTCCATTAAATAGCTTTGTAGAGGTAGAGTAAATGCAAGACAGAAGGGGGTATAATTATTAACAGCCATGCAGGGCGACCACACCAAAGCGTCCAGGGGGGAAAACAGAACCAGATGAGATTGTTTAAAGAATGACTTTGCCTCCCTCCATCTTCCCAATGCAGGAAACCCAAGACAAATGTAATGAAAATATTATAAGCTACGGTAGGAAAGGAGAGCTGTGGCCTGTCATATCAAAGCAATCACCTATAGGAGAGAAAATGGACCTACCCAAACCCCATTAATTCCTTTTACAACTGTTACTCCTAGTTAAAAATCCTCTAAATGGTTATGCAAGCTAATCATGTACAAAACTGGCCATCCGTATAAAACATGCTCATGCAAGTTTGAACTTACAATATGTAACTGCAAAAAGAATATTCTTCTTGGGTTCTAACAGACACATTCTTATCATATTCAGAAGTTAATAAATATTAATAACAAAAGCAAAAAATTCATACACCGTATCTTGTGTTCTGCTCTTTTAGCAGGCTCACTTGTAGCAAAACTTGGACGGGATCCACAATGACTAAATGTTTACTCTGAAAATCATTACTCTGAATACCGCTATTACACTATAAAGGATGGACTGAAGATTACATCACAAAAACTGACCTTTTATTAAAAGAAAAGATTATACTTTGTGATGGAGCCTCCTTAAAAGATTTGTACAGTGTAAAGGTTATTCACAGAAAATGATAAGTCTTCCACAACCATGGTTAGTGCGAGTAGGACATGTTCTTGGATAAACATCCATGTTGATCATGGACCAACATTCTAATCAGCCAATCAGCTTTAAGGGATACGTTTACAGCTTATGTTCAATTTTATTGTACAAATTGATAAGGATTATTTTATATAGTCCAGGGATGGGATGTGTAAATATCCTGTTGATATTTAGAAATCTTGCTGTATTTATCTTTTAAACGCACAATTTTTTTTCACATGGTAAATCGTTTTCTATGGTGTGTATATTTTCAAAAAACGTATGTGTTGTTTATATTGTTCATATTTTACAAGTGTTATTTCTACCTGTATGAAGATAACAAATACCAACAACCCTGTTATAAGAGAAACATTTTTTGTGCTCATAGCTAGTGTGTATGAAAGATCATTTATTTCTGCAGTCCATCATAGATTGCTTTTATTAAATTATAACAGCTTACATCACACAGTTTTTTAATAAACTGTACATTATTACGTGTTTTTAAATGTAAGTGCTTTATATTAGCGAGCTTTTGTTATAGTGCAGATAACGGCGGTCAAATGAGAAGTTCAGGGGGCGTGGTTGATTTGATGTACAAGCGTTTGGTTGGAAGCTTGATTCCGCGGCTCCACCTCTGGCTCCATCTGGTAGTCCCTTCTGCGCATGCCCAGGCTTCAATTTCAGCAGTCTTTTGCGACAGATTGTGCCCGTCATGAGGCGATTCGATTTCAGTTTTGTGTCGTCCATATTGTTTTACAGTCATTGGTAGATTCATTCGGTGCCATGTGTGGGTTCATTAGATCATTCAGAGGTACAATCAGCTCTGTGAGTTCATCAACTCCTTCAGAAGCTGTGGCTCGATGATGAGCACATTCAGCGGTACTACCGGCTGAGCCGGTCTCTGTTTGATGAGCCGTTGTCCTGTGTCGGTAGGAGAATTTCCCCTCAAGACACCAACTACAGGCTCTACGTCATAATCACACCCCTACTAGACCAAGCTCCTGATTGGTTAACGTGGTGTGAAAGTTCGGCAAAGTTCAGATTTACCTACTCTAGCAATTCCCACGAATTCTGGGTTAAGCGCATCAAACACACATCATTCGCACCTCCTCATTTGCGTGAATAGCGCCACAGGATGTCTTATCATATCTATGCATTGATTTAACATGTAAACACTGAAGCTTGACTCTTCATCCAAGTCTGGTGTGCACATACCATAACAAGAATAAACTAATTTAGCTAACAATATAATTTACCTCTCTCAATTCTGCTTTCTCTCCAGGATGTGACACTGGACTGCTCTTCCCCACACGTTCATCCACAGCTCATGCTGAAGTCTCACCCCATGGATTGCCCAAGACCAATGCCGTCACCATATGCCTTTGGGTGAAACCAACTCAGGTCTTCAACAAGACCATCCTCTTTTCGTACAGCACAACTGGCAATGCCTACGAACTCCAGTTGGTGTTGAGTGGACAGAGTGCATCATTTACTGTAGATGGTGAAAGCCATTTGGTGGAAGCTTCAGGAGCAGTGCAAGAGGGTCAGTGGGGGCACCTTTGTGCGTCCTGGAGCTCACAACAGGGCTTGGCCTCTTTGTGGGTGAACGGTCAACAAGCTGCAAGCTCCCCCGGTGTAGCTGAGGGTCATGAATTGCGCAGCAAAGGAAGTATCCTTCTTGGACAAGAGTACGGACGTCACTATAAGCACCTCAGTACACCCGACACATTTGACGCAGAGCTGGCCTTCACAGGAAAGATGACCGGAGTAAACATGTGGGACCGTGTTTTGGATCCAAAAGAGATATCTCAACAGGCCAGGCTGGACGGGACTGCTTGTGGTATCCATGGTAATGTTGTGGCATGGGGTGTGTCTGACATTCAGCCAAAAGAGGGTGTCAAGTTAATATATTAATTTCTATACTATCATAAACCACCTGAGCCCTGCATACCAATCAGCTGCCAAGCAAGCATTTAGTTGTGTTCAAAAGAAGTCTAATAGTCTTCAAATAGATGTGGCTAAAACAAGGCTAAATTTGGGAAAATCTTATAGATGTCCAAAATTAGACTATGCACCAAATAGACAAGAATGAATGACTACATGTCAAGTGTGTATAATCTGTCTATCTGATGACTAGTTTATTTTTGGACTATTGTTAGACGTCTATTAAATAGACAGTCCACGTTTAGCCTTGTTTTAGCCAAGACATCTATCCTAGCAGGCACAGGACACATCAAGATTGACGTTGTACCCCAACGTCATGGGACGTTGCATTTTGTTTGGAAATGAAAAGCAGGTTGACGTCAGAACACAACGTCATGCCGACGTCAATGTCCAACATTAGACGGACGTTGCATTTGGTTTACTTTCCAATGCAACCTAAAAACAACAAAATATCAATGTCTAATGATGTTACACCTTGACGTTGTGTGGAGGTTGCCAATATGACGTCTATCAGACAGATTTTGGTTGCCATATCTGACAAATAAATGTCAGTATTTGACATCAATATGACGTTGGTTTAAGATCTTGGCAAGACTTTGGATTTTGGTCATACCACCACAACCTAAAATACACCAAATATCAACGTCATTTCACGTGATTATTGGACGTCAAAATAACATTGTCCTTAGATGCTGATGACCTAAATCTAACCTAATATTAACGTCTTATGACATTATGTGTCTGCTGAGATGTTTAGACAACTATTAGATGTCTTTTAAACACATAATTGCTTGGTGGGTGAGCTCCTACAAGCACATTTAAAAAACATGCTTTGCTGCACCTGCCCACTACCATCATTTTCCTTCTTTCCTTAGATGTGCAGAAAATGCTCCCTCATAGGAAAAATGTGATTTAGGGTGAACTGGCTGTTTTCAGGCATGTTAAAAAAGTTAAACTGCTGCCATTGGAGGGACGTCATATCATATTACTTTTTTTAAATTACATGATTTGATGAATGTTCTCAATTAAAAAAAGAGTGAAAGGATTGTTAAAATATATATTATGTATCATTAAACTATTTATCTTGATTGGTATTGTTTACATTCAGATTTGACTTAATTTTTAAACTATTTGTAATATAATCATTCAGTCCAGTGTTATTTTATCTTATGCATTTGTTAAACTATAGGCTATCTGTTAGGTATCTTGTGATGGCCATTTTCAAATATGTTGTTATATGAGTTCTGCTAATGCATACCTTTTTTGTCGAAGACGTTGCTTTGTTTTGATGATGATGGAACTGTGGAAAATGTTTACAAATCTTGACTTTATTTTTGTTTCCGCTGATGTGATTAAATGTATTATAGAATGTAAAATGTTTTTGTTAAGAGGATAAAATGAATGTATAATGTACATAGATCTTTTCCTGAGAACAAGGAGAAACAAACCATAATAAAAGTGTAAACTAAAAGCAAACATTGTCATTCAGATCTTGTTGATCAATATTGATTTGATTTTGAATAATTTAGCAAGCGGATATAGTGTCAAGCTTCAAGGGTGAGGGTAATTTTTCAGTTTATGAGTACTTGCAGTGGCTCTTCAATATCAGGAAAGTTCTGTCTGTTTCAGAGGTCCAGTATAGACTCACTGGCAACTTTATTAAGTACACCTTACTAGCACTGGGTTGGACCCCCTTATTGTCATGTTCAAGAAAACAGTCTTAGATCATTCGTGCTTTATGACATGGCGCGTTATCCTGCTGGATGTAGCCATCAGAAGATGGGTACACTGTAGTCATAAAGGGATGGACATGGTCAGCAACAATACTGAGGCTGTGGCGTTGACACGATGATCAGTTGGTACTAATGGGCCCAAAGTGTACCAAGAAAATATCCCTCACAACAGTACACCATCACCAAGAGCTTGAACCATTGATACAAGGAAGGATGGATCCATGCTTTCATGTTGTTGACGTCAAATTCTGACCCTACCACCCGAATGTCGCAGCAGAAATCGAGACTTCTCAGACCAGGCAACGTTTTTCCAATCTTCTATTGTCCAATTTTGGTGAGCCTGTGTGAATTGTAGCCTCAGTTTCCTGTTCTTAGCTGACAGGAGTGGCACCCTGTGTGGTCTTCTGCTGCTGTAGCTCATCCGCTTCAAGGTTCAACATGTTGTGTGTTCAGAGATGCTCTTCTGCATACCTTGGTTGTAACGAGTGGTTATTTGAGTTACTGTTGCCTTTCTATCAGCTCGAACCAGTCTGGCCATTCTCCTCTGACCTCTGGCATCAACAAGGCATTTGACAGAACAGAACTGCCGCTCACTGGATAATTTCTCTTTTTCAGACCATTCTCTGTAAACCCTAGAGATGGTTGTGCGTGAAAATCCCAGTGGATCAGCAGTTTCTGAAATACTCAGACAAGACCGTCTGGCACCAACAACCATGCCACATTCAAAGTCACTTAAATCACCTTTCTTCCCCAATCTGATGCTCGGTTTGAACTGCAGCAGATCGTCTCGACCATGTCTACATGCTTAAATGCATTGAGTTGCTGCCATGTGGACCAGATGGACAGGTGTACCTAATAAAGTGGCCGGTAAGTGTAGACCATTTATTATGGCAAAAGACCTTTAGGACAAACATCTCATATCTTATTTTCTTAAGAAATCATGCAAAATGATTGCAGTAAGTCATACACATTAAGACTGTACCCAAGTAAATGAATTAACTGCACAGACAAAACAACACGTGTCAGATATTTTACATTTCTAACATGAAACATAATCAATGATATGTATGATCCAGGCCACAGGTCAGTGTATAAAAGAAACAAATCACTGATTTAGCAAAAACTCTCAGAGCGATTAGTAGATCCAGATGGCGTTAAGGGAACTGCATTCTTGAAGGGATATTACTAATGATGAGTATTGCTAGAGGGAGTTTGTGAGCCATTCAAAGGCTTTAATCTTTTAAAGACACTATTTTCCAACTCTACCTTTCCCGCTCCTGCAGCCAGTGTACACACCAGGGGAACTGTGCCGCTAACACACTCCAGACCACTACAAACACTCACAACCTACTTCCGACATGACTTTAACATGAGACCCCTGTGTCGAGGCAGCTACATACTAAGTAAACACAAGAGCTCATGGGGAGACACCTACGCAGTTCGGAAAAGCATTTCAAAGAGACTTAATGGGGAGTCGTCTGTCCTGCTGAAATGACCACCGTATATTGTGTTGTAAATGTAGTGTCTCAACTAGCCTTCAATACTAGCCTAACTACCAAGATCACCTTGGGCAATTAGGACCAGCAAGGTATTGCTTGCAAACCCTATGACTGCAGACCATGACAAGTAAAAATCAATACATGTGGAAATTCATTACTATGTTTTGACTATAGGGTTACTTTCCACCAGATGCCAACAAGTCATTGCTGCAATCAAGAGGGTCATAGTTTCTTTTACCTAAAATTATAACTACATTTTTGAAGTCATTTGCCTTAATGAAATTCATACTGTTAATATATTTTTTCAGCATTTTTTGCATCTGTAATACCACAACTCTTTGATAATGAGGTTGAACTCTCCATCCTCTCTGTGATATCTAATAAGTATTGGATGGACCCAATAAGTCTCATTCGCTAATAACTGCGTACAATATTCGGATTCATATGCACATTTTTCTTACGCAAAACATTCTGCCTAATTCCCAGCACGTGTTCAAGCACATGAGCTTGTTCTTGTTCTTCGGTTAGTAAATTTGTCTTAAACGAGTGTCCGTGTGCACAAAGTTAGTAATTGCATAATACGCACCAAACAAACTCCATATAAGGGCTTTTCGCATAACCCTGTAAATAAGACATCTAATTACAATTGAAACCAGAAGTTTACATACACTCCAAAAAAGGGAACAACCATTTTTTAAAAATGTCTGATGGTAAATCATACTAAACGTTTACTATTTTAGGTCCGTTAGGATTACCTAAATCATTTACATTTGCTAATGCCAGAATAATGAGAGAATTTTTATTTTTTGAGAATTTCTTATTAATTTCTAGACAGTCAAAAGTTTACCTACATTTCCTTGGTATTTTTTTAGCTTTGCTTTTAAACTGTATAAATTTGGTCAAATGTTTTGGGTATCCTTCCACAAGCTTCTCACAATAGTTTGAAGTAATTTTGGCCCATTCCTCCTGAAAGAATTGGTGTAACTGTGTCAGATTTGTAGGCTGTCTTGCTCGCACAAGTTTTGCCAACTCTGCCCACAATTTTTCTATAGGATTGAGCTCAGGGCTTTGTGATGGCCACTCCAAAACATTCACTCTGTTGTCCTTAAAGCACATTTTAACTAATTTGGCAGTATGCTTAGGGTCATGGTCTGTTTGGAAGACTTATTTGTGGCCAAGTTTTAATTTCCTGGCTGATGTCTTGAGATGTTGCTTCAGTATTTCTACATAATGTTCTTTCTTCATGATGCCATCTATCCTGTGAAGTGGACCAGTCCCTCCTGCAGCAAAACAGCCCCACAACATGATGCTGCCACCCTCACACTTCACAGTTGGGATGGTGTTCCTAGGCTTGTAAGCTTTCCCCTTTGTCCTCCAAATGTAACACTGGTCATTGTGGCCAAACAGTTCAATCTTAGTTCCATCAGACCACAGGACATGTCTCCAAAAATTATTCTTTTTCCCAGTGTAATTTAGCAAATTGTAATCTGGCTTTTTTGTTGATTCTGGCTTGTTGAGTTTCCCATGTTGTCACACAAGGAAGCTTTCTTATACTCTGTTAAATGTCTGTTGAAGTAGCAGTATCAACAGATATTAAGCTGACAGTCTACTAACACTCAAATGGACCATCAGAATAAAGTGTTACCCCCCTTTGTGTGGTTTTGATTGTAACTAATTATTCTAAAGTTTCTTTCTTTGACGAATTCTTAGGATAACAAATGCAAAAAAATAAAATAAATCACACACAAAAATGTCAGATTCAGTGTGCAAAGACCTTGAGCCTTGGCTGAGCATTAAACACACCATGAAAACGATGAGTTTAACTGTTGCACCAATGAATGAGTGGTATATGAATCATAGCTTCACTCATTCCTTTGCACTGTTCAGCTCAATGATCCTCCACAAAATCTAACCTGAAACCCATTACCTCACCCCATTTCCTGCTTCATGCACTGTACAGAGGTCGCACGTTATTGCCCCATTGTGAACCCGAGGGAAGTAGGACAAGGGTGGTGTTAATGAGAGAAGAGGAAAGGAGACTGATTAGGAGACAGACCCAACAGGAGGCTTGAGGAAAAACGAGGGTGAGCTATTAAGATCTAATAATCCTGTTAGCTGGGGCTCTGTAGTTGTAGCGCTATAATGCATGACATATGCAAAAACCACAAAACATAATAAGCTTATACTGGAAGCGAAGATCCATAACTTACTATTACTGTAAGTAAAACCAAGTACCATAGTGAATCATACACAGATGGCAATGTAGGCCACTAACTCCTTCAAAGTTGAATTCTTGGTGCTGTCCTTCTGTCCTGGAAAGTTTCATGTAGATTTGAGAAAATATCAACTCTGTAAGTCCTCTGTTTTACATCTCTAGTGCAGGCTGGATTCAATCCAGGGGTTCTGCTGACTTGTGTATCAGTTTTCTGTTCTCACTCAGCCCTCCAAACTGCCGCAGTGGTCCAAGACACAATCAATGGATGCTTGAGAGTATACACGTTGCATGGGGTATAAGGAAACCTAAACATATCAATGCAAGCTGTTTCACTGTAGTGGCCAGCCAATTGTTGATTGTACCTCAGGCTGAAAAACCTGGGCAAATGTTGAGTGGAAGCTGTCATGACAGTTTCACAATTGAGAGTTATGTAACCAGTTCTTGGACGAACATGATGGTCAAGCAGCAAGCCCAGTTTTAAGACAATACACTTCATTTAGATCTCGAACCCCCGTCAACAGTTGAATAATACAAATTAATGCCCAAGAGGGTGCTTCTTCAGCTGAGGCAATGTTTTTTTGTGTTGGCAGGAGGAAGATTGTTGAATTTAGAAGTAGATGTCGAAAGAAGAATCCATAAACCATTGTGGCATGACTAAATAGATATCCACTAGATGGATAATGGTTTACTGGCTGAAAAAATATATGTATGACTGTGGTAAACTGTTTTCATAACGTGCGTGAAGAGTGCATCCAGACAGGGAACATTTCAGAAAAGGCGGTAAAGGGGTCAGTCAATATTCATAATGTTTAGCTTTTTACCTGTCAATCTCTTCACTCTACAAGGGGATTTCTTTGTCAGTATACACTAACAAGCATATCAGATTTATAGCCGTAGTCAACTTTGTTTATGTTTATGACTTGTAGTGGAATTACACCAAGTGAACAACTAAAATACTTAAAGAGTACAAGAGCAAATATAAACCCCTCTAATGTTTCTTCACTTGTAGCTCTCCAAGAGTTTTAGGTATTAAACAATAAGATATGAAAAAACTGAGACCATTACGAAATATGAAGGTAATTATTTTAGACTCATCAGCCACTCTAGGAGGTTTTGATCCCGTGGGCCAGCCTGAACACCCACCGGTGACCTACTCACAGCTGCAGTTCTCCATGATGGACATCCAGTGTTCTCCAGCCTCCGGCACCTTGACTGCAGCTCTGCACAGGAAGTTTGGCCAGAGGAGAAATGGTCGTGGCCAACTAAGCCTGGTTTCTCTCGAGGTTTTTTTCCTTCACTTTCGTTAATTGGTGAAGTTTGTTCCTCGCCACTGTCGCCACTGGCTTGCTTGGTTTGGGACTTGTGGAGCTGTGCATCGATGGATTTGCTCTTTAGTGTTTGGACTTTCAGCAGTACAAATTAACCCACACTGAACTGAACTAAACTGAACTTCAACTCTGAAATCTGGACTGACAGTTTCATTTTACTAGAACTTCTATGTTAAGCTGCTTTGACACAATCTACATTGTAAAAGTGCTATAGAAATAAAGATGAATTGAATTGAAACATATACTTGTTCAACTGCTCAATAAATCAGGCAAAAACATGACACTATACAGCCATAGTTATGTGATTGAAAATGCCTTGTTGATGCCAGAGATCAGAGTAGAATAGCCAGTGTGATTCAAGCTGATACAAACACTCGTTACAACCAAGGTATTTGGAAAAGCATTTCAAAACCAACCACACATCCAACCTTGAAGCAGATTAGCTACAGCAGCAGAAGATCTCTGTCTGCTATTAACAGGAAGCTAAGGTTTAAATGAAGATTTTACATAAGCTTGCCAAAACAACAGTTTGGGGAAAATGTTGCTTGGTTTCTGCAAGCTGATTCTACAGCAGATTTGAATGGTAAAGTCGGAAATTTAATTTAAACAAAATGTCCTCTATCAATGGTTCAGGCTAGTGGTGGTCGTGTAATGGTGTAGGGATATTTTCTTAGTACACTTATGGCCCTTTGTCAGGGACATAATAATTTGGGGGGTGGAGGGGGGGGGATGGGAAGGGGACAAAATGCATGGGTCCCAAAGGCTTTGAGGGGCCCACAGTGAAGCTTGGGGGGGCTAGAACACATTTTGTTTTGTTGTTTTTTTTAACCAAGGAATACCCTTGTCTTGATTTTAACCAAGAGTGCTTTGGGCCTAGGATTTCCAGCTATGATGATGCCTTAAGAACCAATTTAGTATTGAATTCACACCAACTAACTGAGTTTCACTGCTGACCATGTCCACCCCTTTATAAGCAAAGTGTATGCGGAGTAAGATAATGTGTCATGGCA
This sequence comes from Danio kyathit, assembly GCA_903798195.1. Lineage (NCBI taxonomy): Eukaryota > Metazoa > Chordata > Actinopteri > Cypriniformes > Danionidae > Danio > Danio kyathit. The sequence continues at coordinate 53,983,740 of LR812536.1, read as the reverse complement.
CAATGCTAATAATCTAATAACTGATCTCTTGACCATGACAGCGAGTTCAATTATATATATTATATTTAATTATTACACAACTATCAAAACTTGATTCTGACAGTTCAAGGCATGTTATTCCAATATAACAACAGCTAAATAACACAGGCTCATCCGGGTGCTTTGAATCATCTTTACCTTCAGTAATTGCGCAATCTATATTTATATGCTTGTCTGCCTCCACCACTGTTTTGGACAGTTTGGCATCTTCTTACTGAATAATATGTCGGTTAGTGTATGCTCCATTCAGTCATTTTTGTTTCTGTCAGCTTTGCCTTTAATTAAAATAATTAATAAGTTTCATGACTTTTGTCGATGTTTTGCGTCAAACTGTTATGTTTTGTGGCAAGTAGCCATGTAAAAAATTTGATCAAGTACATCCAGACAGTCGTCTTTGCAGAATAAACCCCTTCAATCTTATACAACTGTGCTCCACTTCACTTGGGGAAGTGTTGGGCTTTATTCTGCACTAACAACCACCTTGATGTACTTCTTCCCTTACATGGCTTATATTTATATAGAATCTTTCCGGCACCTTTCTGAATCTATGCCACTAAAATTAGTTTTAAGTCCAATACTTGTGAACAATCTCTCAGACTGACCCATAGTTAACAACAAGTAGACACAACACCAATTAGATCTTAATCTTCAATGGGCAACAACCTGTGTGAGTGTTTGAACAGCTGAGGGGATAGTGTATTTTGGCACACACCACGTTAAATATACCATCCACTCAGACCAACTCATAAAACAAAAAGCAAATCTTTCACTCAAAAATTTTCAATTTAAAAGAACAATGAATGTAATAAAGTTTGCTTCATTGTGGATGTCTCAAATGACCCATTTAACTGTGTGGTTTTGGGAGAAAACACCAGAACCACACTCTGTGGGCCAGGATGACCGCATGTCATTTACACTACACTGATGCTGTGGGTGGCACATTAATGCTGTGGAAACTAAACAGTCACTGGTCTGCATGTGTGTGTGAATATTCTTGTAAAGGCACAAAGGGAGTTCTTCTCTAATTGCGAAAAGTCAATGAGGTGCAGGGCCTGGAAAGCACTGAATCATGGGGAATATGAGGATTTTATACCTCTCATGACTCACCCTACTATTCTATCATGTAATCAAACACAGCACACGGTCACAGTGACTTTGCCAAGTAGGATGCGTTTATGGATCAACATCTGTTGTCGGTACTAGAACTAAATTTTTATCTAACAAGCGTAACCCTAACCTTAACAATTAAGTACCAAAACAAGTTTGTCTGTCCAGAAAACTGAGGCACCCAAGATGACAGAAACTGAAATTCACCCTTTACTCAACTTCAGTTTGTTCCGAACATAATTAATTTATTCATTTTGCTAAACAAAGTCATACAAGTTTGGATTCATACATGTTTCGCTTGTTACATTGGTGGCTGTTTAGGAAATTATGATAAAGACAGGGGTGTGGCACCCCAGTGGGTGTTGATGGTAAATCTTTTTTTTTAACACTATTTTAAAATTGGCTGCACATTTTAGCTTCATTTTAGTTTGTTTCCAACAGCTTACATTAACTGGTGTCCAAAAATATAGTACACATTTTATGTTTATATGGAAAAGATGTTTTTGTATATAATCATGCACTTGACTGAAGTGTTTGGCTGTAAATACGGCATCTACAGGTATTTCTCTAAACCATAGGTCTTAAACTAGATTCCTGGAGGCCCGCAGCTCTGCACAGTTTTGCTCCAACCCTAATCAAACACAGCTGATGCAACTAATCAAGGTGTTCAACACTACTAGAGGCTATTAAGCAGGTGTTGGAGTTGGAGCTGGTTGGCGCTAAACTATACAGAGCTGTCGCCCTCCAGGAATTGAGTTTGAGACCATTGCCAGACGCAGCTTCGATTTTCCGCAACAGAATGAGTCCTTGTGAATTCTGAAAATGACTATTTATTTCTGCTAATTATTATTCTATTTCATTCAGTTTTTCAGCAAGTGTTGTTAGTTTCGTTTATACCTTTGTTTTCATTTATTGTAAATTTCTTATTTTATTTCAGTTAACAAAAATGTTTTTGTTTATTAGTTTTAGAGTGCTTTCATACCTAGACGTTTGTTTCAGAACCTGGTGCATTTGCCACGTTAGCTCAGTTTGTTTGGGCATATGTGAACACCGCAATCCTGCTCAAATTCACGCCGAAGCAATTGGTCCAAGACCACCTTGACTGAAACGAACTCTGGAGCAGATCGATTGTGGTGAGAAAGCAATAGATCCAACGAACTAACAACCCAGGCTATATCACAGTGTATTATGGATATGTAATAGCCATATATATGGTTATATGAAGAGAAAATTATGAGTAGGGTTGGATGTCATTCCCACCGGTAAATGTGCGTTTCATGGTGATTACAAAAGTGAAACCATGCTGAAATATTAACGGGAGCTGTTTATCCATTAGGAAAATTGACCCAAATTAACATCTGATCATTTTTCTCTGATTTATATTTGGTGACAATGTCACCATTCATAATGAAAGTGCACCCTTTTGCTTATACTGTCTTATTGCTCATCATCAAAAATTAAAATAATGACATATGACAGCTGAGCGGAATCAGTGGGACTCTGCAAAATAAACCCTGAAATTCTGACCAATGTGAGGACAGTTTACTCACACATGACTCGTTTGAACTATTTTGGTCCGTTTAGAACCTTTGCCATGAAAGCGAACGGCACCAAGAACAGAAATAAACATTGTAACAATTTGAATCACTGTTTCGGAACAAAACATTCGATCTACAGGTGTGAAAGCATCCTCAGTCTTAGTTTTAGTTTTAGTTTAATAAAAAATAGCCTTGCTATGAAAACTCTGGAAATTCGTATAAACATTTTAATTAAATCATTAATGATTGTTTATGGCGGTGCAGTGGGTAGTGCTGTCGCTTCACAGCAAAAAGGTCAGTGGTTTGATCCTCGGCTAGATCAGTTGCCTTTTCTGTGTGGAGTTTGAATGTTCTCCCCGTGTTGGCGTGGGTTTCCTCCGGGTGCTCCGGTTTCCCCCACAGTCCAAAGACATGTGGTATAGGTGAAATTGGGTAAGCTAAACTTGTCCGTAGTGTATGTGTGTGAATGGGAGTGTATGGGTGTTTCCCAGTGATGAGTTGCAGCTGGAAGGGCTTCCGATGTGTAAAACATGTGCTAGATAAGTTGGCGGTTCATTTCGCTGTGACGACCCAGATTAATAAAGGGACTAAGCCGAAAATAAAATTAATGAATGATTGTTTATGTTCCAGTGGCAAGTGTAAAAAAAAATGGCAGTGTAGCTATTTGTAAAGCATACAGCACAATCTGTTGGTAAAAACTCACACTTGATTTAAGTGAGAATCGCAATGCATTCAGAAAATTTCAGAATCAATAATTTCTCTAGTCGCAATGTGTCGATTTACTGTCCTAGTCCTATTTTTTGCTAAATACATGGCTTTCAACAGGTCCAGTGCTCCAGTTCTCTACTGATTTTGACTGCTCATTTGACCTAGAGACCTGCACTCACAGAACCTGATGGTTCACCCAAAAATTTAAAATGCTGTCATCAATTACTCACCCTTTAGCAAAGTTTTGTTTTTGGTTCTGTTGAACACAATAAAAGAATATAATGTTGGAAACCTCTAACCATTGACTTCCATAATATTTGTTTTTCCTACATTCTTCAATATATCTTCTTTTGTGTTCAATAGAATAAGAACCCTGAACTGGTTCGGAACAGGTGAGCAAAGGATGACAGAACTTACATTTTTAGGTCAACTATCCTATTAAACACACCATGGTTGCACATATTGCACATTTTTCCAAGAAAAACATCCAAGACCATGTGGCACTTGATGAAATCACCGTAACCCAGAGCAAGCTGGCATCCATCATAAATACAGTACACACAACACAAAGTGGGTGAGGGTTTTGTGGGGTCTGTGCTGTGTTAGTGACCTACTTTGACCTTCCCTCCCCATAGAGGTACAGCTGCGGCTGTACATTCACAGTAATGTAAAAACAGTAAATATAACAATAATTATTTATCATATTTGTTAAATTACCCATTAATTGTATTGTATTTTATTAACATCTACCGCCACCCCAACCCTAAACCTACCCCTTTACAGTAAAGTAAAATTAGCAATTATAACAAGTATTATTTATATTATTTGTTAAATTACCCATTAAATTGTATTTTATTAACACATACCCCCAACCCAACCCTAAACCTACCCCTCACAGTAATGTAAAAACAATAATTATAACGAGAATTGGTTATATTATTTATTAAATTAGACATTAAATTGTATTGTATTAATGTTTACTCTCACCCCAATCCTAAACCTACCCTCACAGTAATGTAAAAACTTAAATCATTTCAAATAAAATTCCAAAATGTATTTATATTATTCAAACTACACATTAAATTGTACTTTATTAACATCTACCCTTACCCTCATAGTAGTGTAAAACCAGTATTTACTCTTGTACATTAATTGTATTGTAGAAATAATATAAATAATTCTCATTAACTTCCGGTCGCAGCTGTATCCCTTCTAGACTTTACCTCCATACCCCATGTTGGACCCTTACCTGCCAGAACGCTGCATGTGATCGCCTCTGTGTGTTGGGCCAAGAGTTCTGCTTTAGCAATAGCAGCCAGTGACAAGTAGCTGGACATGTTTCTGCTCAGCTCTTGGTTCCCTTGCTGTAAGAACCGCACAGCCACAGGAACCGCTAAAGCCATCACCGGTGGCCTGTTGTAATTCTGAAAGAAGAAACAGAATTTTACTGTAATCTATACACTGTTTACAAGTTAAATCCGACATACAGACTAAAATACAGAGACATTTCATTCAAATAAGGTTAAAACAATGAAACAACCTGCGGATTCTAAATGGTGGATGTCAAGATCAGCCAATTAAAACGTTAATAGATTCAGGAAATGAGTGCATAAGGATAGGCTGGCTGCTTAATTTATTTAATGAGGATAACAAGAGACACTACATGAGCTTTGAAAGGCAGCAGTTAACATCTGAAAAGATCAAGCTGAAGTCTGCCACAGAAAGTAGGTTATGTGAAATGTTCTGCTGCCCCCTAGAGCAGGAGATGTGCACATGTCATCAGATAGATATTCTGTCAAAACACTACCACATGAGGATTTGACAAAACAGTTTTTCCCATTGTTTTATACTGAATTTCCTCCCTTTTTATTTATTTATTATTATTTTATTGATTTATTTTTATATACTGTGTGTGTTTTACTTTGTTGCTTAGTTTTAATGTTGTTCTGTATTGTTAACTCTTAAAAAGGTTAATAAAAATATATAATTAAAAAAAGATTGATATTCTTTCCATTAAAAGAAATAGGAGGCTGCTTTATTGTCATTAATTAGGTTTTACATGATTTTACATTTGATATATAGTTTCAGGGGCGACACGGTGGCTGAGTGGTTAACACTGTTACTTCACAGCAAGTTTGCTGGTTTGAGTCTCGGCTGGGTCAGTTGGCATTTCTGTGTGGAGTTTGCATGTTCTCCCAGTGTTCGTGTGGGTTTCCTACGCGTGCTCCGGTTTCCCTCACAGTCCAAAGACGTGCACTATAGGTGAATTGAATTAACTAAACTGGCTGTAGTGTATGTGTGTGAATGAATGTGTATGGATGTTTCCCACTACTGGGTTGCAGCTGGAAGGGCATCCGCTGTGTAAAACATATGCTGGATAAGTTGGCGGTTCATTCCGCAGTGGTGACCCCAGATGAATAAAGGGACTAAGCCGAAGGAAAACAAATAAATGTATTGAAGCCGATTCTCAAAATATCTTCCTTTGTGTTCAACAGAAACACAAAAAGGTTTAAAACCACATGAGGGAGAGCAAATGACAAGGTCATTACTTTCATTTCTGGAGGAATTATCCCTTAAATTAATGATTTAAAGGGACCTATAATGCTCTTTTTAACAAGACATAAAAATAAGCCTCTGATGTCCCAAGACTAGAGTGTGTATGTGAAGTTTCAAAATACCACAGCAATACTGCTTTATAACAGCACATTTTAGGCTTAGATCCTAATTGTGTCGTTTTGGTGACTGTCGCTTTAAATTTAATTGAGATTGTGCTAACTGCTTCTTTTCCTTTCTTTTTTTTTTCTTTTTTAATTACGCAAAGAGGTACAAAAATTACATGGAATCAACAAATGGAAGAGAAAAAAACAAACAACCGAGATGAAAAACAAAACATAAAAAACAGTCAGGTACAGGCAGGTGTGTGTAACCCCAGGTAAGATGCTGACAACAGATTGCGGATCCAAATGCAGGCTTTATTTAAAGGGATGGTCAGACAAGCAAAGATCAACACAGGTGCAAACAGATGTATGAGGGCAATCCTGAATCGTGGTCAATGTAGTAGGCAGATGGTCATAAGGCTGGCAGCAGACAGGGAGAAATCAACAATCAAAGCGAGGGTCCAAACACGGCAAGAACAAGACTAGGTAACGCTAGGAATTGTGACTGTGAACAGGTAACAAGACTCGGCAATGGAATGAGTGTGTGTGCTGCTTATGTAGTGTGTGTAATCAGTTGTTGAGTGGCTTCAGCTGTGGGTGTAATCAGTGAAGATCTGGAACCGGTTGAGTGTGATGTCAGAGTATGCATGTATGGGGGATGTAGTCCATATGATGGTGGATTTGTAGTCCATGGGTGTTTGTGCATGTAAACCAGCGATCTTAAGGGAGAAGATCGCTGGTGATTGTGACAGAGCCCCCCCTCAAAGGAGTGGCTTCCAGACACTCCTACCATAGTTCAGGCGGGAGGTGGAGCGGAGGCGGAACAGGGGGAGGGATGGAGGGCCAGGACCATGCAGCGGAGGCGTGCCTGAAGCATGAAGCTGCGGAAGGCCCGGAGAGTGGAGCTGTACAAGGCCTGGAGTATGGAGCTGCAGAGGGCCTGGAGCGTAGAGTTGCAGAGGGACTAGAGCTTGGAGTTGCGGAAGGCCCGGAGCGTGGAGCTGCAGAAGGCCTGGAGAGTGGAGCTGCGGAGGGCCTGGAGCATGGAGTTGGAGCTGCGGAGGGCCTGGAGCGTGGAGCTGCGGAAGGCCCGGAGAGTGGAGCTGCGGAGGGTCTGGAGCGTGGAGCTGCGGAAGGCCCGGAGAGTGGAGCTGCGGAGGCCCTGGAGCGTGGAGTTGGAGCTGCAGAGGGCCTGGAGCATGGAGTTGGAGCTGCGGAGGGCATGGAACATGGAGTTGGAGCTGCGTAAGGCCTGAAGAGTGAAGCTGCTGAGGGCCTGGAGTGTGGAAGGCCCGGAGAATGGAGCTGGAGCTGCGTAAGGCCTGAAGAGTGAAGCTGCTGAAGGCCTGGAGTGTGGAGTTGCAAAAGGCCTGGAGCATGGAGCTGAAGTTGGTCTGGGGCTTAGGTTCAGCAGGCACAGGCAGTTCATATACCCCCCATGGGTCAGGAGGCTTTGGTTCAGGGGGCACTGACGTTTCAGATAACCCCAGTGGGTCTAGAGGCTTGGATTCAGGAGATACTGGCAGTTGATTTAACCCCAGTGGGTCTGGAGGCTTGGGTTCAGGGAACTCTGGCAGTTCATTAAACTCCAGTGGGTCAGGAGGCTTGGGTTCAGGAGATACAGGCAGTTCATTTAACCCCAGTGGATCTGGAGGCTTGGGTTCAGGAGACACTGGCAGTTCATTAAACTCCAGTGGGTCAGGAGGCTTGGGTTCAGGAGATACTGGCAGTTCATTAAACCCCAGTGGATCTGGAGGCTTGGGTTCAGGAGACACTGGCAGTTCATTAAACTCCAGTGGGTCAGGAGACTTGGGTTCAGAAGATACTGGCAGTTCATTAAACTCCAGTGGATCAGGAGGCTTGGGTTCAGGAGATACTGGCAGTTCGTATAACCCCAGTGGGTCAGGAGGCTTAGGTTCAAGGAGCACTGGCAGTTCATATAACCCCAGTGGGTCAGGAGGCTTAGGTTCAAGGAGCACTGGCAGTTCATATAACCCCAGTGGGTCAGAAGGCTTGGGTTCAAGGAGCACTGGCAGTTCATATAACCCCAGTGGGTCAGGAGGCTTAGGTTCAAGGAGCACTGGCAGTTCATATAACCCCAGTGGGTCAGGAGGTTTAGGTTCAAGCATCACTGGCAGTTCATATAACCCCAGTGGGTCAGGAGGCTTTGGGACGTCACACGGCTCTGGCAGTACTGGGAAGTCACGTGTCTCTAGCACGTCACACGACTCTGGCAGCCCTTCCTGAAACTCAGGTAGTAAATCTTGTCCTTTGTGGAACTCAGGTGACGGCTCTGGCCTTTCGTGGGACTCAGGTGACAGCTCTGGCCTTTCGTGGGACTCAGGTGACAGCTCTGACCTTTCGTGGGACTCAGGTGACAGCTCTGGCCTTTCGTGGGACACAGGTGACTGCTCGGGCCTTTCGTGGGACACAGGTGACTGCTCGGGCCCTTCGTGGGACTCAGGTGACTGCTCGGGCCCTTCGTGGGACTCAGGTGACTGCTCGGGCCCTTCGTGGGACTCAGGTGGGTCTCGTACCCCTGGCCCTTCAAAGGATTCAGGAGGATCTGGCGCCCGTGCTTCGGGGAATTCAAGTGGGTCTGGCGCCCGCCCTTCGGGGGATTCAAGTGGGTCTGGCGCCCGCCCTTCGGGGAATTCAAGTGGGTCTGGCGCCCGCCCTTCGGGGGATTCAAGTGGGTCTGGCGCCCGCCCTTCGAGGGATTCAAGTGGGTCTGGCGCCCGCCCTTCGGGGAATTCAAGTGGGTCTGGCGCCCGCCATTCGGGGAATTCAGAAGTTTCTGATGCTCGCCATTCGAGGGATTCAGAGGGTTCTGGTGCCTGCCATTCGAGGGATTCAGAGGTATCTGCCGGCCGCCATTCGAGGGATTCAGAGGTTTCTGGCGCCCGCCATTCGAGGGTTTCAGAAGTTTCTGGCGCCCGCCATTCGAGGGATTCAGAGGTTTCTGGCGCCCGCCATTCGAGGGATTCAGAGGTTGATGGCGCCCGCCATTCGGGGAATTCAGAGATACCTGGCGCCCGCCATTCGGGGAATACAAAGGGTTCTGGCGGCGTCAATGGCTCTGGCAGCTCTGGCGGCGGCGACTCTGGCAGCTCTGGCGGCGGCGACTCTGGCAGCTCTGGCGGCGGCGACTCTGGCAGCTCTGGCGGCGGCGACTCTGGCAGCTCTGGCGGCGGCGACTCTGGCAGCTCTGGCGGCGGCGACTCTGGCAGCTCTGGCGGCGGCGACTCTGACAGCTCTGGCGGTGACTGAGGATGTGGCAGCTCTGGCGGTGACTGAGGATGTGGCAGCTCTGGCGGTGACTGAGGATGTGGCCGACTGGAGGCGGCCATCTTGTGACATGGCATACTGGAGGCGGCCATCTTGTGAGCTGGAAGACTGGAAGTGGCCCTCTTGTGCGCTGGGGAACTGGAGGTGGCCATTTTGTAAGCTGGAAGACTGGAGGTGGCCATCTTGTGACATGACAGACTGAAGGCGGCCATCTTGTGAGCTGGAAGACTGGAAGTGGCCCTCTTGTGCGCTGGGGAACTGGAGGTGGCCATTTTGTAAGCTGGAAGACTGGAGGTGGCCATCTTGTGAGCTGGAGGACTGAAGGCGGCCATTTTGTGAGCTGGAGAACTGGAAACAGCCATCTTTTGAGCTGGAGGACTTGAAGCGGCCATCTTGTGAGTTGGAGGACTGAAGGTGGCCATAGAGGTAGCCATCTTGTGAGTTGGAGGACTGGACTGATCAACTGGGGACAGGAGTATGGGTGATGCCAGCATAATGGTATTTATGGAGGGAACAGCAAGCCCCCTTGCCGGCGGGGCTTTCTGTCTATTGCCCCCCCCCAAAAAACATTTAGGGGTCTCCTCCACCTCACCTACGGTGAAGGTTGACCCAATGGCTCGTAAAGCCACATCTAGGGCTTGCTGGAAAGACCCCCGAGGACCATAACGGATGAGGGTGGATTTTAGTGGCTCATTTAGTCCATTATAGAAAAAATCAATAAGTATACAGTCCAGGAGAGTTGTCTCATTGGCAATGTCCAGAAAAGAAATTATATGGTCCTCGAGGGAATTCATACCTTGCCTAAGTCTGACGAGACGTCCTGCTGGATCCATGTTTGGCCGAGTCTTCTGTAACCCCAGGTAAGATGCTGACAACAGATTGCGGATCCAAATGCAGGCTTTATTTAAAGGGATGGTCAGACAAGCAAAGATCAACACAGGTGCAAACAGATGTATGAGGGCAATCCTGAATCGTGGTCAATGTAGTAGGCAGATGGTCATAAGGCTGGCAGCAGACAGGGAGAAATCAACAATCAAAGCGAGGGTCCAAACACGGCAAGAACAAGACTAGGTAACGCTAGGAATTGTGACTGTGAACAGGTAACAAGACTCGGCAATGGTATGAGTGTGTGTGCTGCTTATGTAGTGTGTGTAATCAGTTGTTGAGTGGCTTCAGCTGTGGGTGTAATCAGTGAAGATCTGGAACCGGTTGAGTGTGATGTCAGAGTATGCATGTATGGGGGATGTAGTCCATATGATGGTGGATTTGTAGTCCATGGGTGTTTGTGCATGTAAACCAGCGATCTTAAGGGAGAAGATCGCTGGTGATTGTGACAGTGTGCGTGTGTGCATGCGTGTGTTTGTGTGTGTGTGCATGTAAAGGTAATTGAGTGGACAGGTCAAGGTACATAATTCGCGATCTCCAGAAATCTATATAGGGCTACAATTTCAGAATGAGCCTATGTTGTCATCTTAAGCAGGTACAACGTGAAAAATCTAATGGCGGACGGCTGCTTCTCACTCTATGTCTATGCTAATGAGATCGTCACTAATAGGCATGGCTTTCCCGCTCTGATGTCAATCCTGTTGCCACAGAAATGTGCTTAAACCCTTTATAAAAGTCATTTTTGCATAAAAGCTCCCCTTTAAAGGAAAATGAGCAGGCTGCTTAGGGCCTCAACTCCGGAGGGGGGCACCAACTCGGTTGCTCAAAAAAAAAAAAATGTAACATTTATTTAATAATATTAACATAAACTGAGTGTAAATAATATATATATGTATATATATATATATATATATATATATATATATATATATATATATATATATATATATATATATATATATATATATATATATATATACACATATATATATATATATATACACATACATACAGGGAGTGCAGAATTATTAGGCAAATGAGTATTTTGACCACATCATCCTCTTTATGCATGTTTTCTTACTCCAAGCTGTATAGGCTTGAAAGCCTACTACCAATTAAGCATATTAGGTGATGTGCATCTCTGTAATGAGATGGGGTGTGGTCTAATGATATCAACACTCTATATCAGGTGTGCATAATTATTAGGCAACTTCCTTTCCTTTGGCAAAATGGGTCAAAAGAAGGACTTGATGAACTCACATTTGATGATGGACCACAGGTTCTCTATGGGGTTAAGATCAGGTGAACAAGGAGGCCATGTCATTAGTTTTTCTTCTTTTAGACCCTTTCTTGCCAGCCAAGCTGTGGAGTACTTGGACGCATGTGATGGAGCATTGTCATTCATGAAAACTTGGAAAACATATTTTGGTTGTTCAAGTAAATTACTGAGGCTAACGTTTACACTTCGCCACAACTGCACCAAATCTGCCTTAATTGTTGTTGTTTCCATTCAGTTTCTTGCTTTGCGGCTATGCATTGTGCTTTAAACTATGACAGGACATGTTCTATGACTTTTCACGTTTGCCCCGTGTTGCTGATAATTAAAAAACTCAATTATTTTTATTAACTTGTGCAATACTTTACAATTCTGTTTGTACACCAGCTAAATACACTTGCACTGCACAATTATTTCACTGTATGTATTATTTATTATATAGTTATTATATTATACATTATATAATTCTTTGCAGTTATCATTGTTTATTGTTTTGTCTATTTCTACACATTTCTTATTGCTGCTGTTGTTATTGCTTGTATCACTGCTATGACAATAAAGTCTCTTTAGTCTTTCCAGCAGTGCATTGGTGTGTTTTTAATAGGCCGGTTTTTCATTTTTGTACATTACTATATGAAATCACAAAACTGACTCCTTCTGTGATTTCTGAAAGATCAATAAAATAAAATGAGTCAAATTACTGTAAGTCACAGGCCATAAACCATTTTATTGCATGAATTCATTAATGATTTTTTTCTGAATGTTAAAAGGCACCTATGGTGAAAAATCTACTTTTCAAGCTGTTTGGACAGGCATATGTGTAGGTATAGTATATATACCGTCATATTGGGATGATATAAACACACCCAGTCCTTTTTTTTCAATTTAACAACATAAAAACGGTGGACCAATTGGAGCGGTTTTCAGACTGACCGCAACTTGACGTAGGAGTGCGGTCCCGCCGCCCACCGAATTGATTGACAGCTGCGTATTAACATGTCTCCGTTGTAACGCTTATAATCATATCAACAAGACAGGACGTGCGCAAAGCAACCAGGAATAAAGGATCTGTTCAGTTTGCTAGGATCATCAATCAAGTGTAAAATGTTTTAAAACAGTGCATGTGTGTAATGAATTACAGCGATTTACTTCAGCTTTACTTCATCAACACAGCCGCATGTCAGAACAATTATAAAAGAAGAACTTCAATCCCGGTTTGTGGACATTAAATCAGGTTTATTTTGTACATTAACATAACAGATATCCATACAGCAGTGGATATTAACCTGTATCCTGTCACATTTGCGTGCAAAAGGAGTGCAAAGTTAAACACGCGCGCTGTCTGTGTGTGTGCATGTCTGCGCTGTGTGGTGTGTGTGTGTGTGTGTGTGTGTGTGTGTGTGTGTGTGTGTGTGTGTGTGTGTGTGTGTGTGTGTGTGTGTGTGTATCTGTGTGTGTGCGTGAACTTTGTAACGACATTGTGTGTGACTCGTCGTTGCAGATCCACAACAAGTGCATTAAATACTCATTGGTAAAAGTTCTTACTGTAGTATTTCTCACAAACGTTACGTGAGGTCTTCTTCCTTTCTGTCTTTCTGCTGTCTGAGGCAGCCGAGGGAGGAGATTAAGGCACGCTGACAGGCACGTGGAAACGGTGGGCGTGAAGGACTAGCCTTAAAGGCGCAGCACACAAAAACCGCTACCTGATGCTCAAAGCTATAAATTAGTAACTTATGAAAGGTATAATAAAAAATCTGCTGGGTGTTTTGAGCTGAAACTTTACAGAGACATTCTGGAGACACAAAAGACTTATATTAAGTCTGGAAAAAGTGGTAACCTAGGTGCCCTTTAAAGTTTTTGTTTAAAAATACACCCATTTCAATACACTTTTAATTTTTAAAAACCACAAATGTCTTTGATTTATACTGAAAGCATGGGTCAGTGTTTGTCACCATAGATTATTGTGCAGGTTAAATCCACATGTTGGTTGTAGTTTAGACACATTATGAAGAGTGCTTGACTTGCCCACTGCTTTAATGGAATGTCATGAGTTTGTCCTTTAAATGACTCATTTCTTCTGTATTGTACATGGAGGATCAATGCTGAAATTAGTCACAAAAGAAGATGAGGTGGCCCGACCAGCACTGCTCCAGAGGCACTAGCAGCTGCACAGGTACAGACACAGGATGCAGCACCGAGGACCGTCCATCTCTACAGGTACAGAGAGGCTTTTATTCCTTACCTTTTGTAAATGTTTGAAATTAGGAGTGCTTCTGCAGAACACATGTCAGTGCTTATTTTGATGTAAACTATTATTTGTAATGTAAATATTTGAATGTTTAAGTATAATTTTGAGTGTTTAAATGCATATTTATGTATATAAATAAATGAATACATGTTTAAATGCGTATGCTTGTGTGTTTTTGTTCCTCTGTGGGGGCACCACAGTAACATTTTGCAATACAATCTGAAGTAAACTGAAGAGATTTGTTTTCTTCTACTGTATAAAAGAAGGCCGTTCATTTTCTTGCCTAAAGCTCCTGGAACATCGGAAGTAAAAGTTTAAAAGGCATGCTAACTTTAAAAACCCAGAGCTAATTATAAAACAGCCGCTTGAATATGTGACTGCTGCTCAGATCAAAGAGCCCTTCTGCAAATAGTTGTGAAGAACTCAGGCATAAGACTGTTCAAGCTCCAGTCCTCTAATGAATACTGATCTCCGCCACTACCCACAATGCATCACTCTAGCTCAGCCTCCCTCCAAAAGCCCTGCTGTAAGATTCATATGCGGCTCATTATATAAGGGATTGCGTGTGTGAAAATAATAAGAAAAAAAAAGAGAGAGGAGTCACTGAGGATGTGGAAAATCTATTGAAACGAGAATGAAGTAAATAACAAAAAAAGCAGAAGAAATGGTGAACGCTTCTTTAAAACTGAAAGAATTTGAAGGAGATTACGGATAATTGCTGTTGTCAGGCGTGTCAGTTTCATTTCGAGACACACCACTTGGCTTCCTTAGAGTGAATAATTATTAGTTCAGAGTTGAAATAGATGGTTTAGCTATTTTGACCGCAATTAGAGGAGCTCAAATAAGCCGAGAAAAATAAATGTGCAATTGATCTGTAAATGTCACTGGTTCACATTACAAGCTGCATCTGCAAAAAACCATATTAAAGCTTTTCTTGTGTTACGTATGTTACATTTAGCTCAGAAAATCTGATGGAATTGAAGTCAAAGTTTTTGATTTTGCGTATATTTGTCACACAACATCGTGGCATGATAATTATAATATGATATACAAGTCCAAATCATCTTTCTATGAGGGACTACTTTCTATTCATTCATTCATTTTATTTTCGGCTTAGTCCCTTTATTAATCCGGGGTCGGCACAGCGGAATGAACCGCCAACTTATCCAGCACATGTTTTACGCAGCGGATGCCCTTCCAGCTGCAACCCATCACTGAGAAACATCCATACACTCTCATTCACACACATACACTACTGACAATTTAGCTTACCCAATTCACCTGTACCGCATGCCTTTGGACTTGTGGGGGAAACCGGAGCAGCCGGAGAAAACCCATGCGAACGCAGGGAGAACATGCAAACTCCACACAGAAACACTAACTGACCCAGCCGAGGCTCGAACCAGCGACCTTCTTGCTGTGAGGCGATCGTGCTACCCACTGCGCCACCGTGACGCCCATTACTAGATTATGTTTATCCAAATGTACTACTAATGTACTAATTATATATTACATTTATTTACACGTTTATTGATTTAATTTAATAATTAGTAAATACTTTTTAATCTTGTTTTCATTTAATTAAATTTTTATTTGTTTCAATCAAAAATTGCATTATTTAATTTATATATATATATATATATATATATATATATATATATATATATATATATATATATATATATATATATATATATATATATATATTTTTTTTTTTTTTTTTTTTTATTATTATTATTATTCCTAGATTATTTTTATCTAAATTTACTACTAATCTACTAAATATGTATTACATTTATTTATGTACATGTTTATTGATTTATTTGAATAATTTGTTATACATTTTTATCTTGTTTGTGTTCATTTAATTTTTTTTTTATTCCTGTTTCAATTAAAATTTATTTAAAATTTGCATGATTTAACGTTATTTTATTAAAAAACATTTAATATTTTTATTATTACTAGGTTATTTTAATCTAAATTTACTACTAATCTACTAAATATGTATTTATTTTATTTATTTAAAAATCATTTAGTTTGATCTTATTTCTGTTTCAATCAAAATTTGCATAATTTAATTGTATTGGTTTATAAAATATTTAATATTGTTATTACTATTATATTTCTAGATTATTTTCATCTATTTATTACTAATCTACTACATACAATTATTTACACGTTTATTGATTTATACCGCTTTCAATCAAGTTTTGCATTATTTAATATATATATATATATTTAATTATTTAATATTTTTATTATTATTATTAGATTATTTTAATTTTAATGTGGATAACTTTTTTTTTTTTACATTCTATAATTAATTATTTTGTTAACTATTTGCATATTTAATTTTGCTTTTATATAATCATTTTAAACCCTCAAGACTCCATAATAAAAGCCCTGCTTTAGACTGTGTCTGTGACCTATCTGTGGTTTATTAATATCTTTATAAATATAGAAAATCTAGATCTGGAATCATTTTAGTGAATCATTTGGCCCATAAGTGTCGCTCCCACCTGCAAGATGCAGCTGGTGATGTCAGAGGCGATTTTGGCATGAGGTGTGTCTTCATCTTTGCCCTGTGGCTGAAGGTTATGTTCGAGACAAGACTCCCATAATGACACCAGCGCTGCTCCATGCCTCTCGATGGAGCCGGTCTCTCTAATGGCTGTAGTGATGCGCGTGATGCAGATCTCCACCACCGCCTGGTCATTGTCATTGGTGAGGTAGTCCTGAAACCAGTCACAAATCACACATTACATTCAGTTAAAGTCAAATATATATTAGCCCTACTGCATGGAAATTTCAATTCTTTTATAAATATTTGCCAAGTATTGCTTAATGGAGAGAACATTATTATTATTATTTTGAACACAATAAAACATTCCAAACTAAAACAACTGACAGTAATACGACTGATTCAGACGTAAACAGAACTGGACCTTTTTAAAATAGCCATTACTACACCTTAGAATGTATCAGTGACGTGCGGTGAGGTTTGTGGTGGCCAAGGCACTGACACTTTCAAAGTCAAAAGTCAGATTTACAAACATATCCACCAGATATATTTGACAACCTACCGATTATGTTTCATATATCATATCAGCATTCGTTATATACACATGGCAGGTACTCCTATTGAACTTTACTGCGTAGAAGAGCAACCACTGAACAAGAATAAACATGAGCTCAGGTGCGCCCTCTTCAGTGCGGCAGAGCTACTGCTGCCTCACCTCACGTCTTTTCAGTGCGGCTTTATATCAGATTCAAACACTAAATAAGTGATAGACATACGTAAAATTCATTATCTATTATATGGAAAGTGAGGACATATAACAAAAATGTCTACAATGTGTAAAAACATTTTTAATAAAGCATTACATTGGAAGCATACACTGAGTGAGCAAAAGGGGTTGGCTCAAGCAGCTCGGGCTGCTTTAGCTCGCTACTTACGCTGTAATTGAACAGGAAATATGCAAAATACAGCGATTTTGATCATAAAAATGATTGAAATCATTTGAATCATACAGAAATTGCATTTATAGCACAGATCAGTGGACAAATGTTTATTTTATTATTAGTATACATCTCATGATGGCAGGTGAGGATGATAGCAGGTGAGGATGATAACAGGTGAGGCAGCTCCCCTGCACCGCACACCCCTGGAATGTATGTAATGTTTTTATGTGTGTGTATGTTCTTTGTAACCTAGGTAGAATGCTATGTCTATGCTAAATAGTGTTTATTGATGATTTACTGGTGGTATATCAATCTTTTTTGAAGAAAAATAACAACATCACAGAAGTGTTTGGTATGTATGCACAGCTAATGTGGTTTAAAGAACAACTGTATGCATTGTACTTTGGTACTTTTAGCGCATGTTGAGATTATAAAATCTTTAACTGATCACTACTCACAAAGCATATGCAAATCACAAGACTTGAACAAAAAGCCATAAGACTGGCTAGAAGGTTAACTCAGGCCCCGTTTACACTAATACGTTTTAGTTTTAAAACGCATACGTTTTGCAACGGTTACTCCATCCGTCCACACTACGCCGGAGTTTTTGAGCCCCAAAAACGGAGCGTTTTGAAAATGCTGGAGAGGCCGTTTTCATTTTAAAACGCTGCTGCTCCGTGTTAGTGTGGATGGGGGAAAACGGAGACATCTGAAAACAGAGGCAGGGCTGCATCTGATTGGGGCTTTTTCCTCAATATTAAGTAGCCTTCACACAGTTCAGTCTTCATCCTCTCAGTGTAAGTTCAGACTTCGCAAGTTTGATATGGAAAACAAACTCCAGAGTGTGTACTTTATAAAGTCAATCTTAGAATCTTAGAAAGTAAATCTTAACAATAAAATGAAAACATGATGTGAGGAACTTCCTATTTTTACTTTGATATTAGCAACTTAACAGACGTCAAAACTGTTGAGGCGTCGTGTAGCTGCATAATATGACCGTCATCTTCATGCATATTCATAACAAAACGGAGCCTATAACATTACTGCCTCCTTTCATTTTTATTGAAAATAGGAAACATACCCTCTCTTTCATTGGATATAAGTTATAATAATTAATATTGACCATTATAAAAGTATAATGCACAATAAGTTTATACAATAGAGAAAATAAAGGCAAGCGATCAGTCAGATGTGCAGAATCATTGTCCGCGGTTACATTAAGATATTAACCTAACTTATCTTTGCGCTCAGCCAAAACACATTACCTCAGAACAAGTAATAGATTCAAAAGACCAAAGTCGGGGAATATGTAGTTAGATATAGACAACAAGATGAATTAAATATCATGTTTAACAAATATAGTGAGATTAGATCCAGCGGGAGATCCTTGATGAACAGTCCGACGTGCACTGCTCTCACATGGGTATGTGCTCAAAGCACGCTGCAGTGCATGCCAGAGAGTGTGTGTGTGGTCACGTGATGTGTGTTTTCACTGTCTTAATGTCGACGGAGAGCTGTTCAGAAACGCTGGGTAAAACACTAGTGTGGACGTGGACACCCCTCTTCTTAAACCCCTCTTCAGTTTCTCTTCTTCAATCGATCACCAGCCAAAATGTGACCCTTGGGCCTCACCCAAGCTAAGGCCAGTCTTCGGCCTTCTCACTCTTCAGAGCCTTTCAGCATCAAGCCAAGTCTCTATTTTGGACAATTCCAACTTATAACCTCGCTGGAATGCTGATCAACCAATCAAAATGGAGCAACGACTCATCAAAAAACTTCCAGGCAAGAACACATTGTATAAGCCACAACAAAAAACTAATGCAAGTGTGATTTTAGATATCATATATGCTAGTTTATCATGTTCTTTGTTAAAACAAGGTGATTCAGTTTTCTTTGATGATTGGTTTTAGGTTATGGATGTTGAATTGCATCTCTCTCTTCATGGGGCCTTGCAGGGAGAACATGCAAACTCCACACAGAAACGTCAACTGACCCAGCCGAGGCTCGAACCAGTGACCTTCTTGCTGTGAGGAGACAGCACTACCTACTGCGCCACTGCGTCGCCAGAAGTTCATTATAAAATAAAGAAAAAACTTATAATTATTAATATGATTTAAGTATTTTTTCTATTTATTTTTCAATATTATTAAATTAGGAAATTTACATGAGCTTTAATGTAATAGTCTTGTATATTTACCTTCGGCCCACCCCTTCAATCAATTTTTTGGCCCTTCATAAAGAAAGAAATTTGGGCACCCCTGGTCTAACAGATAATCAGTTCAATTTAATGTAATTTTAGTTCAGCTACCATTAACAATAAAGCCAAACCAAATATTCATAATTAAATAATAACTTGTTATTATTATTTATTATTATTCATAATTTTATTAGCTTAATTTCCTACAACAAATTACATTCAAGTGAAGTCAAAATTATTAGCACTCATGGAAAATTGTAATTCTTTTTCAAATATTTCCCAAGTGTTGCTTAATGGAGAGAAATTATAATAATTATTCTTTTTTAACACAATAAAAACATAAATACCAATATAATAAATATAATAAAGAATATTAATACAATACAATTTTTTTATTTAATAGTGTGTATACATATACATACATACAGTATATACAGGCAGTGCAGAATTATTAGGCAAATGAGTATTTTGACCACATCATCCTCTTTATGCATGTTGTCTTACTCCAAGCTGTATAGGCTCGAAAGCCTACTACCAATTAAGCATATTAGGTGATGTGCATCTCTGTAATGAGAAGGGGTGTGGTCTAATGACATCAACACCCTATATCAGGTGTGCATAATTAATAGGCAACTTCCTTTCCTTTGGCAAAATGGGTCAAATGAAGGACTTGACAGGCTCTGAAAAGTCAAAAATAGTGAGATATCTTGCAGAGGGATGCAGCACTCTTAAAATTGCCAAGCGTCTAAAGCGTGATCATCGAACAATCAAGCGTTTCATTCAAGTCATACAAGACTCAAGCTGAAACGTCAAGACTGGGCCAAGAAATATCTCAAGACTGATTTTTCTAAGGTTTTATGGACTGATGAAATGAGAGTGAGTCTTGATGGGCCAGATGGATGGGCCCGTGGCTGGATCGGTAAAGGGCAGAGAGCTCCAGTCCGAGTCAGACGCCAGCAAGGTGGAGGTGGAGTACTGGTTTGGGCTGGTATCATCAAAGATGAGCTTGTGGGGCCTTTTCGGGTTGAGGATGGAGTCAACCTCAACTCCCAGTCCTACTGCCAGTTTCTGGAAGACACCTTCTTCAAGCAGTGGTACAGGAAGAAGTCTGCATCCTTCAAGAAAAACATGATTTTCATGCAGGACAATGCTCCATCACACGCGTCCAAGTGCTCCACAGCGTGGCTGGCAAGAAATGGTGTAAAAGTAGAAAAACTAATGACCAATGACATGGTTCACCTGATCTAAACCCCATAGAGAACCTGTGGTCCATCATCAAATGTGAGATTTACCAGGAGGGAAAACAGTACACCTCTCTGAACAGTGTCTGGGAGGCTGTGGTTGCTGCTGCACGCAATGTTGATGGTGAACAGATCAAAACACTGACAGAATCCATGGATGGCAGGCTTTTGAGTGTCCTTGCAGAGAAAGGTGGCTATATTGGTCACTGATTTGTTTTTGTTTTGTTTTTGAATGTCAGAAATGTATATTTGTGAATGTTGAGATGTTATATTGGTTTCACTGGTGAAAATAAATAATTGAAATGGGTATATATTTGTTTTTTGTTAAGTTGCCTAATAATTATGCACAGTAATAGTCACCTGCACACACAGATATCCTCCTAAAATAGCTAAAACTAAAAACAAACTAAAAACTACTTCCAAAATTATTCAGCTTTGATATTAATGAGTTTTTTGGGTTCATTGAGAACATGGTTGTTGTTCAATAATAAAATGAATCCTCAAAAATACAACTTGTCTAATAATTCTGCACTCCCTGTATATATATACATATACACAGTTGAAGTCAGAATTACTAAACCCCTTGAATTGTTAGCCCCCATTTTTCCCCAATTTCTGTTTCTGTTTTTTTCCCCAACACATTTCTAATGAAAATAGTTTTAATAACTCATTTCTAATAACTTATTTATTTTATCTTTGCCATGATGACAGTACATAATATTTTACTAGATATTTTTCAAGACACTTCTGTACAGCTTAAAGTGACATTTAAAGGCTTAACTAGGTTAATTAGGTTAACTAGGCAGGTTAGGGTAATTAGGAAAGTATTTGTATAATGATGGTTTGTTTTGTAGACTATAAAAAATATATATATATATATAGCTTAAAGGAGCTAATAATTTTGACTTTAAAATTGTTTTTAAAAAGTTAAAAACTGCTTTTATTCTAGCCGAAATAAAACAAATTAAAAAAAAAGAAAGATTTTTTTCAGAAAGAAAAAATATTATCAGACATACTGTGAAAATTTCCTTGCTCTGTTAAACATCATTTGGGAAATATTTAAAAAAGAAAAAAAATTAAAGGGGGCTAATAATTCTGTATATATATATATATATATATATATATATATATATATATATATATATATATATATATATATATATAAAAATAATGTAAATATGAACTTTTATTTTGGAAGCCATTATTCACAATGAAATCGCTTGAGCACTAATTTCAAATATTAAAATAAACAAATCAATCAAAAAAGAAAAGATCTCCAACATTTCTGATTTGATTTATTCAATGAAATTGTTATGTAACACATTAAACATTAATGAATTGACAGATGTGATTTAATTGACTATTAAGCTACAGCTTGTATTGTAATTGTGTGCTATACACTATTTGTATGCAAACAGCTTCATTAAAATCTCTGAAAACATGAGCTATAATTAAACTACAAAATTCGATGGCAAATGTTTTCATCTTTTTTGCGATGTGGCATGTTCAGAATGATAATGTTATGCAAGTGACTGTGAAAAGGAGGGCACTGTTGGCCCTGGAGAGCGAAATACAAGAGAAGAGAGAATGAGATGAAGAGTGAATGAGAGAAAGCTGCCCCTGAGACGCTGGATGAGCCCAAATCTGTTTACAGAAGCCATCCAGAACAAAGAAGCCCAATGAGGCAGGAGAAACTGGCTTTTGCACACACAGTGACACCAGCAATCCTCTCTACAAGTTCACTCATTTGAATTTAAAATATACAATGTGCGCAAATTAGGGGTCACCTTATTCAAATTATTCAGATAGTAATTATTCTGTAGTGCCGACGGGGTCAGTGATCAACCAAAACATGCCATATGCTCTCTAACTTCACTGTAACAGCATCACATCAATGTGATCAGCTACGGTTGAAAAGAAAGGAAAACCTGTGTTTAACTCATTCAATATGGCTATGAACAACAACAATAATAATTTACTATAAATAATTTCTTCTTCATCGTTCTCTTATTATTATTATAATATGCAGTTAAACTTCAGAA
The DNA here is from genome assembly GCA_903798195.1 of Danio kyathit. Lineage (NCBI taxonomy): Eukaryota > Metazoa > Chordata > Actinopteri > Cypriniformes > Danionidae > Danio > Danio kyathit. The sequence goes on along the minus strand of LR812536.1, from coordinate 53,961,052 downwards.
CAGAACATACTATCATTTAAAACTAAATATGTATAAAATAATAAAACACACACACACACACACACACACACACACACACACACACACACATACATACTGTACATACATGAATACATACGTGAATACATACACTATACCTGTCAACCCTCCCGTTTTTCTCCCGTATTTTACAGTTCTATCCCGCTATCATGCCAAAAAGGTATTTTCCCATATTTCTCCCGTATTTTCAGTCTTTCTCTAAAGGGTGGCAATAAACATTAAAGAGCCGATCCTAACTATATGCAACCCATACCGCCGAACCACCAGGGGCCGCCCCTTGCTCTTAAATGTGAATCTGTTCGGTGGTTTTATTTTATTAAGGCATGAAAACTCTTTGGAATGAATATAAAAACAGTGGGATTCCCTTCCTTTTCATTATAGGCGCCGTCGCCCCTCCTATGCAATCCTCAATAGTCATATAGCAGACTGTTAGCTGACGCGCTCCATAGTGATAAATAGACTCTGTTTCGTCAAACGGATTCTGTACATGTGATTTGAAGCAGAGCGAAAGTCTGGGTTTTGGGTGCATTTTTGAACAGACATGTACACATGAATAATAATGATAGCATCTAAAGATGTCGATCTTGATGAGTTTTTTGTACTAAATGAGCATAAAAAGTTAGCAAAGCAGTCGAATGCTTTCATTATAATTTTAGATGTGTGCATTTTTAAAGTGACATCTCTGTTATTTAATGTAATCAAACAAAAAATCCAAATAAATAAGATTCATTCGCTGCAATTTAATCATAATTTGTAAGTTATACTGTGAAGAAAAGATTAATGAGATTTGATAACTTGATTATATTTCTTTATAATAGCTATTAATTTTAATAAGCTGCTAATGTATTTGCTGCTAATGTATGCAATTATTTTTTCTTTTGTAAATAATAATAATAAAACATACTACTGACAGTTTAACTGTTTATTTACAATAAAACAGCTCCACATTAACATATTTAGTAATTTGAGGATTTTTTTAGGCTGGGGAGAGGCGGATCCCTTATTATGGTGGGAATATCCCTTATTTTCACATCTCAATGTTGACAGGTATGACATACACCCTTGCTTTTTTTTCATGTTTGTCACACTTTAATATTTCAGATCATCAAACAAATGATCAAACCTCTAGCCACACTCAGACCTGATTTCTGCCACACCTGTTCGCAATCAAGAAATTACTTAAACAGGACCTGACTGAAGAAGTAAAGTAGACCAAAAGATCCTCAAAAGCTAGACATCTTGTTGAGATCCAAAGAAAGTCAAAAACAAATGAGAAAGAAAATAATTGATATCTACCAGTCTGGAAATGGGTATAAGGCCATTTATAAAGTAATTTATAAATGGAAAAGAAGATGGAACAGTGAAGGACCTTCCCAGGGTTGGCCGTCCAACCAAAATTAAGAGCGCAGTGAGCACTTATTCAAGAGGTCACAAAATACTCCACATTAACATCCAAAGAACTGCCGCCTTCACTTGCCTCAGTTAAGGTGAGTGTTCATGACTCCACCATAAGATGGAGACAGGGCAAAAATGGATTGCATGGCAGAGTTCCAGGATGAAAACCACTGCTGAGCATGCTCAGCAAAAAGAACATAAAGGGTTATCTCTTCCTCTCCTCTGATCCCCAAGACTTTTGGGAAAATACTCTATGAACTGATGAGACAAAAGTTGAGTGTGGCATTATGTGTGAATGCATGAATGGGAGAGTGTATGGGTGTTTCCCACTACTAGGTTGCGGTGGAAGGGCATCCTCTACCTAAAACATATGCTGGAATATTTGGTGGTTCATTCTGCTGTGGTGGACCCTGATAAATAAGGGTCTAAGCTGAAGAAAAATGAATGAATGACAGAGTTTGGAGTGGTCTAGTCAAAGTCCTGACCTGAATCCAATTGAGATGCTATGGCTGAATTATAACATTCTGCAAATGAGAAAGCAAACATTCCCCCACAGTGCTGTAATTTTGTTTAAATTCAAAACGGATGTGTTTATTCATGAATTTTCCTTCAGCTTAGTCTCTTAATTAAGAGGGGTCGCCACAGTGGAATGAACTGGCAACCATTCCGGCATAGGTTTTATGCAGCGGATGCCCTTCCAGTCGCAACCCAGTAGTGGGAAACACCTATACACTCTCACATTCACACAAGCACTCATTTTGTTTACCCAATTCACCTATAGTGCATGAATTTGGACTGTGGGGGAAACTGGAGCACCTGGAGAAAACCCACGCAGACACAGGGAGAACATGCAAACTCCACATAGAAATGCCAACTGGCCCAGCCGGGACTCGAACCAGCGACTTTCTTCCTGTGATGTGACAGTGCTAACCACTGAGCCACCATGCCACATTTGATGAATACTGTATATGTAATTTAACTGCAAGTTCAGTAAGCAATGTGTGAGATATCAGGTTTTCTCCATTCAGTTACTGTAGATGGGACTTGGTCTTGGATGAGCTGCCCGGAGTCTTTGCAAATATGGCTGCCAAGTGAAAAGACCTTTTTTAAAAGGGACTTGGTAGAGAGATCTCAATGTGGGGACAGAAAATTGCCATAAGCGCAGCTCCATTATATGTCAACAAGCTTATGTGCACTGACATTATAGCAATTTCTGCTGAATTTATGTTTCTAAACTGATTCATGATTGTATTACAATAAATATGTTTTTGCATTACAGTAATGTGAATTTTCAAGGGATTGCACTTTTTCATAATAATGTACTTAAGGTGTTACATTATTATGGAAATAATGTAATAATGTAACACACACACAAACATTTAATAGTGTTCTTGTTGGCTATTTGACGTTTGTTGTATACTTACTGGAGAGCAGGATATGACTTTGATTTCCTCCAGGGCTTGGGACAGACAGTCTTCGATCTCACTGTCATCCAGAGAGAAGAGGTCTCCTGCACGGGACAAGTCCCTCTGTCCCAGCACTAGACGAAACAGCTGGTGCATTCTGGGACAGGCTCAAACTCGAGCAGTCTGAACCTGCTGTCCTGTGTTTCCACGATGACTTGACATCCTCCTGAATGTGACATCAGTCTCACACCTACAATCCAACACAGAAGAGATGAAAACATGAAGAAAGGCCAGAAAATGACCAAAACAAGAGAACAATGCAACCCAGGCTCATTCTGATTATGTACCCCATTATACATTTCTGGAAAGCGCCAAATACGTCCCAGGAGCTACGTTTTTTGGCAGTTTTTGTTTCGTGAATCCACCAGAGGGCCGCTGTGTATGCTTTTTCAGATCTCAAATTTCTCTCACGAGTGCCATTCACACCTGCTCTTCTGCATAAATCCACCAGAGGCCGCTGTCGACTGACTGACTGACTGACAGATCGACTGACCCACCCTCCTCCTTCCCTAAACCCAACCAATAGTGTTTTCAAAAGCATCAATTGACCCGCCCACCCCCTTCCCTAAACCCAACCGACTGTGTTTTGAAAAGCAATCCATAAAAAGAAAAGCCCACAATTTCAGATTTTACCACATTCTCACCTTGTTATTTACTTGTTTTATTTTTTTAGCTTCTGTTTTTGTCTTACCCACTTTCTGGAGCAGTTCTTCGGAGGACTCTAACCCCGTCATCGTGGTCAACCCTGCTCTCCGTGTCTCAAGTCCGTCAACGTACATGGCGAGATAATGGACAAACTGGAAACAGCGTGAAAGGCGTTCATACGGAGGTAAGCGGTCAGCTGGTAAGCGTGAAAAGGAACGGCATGATACCACCCTGTAACAATCGTTTTAAAGGTGAAATTCAGCCATCCGTACTTCTGGCTACATAATTCGCGATCTCCAGAAATGTATATAGGGCTACGTTTACAGAATGAGCCTATGTTGGAAGAATGCTTCAAAAAAGATAAATTAAGACAAACAAGAAGACAAGAACAAGGCTACAAACAGATAAGTAAAGTCATGCTGATATTCAAAAAAGGGACAAAATAGTGACATTATGTTGATCCAAAAAACAACAACATCTGTAGGTTTAAAAAAACATTTAGACATGGTATCCAAGCATTAATGCAACATAAGCTCATTCTGAAAACATAGCCTTATATAGATTTCTAGAGATCACGAATTGTATCCAGAAGTACGTATGACTGCATTTCATTTTTAAAATGAATGCTACGGTGCCACCACCCCCCCCCCCCCCCCCCCAGCCTATTCAGTTTAATATATTGTCCCTTTTCTCTCTCTTTTAATATTTTCTTTTTTCTTTTATTATCATTATTTATTTTACCTAATACACCATGCTGCCAACCTCAACTTTCAGTACTTACCTGTTTATATGCTTAATTTGTAAAGCGAATGCACATCATATATTGCTTATGCACATCATATACTGATTGTTGCACAATATGAGGATTATAGTGTGGTTTATTTTTATTCTTTTTATCAATTTTGTACTGTTATATATATATACACAGTTGAACTCTGAATTATTAGCCCCCCTGAATTATTAGCACCCCTGTTTATTTTTTTCCCCAATTTCTGTTTAACGGAGAGAAGATTTTTTCAACACATTTTTAAACGTAATAGTTTTAATAACTCATTTCTAAACACTGATTTATTTTATCTTTGTCATGATGACAGTAAATAATATTTGACTAGATATTTTTCAAAACACTTCTATACAGCTTAAAGTGACATCTAAAGGCTTAACTAGGTTAATTAGGTTAACTAGGCAGGTTAGGGTAATTAGGCAAGTTATTTTATAACGATGGTTTGTTCTGTAGACTATCAAAAACAAAAATAGCTTAAAGGGGCTAATAACTTTTGTCCTTAAAATAGCTTTTAAAAAATTAAAAACTGCTTTTATTCTAGCGAAATAAAACAAATAAGACTTTATTCAGAATACAAAATATTATCAGACATACTGTGAAAATATGCTCTGTTAATCATCATTTGGGAAAAAAACTCAAAGGGGGGCTAATAATTCTGACTTCAACTGTATATATATATATATATATATATATATATATATATATATATATATATATATATATATATATATATATATAGTTATATATATATATAGTTATTCTCTCTGTTACTTTTGTTTGTTAAATGTCTTTCTTCTATTACCAGTTTGTCCAGTGGCTCGCCATGTACATCGGTGGACTTGAGATGCAGAGAGGAGTTGACCACAACGACGGGGTTGGCGTCCGGCACAGAACGGTTACAGAAAGCGGCTAAGACAAAAACAATAGCCAAAAAAATTAAATAAACAAGTAATAACAGGGTGAGAATGTAGTAAAATCTGAAAACTTGGTAAAAATCAGGCAAGGGGGCTTTTCTTTTCTGGATTGCTTTTAAAAACTGTCAGTTGGGTTTAGTGAAGTTGGTGGCGGGTCAATCGATGCTTTGAAAACACTATTGGTTGGGTTTAGGGAAGGAGGAGGGTGGGTCAGTCGATCGGTCACAGTCAGTCAGTCAGTCGACAGCGGCCTCTGGTGGATTTACCGTAAGAACAGCAGGTGCGAATGGCACTCGCGAGAGAAATTTAAGATCTCAAAAAGCGTACACAGGGGCCTCTGGTTGGATTCACGAAAACAAAAACTGCAAAAAAAAATGTAACTCCTGGGACGTATTTGGCGCTCTCCAGAAATGTAATATAGCATATTCAGAATGAGCCTGGGTGGATTTTATAAAATCACAGCAGCTATCAAAATACTTTTATCTTTCTTAAGGCCACCCTTAGTTTTCCACATGAAAATAAAAACAGCATACAGGTTTGATCGACATCAAAGAGAAAAATATTTTTAAGATATAGTGCATGCCCCAAAATGATCCTGTATAGAGTTCCATTCTGTCAGGCTTCCTGTTAGTGACCTTTTTTTTTCTTCAGAAGACAATTCTGCCAGTGTTGCCCTCGGAATTCACACAGTGTGAAGCTAAACTTCTGTTAATCTGTGATATGTTAAACCTGTACCTGCAGGACTCCATCATTCATTAAAGAGTGCAAAATGTCATACTTTTCAACACAAACTCTTAAATATGCAAATATATGGATCACTATAAGAGAGGATGTGTTCTGTCATGATGAACAGCTACAGAGTTTACTTCTCTTATGCTGTAAGAGTCATTGGATTATTATGATTATTTTACGTAAACACGCAACTTTTCTTAACTGCTCTCTTCTGTATGAAATATTAGGTTAAAGAAAAATCAGTTGTCAGAATCCTGATAAGATCTGGCAATGAAAAAGGTTTGGCACTGAGAATAAAACTTTATAAAGAAAAGTTCCCCGTCTTGGGGCTCTCTCTTGTTTGTTGTTTTATCAGTCAGTGATCCAAACAAATCATAAGTCCTGCCAATCAGAAGGCTCTGTGGGGCAGGCAGCCAATGATAAGTTGCTTTGAGGCGACGGCACAGCTGCACTTTACACCCCGTCCTTGCATTCCCGATGTGAGCATCGCTAGGATACCAGAGCAGGAACGCTCAGGGAGCCTTTGGAGGTCTGAGCAAAAGATTTATCCATGAATACAATGCCAGTGACTTTATCTGGTCAGGCATTCAAAGCTGAAAAACCACATCAATGCAATGCAATCAAACGCCCTCTCACTCCTCAAAAAATTATATTGAATTTGGAAATTAATTTATAGGCTGAGCTTAATTAAAGTAAAATATAACAGATTTATTAATGTATATTCTGAGCAGATTCAGTCTATAAAATAAGTATTGAACATTTCACCATTTTTCTCAGAAAATAACAAAGGAGCCGTTGACTTGAAATTTTCACCAGATGTTAGTAATAAGTAATCCATACATTTAAAAGCTAAAAGTTATGTCTAATAAAATGAAATGACACAGGGAAAACTATTGAACCCACAAAGAAAGGGAGGTGTAAAAAAAAATCATGGAAAGCCCAGAGAGCAGCTGAAATCTCTCAGTATTTAGAAAGTAACCCTGCTCCTTGTTGATGTAAATGAATAGGGCTGCAACTAACGATTATTTTATTAATCGATTAATCTGTTGATTTTTTTTTTTTGATTAATCAATGAATCGGATAAAAAAAAAACAAGAAAAGCATTAATTTCCAACCCTTTATTAAAAAAAGCTGTCATAATAATAATAAAATAAAAAACCAACTAAGTAGTTTTTGTCTTGTTTTCAATCTACAGTAAATATCTAAAACAAATCATAAATTAAGATATATACTAGACACATGAAATAGCATAAGAGATTATGTCTTGTTTTCTGAAAAAAAAACCACATCAAAATTAAGCGATTGTTTGCTTAAAACAAGCAACATTATTTGCCAATGGGGTGAGAAAAAGTATCTTAACGAGATTTAATCTCAAACTGAAGTTAACCATCACTTGATTTCTCAAGCTATTTATCTTGTCTAGTGTTGATTTAAGATTTTGACATAATTGGAGACAAAATTAAAAGTAAGAGTAAGTAAGAGACAAAAGTAAGAAAAGTTTTTTTTGTAGTGCAGCTATACATGACTACAGATGGAAAAATGAATGATCCAAAAAAGTCGAGTAAATAAAAATGTGTCTTCAGTTTTCCAATGCAAAGTGCAAAGTAACTACCACCGCTGCGTTACTATTGTTATTAACCCTTTCACTGCTGAGTTTTAAAATATTCTTTCTGAAACTGGAAGTTAATTTTTTAGGCGACCATTATTTTAGAACCCTTTACCCTTAATGTTTCCATGACGAAGCGTCATGTTTGTTACATGACACACTGCAGCAACAATAGCGCAGTATGACAGATGATCCCTTTTATTTCGTTTTTTTCTGTTTTAATTCAACATATTCACATGCTTGCTCATCATGTCATCACCTACCTGATAATCCAATTCACATAAAAGCGTGAGTGCATTGTGTTTTTAAAGGCGGTATAAATAGCTTGATTGTGATCTATAACGTGACATGTTTACTTGCGGCCATGCGTTTGCCTCATTCATTAAAGCGGAACACGCAGGATTCAGCACGTAAATTCATCAGTTTATTCCCAAAATGCATGCAAAGTAAGTGGCTGGTGAACATAGAGAAGCAGAGAGCCAGCCAATACGTCAAAGGTCAGTTTGAATTTTTCCGTTGTCGATATGTGTCAACAAGCTAACGCTAACTTGTCAAGCTCGATAAGATAAACACCAGCACCAGGGACTTTACGTTCCTCACTTCAAAATGGAACAAAAGTAGGATTCTGTAGTGATTTGTCTTTGAGGCGCTGAATCATCATCAGCATCAGTGCGTGATAGAGACCGTGTTCACTCCGCTCCGCGCTGAACTAAAGTGCTTTTATTAATAATCAAACGTCTCAGTGTCGTGCGACACAAACGAATTGCAGTGGTTTCCCCTACCATTATCATAGCCCCCCGCCCTCACCAAACTGGTTTTTCGCCCCCCTTGAAATCAAGTTAATTGTATTTATATATAGCGCCAGATCACAACTTCTTTAATAAACAGCTAAATAGCCTATGTATATCTTATTTACACGACGGCATCATATGATTTCGTCTCTACATGGTCGCGCGATTACAATTTCTGCTCTCTGATTCGCGCACAGTGAGTTCTACATAGCCAACTCTCTGCTGTATGGGAATTAGTGTGCGCGCAGGGCTGGCGCGTCCATAGAGGCGACCCAGGCAGCCGCCTAGGGCAAAAGAATAGAGAGGGCAGCAGAATAGAGAGGGCGGCGTCCGCGACAATCCCCCCACCGCCCCCGTCCTTGCTGTCGTACGCGCAAGCACACACCCCAGTCTCTCGTTTTCGCTTTCGGTTTGGGGGCGGCATGATCAGCTTTTGCCAAGAGCTCCAGTTCAGTTTGCTCCGGCCCTGTGTGCGCACCACATCTGACAGGACTGAAGACAACACGTGCCCTCCCTCCGTATATTATGCATAGTCTAACAGCAGCCACAACACAAATAAATGATATGTGGGCAGGGGTGGAGTGGCCATCTGGCAGACCGGGGCATTTTCCCGGTGGGCTGACGTACTCTATCCATTTGTGGATTAAAAAAAAATGTATAAGAATAAATGTTCATTTTTTAGCTTAACGGTTGTACAGTTCAAATAATTGTTCAGCTTTTACTGCTGTCATTAAAAGAAACCAATTAACACGTCTGAAGGGTGGAGTCTGAACAGCTGCGGCTGCGCCGCACACCCCCAATCCCCCCCAGCCCCCTCAAAAAAACTGTAAACCTAGGGGAAACACTGAATCGATTATGAAATTCATTGCCAACTCTTCTAGTAATCCAATTTTTATCGATTTGATTCCTTGTGCTCCCTATAAATGAATATTAGCTGCTTTAGTCCGAACACCTACTATTCTAGGATGATGAAGATGAAACCAAGGGTGTACATTTAAGCAAGACAATGATCACATTCCACCCAAGGAAAATCTAAACTGCTTTCAGAAAAAAAATAAAGCTGCTAGAATGGCCTCAGCCGAACACCTGACTTGATAACCACCTGAATAAAAAAAAAAATAACTAAAGATCAGAGTTGATGGTCGAGACCCACAGAAACCGTCAAGATTTTAGAACCCTAACAGGGCTCGAAATTAACCTTTTTTTTGGTAGCACCGGTGCTCCTAACTTTTAGTTAGTAACAAAATTTGTCGCACCCACTAAAAATTATGAGCACCATTACTACAACGTTTTATATTAACAGATTCTCTTATATATTAACACTCTAAGCTAAACTAACAAATAAACAAAATCTGCACGCGCTCACCGCCCTGGACGCACTGCTTGACTTGAATGAGATGAACTGAATTAACAATATAACTGTGATGTTCTCATGGGTGCTGTCTGATATTGCACATGATATTGACATATAACTTATTATTTGAATACGTCATCTTAATAGCAATAACGGTCTTTTTATGAGCTGCAATATTAGTTTCATCTCAGTGAATGCATGCTCTTTAGCGATGGTGAACGCGGTGTCAGCCACAACGACTGACAGCATCGTGACGATTAAATGAAGGATTAAATAACGTTAGAACATCTCGTGCTTAAAATGTTAGATTCAGTGGCAAACACTGTTACCTGAAAACTCTGTCCCACCGGCTTTATGGTGAACGGCTTTAGTCATTTTCATAGCGGACTTTAACACTGGAAGTTTTTTATCCACTCTTCGAAAAGTGTAAATGCTGGATTGACGTTCATTACATGACCACTAATCAGATGTGCCATTATTTGTAACTTTAGGTGGTTTCTAAAACTAAATCTGTCAGTGTTGTTTTCATTTTCTCGTATCCAGACCTTTACGTTTTCGCGACCTGTCATCAGAACTGAGTGATTGACAGCTGGTATTCCAGTCCATTAGCGTTCTGTTCTAGCGCAGTGGGCCAATAAGAAGAGCTTGAAGGCGGGGCAAGCATTGCAGGCTTTGTTTACTGCAGCAAGTTGGCATGACGACTGTTTTAAACCATTCCTGAGCGCTGTGTTTGTGTTTTTAGGTGCAAAATGCTTAATGCGTGAAAGCCTCCTAATTCCGTGAATGTGGTGAACATTTTGCTGTAAAAGCTGGTCGCACAACATCAATTTTATGCACTCGCACAAATGCTCCCAAATATTTTTGAGGTCGCATAGATAAAATTTCAGGCGCATATGCGACCAAAACGGTCACATCTGAGCAATGCATGAGACTACATTCTGCATACGAGAGGCGTCTTAAAGCTCTCATTACTAAACAAAAAATTATTAAAAACATTTCAGAAGTTCATTCCATTGTTATTACACCTAACAAAAATTTTGAATTGTTGTTTTTACAAAACATGTCAAAAGCTGTTTAGAAATATGTTTACCAGGTAAAACCATGACGTTTTCAATAATTATTTTATCTCCTGTATGTCTGCAATTGAACCAGTAAACAAGACAAATATTGACATTGCTCAATTAGATTACAGATTTAATGTAAGCCTAAAGTCTATTCACATTAAGTATCGTAACAATAAAGTTTTGTATAGCTGTTCTACACTCACCGGCCACTTATTTATTTACAGCTTACTAGTACCGAGTTTGACCCCCTTTTGCCTTCAGAACTGCCTTCATCCATCGTGGCATAGATTCAACAAGGTACTGGAAATATTCCTCAGATATTTTGGGTCCATATTGACATGATAGCATCACGCAAGTGCTGCAGATTTGTCAGCTGCACATCCATGATGTCCATCTCCCGTTCCACCACATCACAAAGGTGCTCTATTGGATTGAGTCTGGTGACTGTGGAGGCCATTTGAGTACAGTGAACTCATTGTCATGTTCAAGAAACCAGTCTGAGATTATTGCACTTTATGATATGGTGCGTTATCCTGCTGGAAGTAGCCATCAGAAGATGGGTACACTGTGGTCATAAAGGGATGGACATGGTCAGCAATAATACTCAGGTAGGCTGTGGCATTGACACGATGCTCAATGGGTACTAATGGGCCCAAAGTGTGACAAGAAAATATCCCCACAACATTACAACCACCACCACCAGCCTGAACCGTTGATACAAGGCAGGATGGATGCATGCTTTCATGTTGTTGATGCCAAATTCTGACCTTACCATCCAAATGTCGCAGAAGAAATCGAGACCCCAGACAGGCAACGTTTTTACAATCTTCTATTGTCCACTTTTGGTGAGCCTGTGTGAATTGTAGCCTCAGTTTCCTGTTCTTAGCTGACATGAGTGGCACCTGGTGTGGTCTTCTGCTGCTGTAGCCCATCTGCCTCAAGGTTGGACGTGTTGTGCATTCAGAGATGCTCTTCTGCATACCTCGGTTGTAACAAGTGGTTATTTGAGTTACTGTTGCCTTTCTATCAGCTCGAACCAGTCTGGCCATTCTCCTCTGACCTCTGGCATCAACAAGACATTTGTGCCCACAGAACTGCCGCTCACTTGATGTTTTCTCTTTTTCAGACCATTCTCTGTAACCCTAGAGAAGTCTGTGCGTGAAAATCCCAGTAGATCAGCAGTTTCTGAAATACTTAGACCAGCCCATCTTACGCCAACAACCATGCCATGTTCAAAGTCACTTAAATCACCTTTCTTCCCCATTCTGATGCCCGGTTTGAACTGAAGCAGAGACCATGGCTGCGTCCGAAACCGCCTACTATTCAGTAGGTACTGCATTTGAATTTAAACGTACTACTCGGCCGTTGGAAAAGTACGTTCTATACAGTATGAATGTGAGCAGTATGAATGGAATTCTGACATACTACATCCGCCATTTTGTCATGGTCACGTGACCTACCTGCGTCAGTTGCGTCGCTTCACGACCATTCATAAATTCTCTCGCGGGGCATCATGGGATAGCGCAGCGTCCATGGGATGCGCACTTCAGAATCTCGCCGGAAGTAGTAAGTCATCCGGGTACTTCTCGCATACTGATTTTCGAATTCTAAGAATTCGGACATACTACTACTCGGCTCGCATACTGATTTAAGCGTACTGTATAGTATGGAAGTATGCGGTTTCAGACGCAGCCCATGTCTACATGCCTAAATGCATTGAGTTGCTGCCATGTGATTGGCTGATTAGAAATTTGCGTTGGACAGGTGTATCTAATAAAGTGGACAGTGAATGTAATTCGATTACAATACTGAAGTTCAGAAATACTACAATGATAACAACAAGCAACAATATCACAAGTATCACTCTCAGAATACTATTTCAACCAATATACAACCAATGAACCATTAATTGTGGATGCTAATATATGTATCATTGTTAGCATGAACAGGCCTTTAATCTTTGACTTATCTTTATAAATCTGTAATGAATTAATTTATGCTAGTTTGTTTTACAAAGCAAACCCGCAAAAATGAACAATCACTTGATGACACCATAATTTGTAACCAGATAGTTCTGAATGTATTAGACATAAAGCAGGTCACTGGGTCTGGTCTCTTAAACAATCACCCAGTTACAATTAATCTCCAGGTTACGGCTGAGCAATCCCAGGAATGCAGTCTTTTAAAAACACGCTCACATACACACGGTTCAGTGCACACAAGCATGCACTACCATGATCCAATGCCAACGCATGCAAAACACCAGAAGAAAGCAAAGCACAAGCAGCACATGGCTGTTCATAATAATCTTCAAAAGTTGACGTCTGCACTTTTTCCAGTACGTTTTCCAAACTTTCAACTATACTTCAGCAAAAGTTTGTTTGCTAAATTATCCCAGTTGTGAGATGAAAAAATAAAGAAGAAAATGTAATGAAAAACACAATAAAACATAAAAAAAATGTAATTTAGGTAAATACTGTAAATTACATTTATTTAATTGTATTTTATTTGAAAAGCACAATTAGGATGCACTGTTTAGGTCAGGTTTTGTTGATGAGCTGCAAAAAGGTCATTTGTTTACATTAACATTTTCTCTTATAGAGCTGGACTATACAGGAAAAAAATTATCACAATATCAAGTTTCATATCATTCAGTATCGATAATTAATGAATATTTTTTACAATCCATTTAGGAATATTAGGTTTTTTTTGTATTAAACCACTTTATTTTAATTTACCAACATTCCTAGGCAAATAGTTTTAATAGTCGAAAGCAAAAAAATAAACAAAAAAATATCTCGTCTCTTATGTCTTATAATAAAATAAACTTAAGTGCTAAAGAGACTCAATCTTAATAAATAAAATGTTACAAAGTGTGTGCAATGATAAAGTGTATGAACAATCAAAGCAAATTTTAAGGTTGATCAACATCTGTAAGTCTATAATAATCCCACAGTAAACCTCAAACTCCATTAACAAAACAAATTATGATAATCAAATCTGAGCTTTCAAGTAAAGGAACTAACCATCATTATTTAAATACATATTGCAACATTATAAATTGTGAAATTAAATGACTACATTACCCCTATGCTTAAAAATCTTTCAGATCGGTGCTAGTGGAAGCTATAGCGCTTCATAACGAAACTTCATCCCAAGTTTTTTTGTTTTTTTTTATCGTTATTGACAATGGGTTCAGTCAATAAATATCAACCGTTTTATCGGCCCAGCCCTACTCTCTTACATTCTCTATGTGTGAATGTCAACGGCACCATATGTTAAAAGAATTTTAGTTTGCCGCATATTGATGCAATCACTTCTTTCCATAGGTTTGATCTAATTCACATAAATTTGTTTGGTCTCAAAAACCTGTCCCCAACTATCACACTAAAATACAATTCCTACAAACTGCCATTAGTTTGTTAATTACTGTCTGAGTCTTCTTTAACTATTCAGCAGCATTACGTTTGCATTAAAGGTGCAGTATGTAAGTTTGACACCCAGTGGTTGAACTAGGTATTGCATTCCTGGATCAAAATACAGGCAAGTGCAGGTTTCCAGATTGAGGACTAGGAGCAGGAGCCTAAAGGCTGATTTCAATCGTGTTCTATATAAAGCAACGGCACACAATGGAAGGAATATTCTCCATAATAAAAGGAGTTTTTGTTCAAACCAACTCCTCGAATTGATATTAGAAATGGCTCTATTTCTTGCAGCTGCCTGAACAACAGAATAAACTGACAATGATCACCTCAGGTACACCTCATGTGCTTTATTCAGTGTTAAACGGTAATCCTGTTTTATACTTCTGCGTGAAGTGATCGGCCTGACTCATGGCGCATGCCTTGGGCGTTGCCGTGCATTTATACTTTTGTTTGTGTTGCTCTGCAATAACACTTCAGAAACGCTAGCTGGCAGTAGGTGTTTATGTTCCTCTGTGTTGAGTTTCTTTGCTGGTGTTTTGTTTTTTCTGAATGCTAGCTTTAATGTACAAGTGGCTCAAACCCACTTATTTTGCGGCGGGAACCGGTGGACGTGCAACAACTTTAATCATAAGGTAAGACAAAACAAAAATTTCCATCTGGAGCTTCCTTCTAAAAAAATCTAACTACACGTCGCAACGACGCGTAGCGCATGCTCTGTGATTGGACGGCTTGGTAGCGCTGACGAGCGCTGCTCTCGGTCTCGCCCACTCGTCAGCGCTACCAAGCCGTCCAATCACAGAGCTTGCGCTACGCGTCGTTGCGACATGTAGATTTTTATTAGATGTGTGTCAGCAACGGCCACGGAGAAGGCTATGCGACCATGCGCAGGCTGCGCCGGAGCATACTCATGTGCTTGACGCAGAAGTATAAATCAGCCTTAAGAATGTAAGTTTGAATGCCATTTTACATGACATTTATTGCCATACTACTGAAAGCAGCAGCAGATAGTTTACCTCAGATCTTGAACTTTAGAACTGTGACTCAGTGCAAGCCAACACATATCAGTGATCAGCATGTACATTTAATAATGTTAAAGAGGTTAATATGTATTAATCAGATTATAACCTTACCATTTTGTTGGAGTGCAGTGAGTCGACTATTCTTTGCTTCTGAATGGCTGTATTTACATTTCTGTCATGTTTTGTCTGGTGCAAATCTCATCACGTAGAGTTAGGACACTGGGTTACAATGTAACCAGCTCACCTAATGTTTACATTCGTAATTTTCATATTATTTGCTAATTAATAACCACATCATGTGGAACTCTGAATCTGCGTCTCATTTCGGAGCTGTTACTGTCCTCCGGAGGTCACATTTCAGTCACGGGCCCATGCTTAATATAACGGCTACTGAAATATAATTGGCTAAACTGGCATTGGCAGGTTAAAAACCCAAACAAAGACAGCTGTTCTGGCACATAACGCACATTTTCAAAGCAGAATAAAGAATGTTCAGATAAACAAGAATCAGATTAGGGCTGGGCGGTATATCGAGTTCTGGGGATATATTGATATGATTTCCCAACGCGATGCAGTATTATCCAATATCGTTCATATCGATATGGTTTGAGGCCACACGTGCGCATTCTGTGCAAATCAGACCACTTAAGGCAGCACGCGAGCTCCACTTGCACAAATGAATGATTCACTCCATGAGTCATACAAAAGATTTGTTCAAAATGACCGAATCATTCAAGAATGACACATCACTGACGCAACATGGAGGAACATGCAGTGCCGGTGTTTTGACTCCCCGAACAATCTGACTCCCCTCGCGTCACAGGGGTTTATCAGAAACCTTTTATCGATCATTTCATCCGCAATTGACACCAAGAACGAACATAGAAGCCTTGTCAAATTGACAAGCAGCACACCTGAATGTGTTCAAAGAATTAAAAACGCCAAAATGAGAGGAATTTATACCGGATTTCGAAAGTTAAACCACCTCGTACTCAATGATTATAATTCAGTATTTATTAAACGACGGTCTCTTCTTACATTTATGTTTTAACACATTTAGCTCTGTGTTCTGGTCTGTTATAATGACTGTTTACATTATATGCTAGGGTTAGGCCGATAGACGATGCCATCGCCGATGGCCAATTGACATCACGATGCGGAGCAGGCATCGCGATTCATCGCCCCACCCCCGTCGCAAACCCGCTCGTAAAAAATCCACACTCAGGCCCCGTTTACACTAAACAGCTTACTTTTAAAATGGCATTTTAGAACGAAAATGACCCACGTCCACACTGGCGTTTCATCTAGCATTTCTGAACAGTTTTCTGGACAGTTTATCAAGGATGATAGTGGATCGTGTCTATAGTTGTTAAACGTGATATTTAATTAATCTTGTCTCTATCCAGGGCTTAATTTGTGCCGGAACACGCCGGATCCGGAACCTCATTTTACCGATCTCCCTTCTCAACCACCCTCCTCCCCTGTCCACTGTTCATTTTCACTTTGTTTCGCGACTCCCCAACCCTCTTCACTTTCGTCCGTGACACCTCAGCGCCGCTCACTTTTGTCTGCGAACAACCCCCGCGCCGCTCACTTTCGTCCGCGACACCCCTCCGCCATCCACCGCACCAAACAAATGACTGACACGGATCACTCTGCCTACTCATGCCAGAGTCCCGTGGAAAAAAGTGATTGACAGGTGGTAATTTGTGTGTAACTTAACTTTATTTATTTATGGTTACGGGTAAAACAAAGACCAGGTAGTTGAAACTGTAGGCTACAAATAATTAATTCGTTATGAATTAATTAATTATTCATAATAATTTATTCTCTCCATCTCCGCCTATGAAGACGATGTCATCGTCCATCGCGATGTTTCACATTAGACATCGTACGATGCTAAATTGGTCAACATCGCCCAACCCTATTTATGCTTAACCAGCATTTCATCACAGTACTCTGAAACTATTTCGTTACTTCTCATATCTATGGTCTATTCATTTTCAGCTCCTTATTTAATATTTAGTAAACAAGTTTAGTCAAAACAAAACAAAAGAAAAAGTGTAGGATTTTTTTACATGGAGTGAAAGACTTATCTTTGTGTATCTTCGATATGTGCACTGTTTAATAATTGTGCACAATACATACATGTAAATGTGTAACTAAAATAACATATACAGCTGATTAAATTGTTGTTTATAAATCACACAACTGTGGTAGACAGGATTATTTATAACACTGTAATTGTGACATAAAACTGTGCGTTTCATTTTACATTCAATGTGGTTCTTTTCTATCCTACAATACTTTTTGTTGCGTTCTGTTTTGCTCTGACAATGTAGCCATGTTTTCTATGGTTCTGTTTACTTTGTTATTTGCACACCAGTAGAGTAGAGCTGTGTATAGTGTTAAGCAGGAAATAAAACCTGTACTGTATTTTATTTATCAAAGATTTTGTGAGCTGTTATTTTTTGAGCAGCTGTTTATTTGTAAACAGGGAGGGAAACCCCTGTGTTTGAATTATATTTTGCTCAAAAATTGTTTAATAAAGTTTTAATAAAGGCTTTACCTCTCAAGTAACCATTTACGGGAAAATACCGGATACATATCGTATACCGTCATTCCACCTAAAAATACCGGGATATGATTTTTTGCCCATATCGCCCAGCCCTAAATCAGATAACAAGTATGTTCACTTGGCATGTTTCTAAATATCTGCAAATATATTATGGTATTTTTATGCTTTAGAAAAGCCAAAAACGTACATACAGCACCTTTAAAATATATTAGAACCTCCAGAACTAAATTCAATAAAGAAATGAGATTTGGTGGAAAAGAAGATTCACACCATGAATGACAGATGCTGAGTGATGCCATCATGACAATAAGGGCCAAAATTGGACATTATCACCTTGTCAAATCTATGCCATAAAGAATTAATACATCAAACCAAGCAACTCTCTCGCAAGACAGCCACCAACCAACATAGTCCTGTGGGAAAATCCCTTTGGCCTGGGGAATGTAAAAAAGGCAGCACATGTCATGTTAATGACTATAAACTGCTTATAAAATTAAGTCTGACCTTTATAAAGATCACCAACTAAACATAGCCAGGCTTTTCTTTAAGGGAGAGAGACTGACATTGAGTCTTTTGTATTCTCAGCCCTCCTTTTCTTCCCTAATGGCCACCTGTTGATCACAGCTCACTTTTGGAGATGTCCAAGCTACCAACAGCAGATCCAACAACATTCCTATGATCATCCCTCAATACCTGTTCACCTGGTCTCTCTCCACACACTACACAGGTCTGTTCACAACACTCGGTTTGTGTACGCTGTCCCAGACAGGGTGGGAGTGGGTTTTCCCTCCAGACTTATGGTCAAAGGGAGGCTTTGTGTGGCAGGGATGAGGGTGGGAGCAAAGTGCCCATTCATACATTCCTTCGCCATCACAATCAAAACAATGCAGCCCACCAGCCAAACGGCCTTGAAATGAAACCCCTCAAGGTCAGATATTTGGAGGAGAACTGCAGCAGACGAGGCTATCCAACCTGTCTTCTAGTTAATCTAGACATGCTTGGTAAAACATGGTAAGTATTAAAGTAAATAGAAAGATGTAGGATGTGTTTAATAATGTCTACTAGGGCTGCACAATACAGTATATCGATTCAGCATTGATGTCACGATGTGTGCATTTGTAAGTCACATCGCAGCGTCTGCAATGTGGAGTTGGGACTGTTATTTTGATCAGCAATGAAGAATGTACAGCGTTTACATTTTACATGACATATAATTATTCAATAATAGGGGCAGGACAAAATATCAATATGCTGATTTATTGTGATAATTCCACCCGCAATACATTATTGATGTAGCCAAGTATCAATATTTATTTAAATGTAGAAAAGATCTGAATTAATTCATCAGCCTTGCACTGCTACAGTTTACCACTTAGGCGGCAGTACATGAGGTGGCGCTTCTCGTAATGGCGGATCAAACACATATCAATGTTGCAATTCTACAAAATATATGTGCTATTAATTAAAGAAATACATCTTATCACTTTTTGATGCATTTTTCCCCCTTCATTAACAAATATCAGGATATATTGTGGATGCTTTTCTAGTGATATATCACTGATGTTGTAATTATCATTATGGGTGGCAAAATATCATGATAATATCTTAGCATATCGTACTACTGAATATCTGACTACTTATTTCACTTTTATCTTTGTTCTATCTTATTTACGCTTGCAATTTATTTGATTCCTTTACAAGATTATTCCTATCAAAGTAAATGATTTAATTGCAAATAGAGCTATTCAAGTCATCAGTCAAAATTGTATTCAAATCGTAATATATATCGCAGAGAAATAAAATATCGCAATGTCAGATTTTTCCAATATCATGAATTTTTTTTGTGCTTATTCTCTTAATGAGTTATGAGTGTGTTTTAAGCACAACGTGCATTAAACCAATCAGAGTGTCATCTCACATTCCCTTTAATTCCCTGCAGCGAGGATAAAGAACGAGCCTCCTCCATTCAGCCTCTTTACTTTCTCTTTACTTTACTTTTACTCTTTTACTTTCGTGGTTTAAAGAAACGGTGAAAACTCACTCTAATAAAGACATCCTTTAGGCTACATATTTAATTTGGTTTGTTAAGCGCAAAGTTTTGTTTTTAAAACTATTTATAAATTCAGTTCGAATTTCCAGCAAACAAATAAATTAACAATAATAATGAAGTGTGGTCAAACAACTGAGTTATTTCCAAACACACGTCCTGCTCTTATGTCACATATAGTGATGCATACATCTCTCCAAACCCGACAGGTGGACAAATCTAAACTTGTTTTATTAAAACAAATATAAATATGCATATAATAAATAATACTGAAAAGAATGAGCCTCCTGCATTCAGTCTCTTTACTTTTCTTTTACTCTTTACTTTACTCCTTTACTTTCGTGGATAAGGAAACGGTGTTGTACTCACTCTACAGAAGACATCCATTAGCCTACATATTTAATTTCATTTGTTAAGCGCAAAGATTTGTTTCAAAACTATTTATAAATTCAGTTATAATTTCCAGCAATTAATAGATGAACATAATAATGAAGTGTGGTCAAAAACTGAGTTATATCCAACACGTCCTGTTATTATGCCCCATATGGTAATGCATACATCTCTCCAAAATCCGACAGGCGGACAAATCTAAACTTGTTTTATTAAACAAATATAAATATGCATATAATAAATAATACTGCTAATAATAATAACATTATACAAATGCAGATTGTCATGGATAAACTGAAAAAAGCCTCCCAACATGAAGGCATGGAGGCAGTGGCTTTTATATTTATGTGGAAAATAATCATTTTAATTTTCACATTTTAATCCTTTAATGTGCTCTGCGCTGGACTTTTAGAGCAGCTTTTAGTTGGTCAATGACGTGGTCTATTTCAGTTTCTCAAAATAGCAACACTTCAACAATGCGCCTTAACACACCTCCTTTTCAAACCAGCACCGCCATGAGTCCACAAAGTGGTGCAAATGGATTTGCTATTTAAACAATGTGCTGCAAAATGTGAAAATTACAGTTGCGCTGGTCTGAAAACAGCAACAAATCTCGTCCTACACGCCTTGCGTCTCATTGCGCTGGGTGTATGATAGGGACCTGGGTTTTTTTACACACATTTGAACTTCTCACAAAAAAAAAAATTCACAACACCTGTATATGAACATGAGCCTTGTATATTAACTCATTCTTCTATTTGTGAATTTGGAGTCTTTTAAACGAGCGTCCACGTGTTAGTAATTTGGTTAGTAATTTGCATAATACACACCATTCCATATAAGGGCTTTCCACAAAGCAGCACTCGTCCACAGGACAATTATGGCATGGAAAAAAAAGACAAAGAACTTGAGGCTTTGCTGAGGTGGAAACCAGAAAAAATTGCATTTAAAAAAGTTGGACAAATGTATAAGGGGCGTGACATGGTGGCGCAGTAGTTAGCACTGTCACCTTACGTTGCACACCATTCCATATAAGGGCTTTCCACAAAGCAGCACTCGTCCACAGGACAATTATGGCATGGAAAAAAAACAAAGAACTTGAGGCTTTGCTGAGGTGGAAACCAGAAAAATTGCCATTTAAAAAAGTTGGACAAATGTATAAGGGCGTGACATGGTGGCGCAGTAGTTAGCACTGTCACCTTACAGCAAGAAGGTCACTGGTTCGAGCCAGTGGGCATTTCTGTGTGAAGTTTGCATGTTCTTCCTGTGTTGGGTTTCCTCTGGGTGTTCCCCACAGTCACAATAGGTGCATTGGGTAAGCTAAATTGTCCATAGTGTATGCGTGTATGTCCTGGTCCTCCAGGTTGGGGGTTGAACGTTGGGCTAACGACCCGTTGGGCTAACGATCGGTCCACTGCGATGCAGATGGGGGCAATTCGATATCGGTTCAGTAATAGATCATAACCGGTTATTACGCACTGACGTCATTTTCCCCTATGCGCGATGTCACGGTAGAATACTATGGCGAAGGAGGCGAGGGTGAGTAAATAAAACACTCCTACTGCTTAAAAAGCAGATAATTGTGCACGTGTGAGTGTGCTGGACACTGTCTTTCACTGACACTGAGGAATGGTAAAGTACTTGGGAGAAATGATGTAAAACTCCATCTCTGCCCCTCTCTCTCTCTCTCTCCCACACACACACACACACACACACACACACTTAAAGCATTTGACCCGTTGGCATGTTCGTGAGGTAAAGTTTCCTCTCTTCTCGGCTGTTAAATACTTGTGGATCCAACACAAGCGTGCCTGTGGTGCGAGTTTATTGTATTGTATTTATTCTATTACGGATTACCTGATAACTGTGTATTATGCGCATATAGACTGACCCGCGGCTGTTTTCCCGCGTCACTCATGGGTGAACAGAGCTTCATTTCTAAAGCCAAGTGCAGCCCTTTCTGTTGAGCGGTAAGACAATGACCAATCATATGGGGTGTAAGAACTTGCCAGCACTCAAAAAGCAAGCAGGATAATATTTACATTAGTTTATTTGTTATGAATGCTCGTGCTGTCTTCTGTGCATGTATTGGAGTTTTCATTCACAAAGAGTTTTTTTTTTTGAGCAGGTTAAATTAAAGGTACAGTTCATGTATCTGACTGCTTGTTTTAAAGGACAAAATTGTATTACAAGTAATATATAAATATAAACATATTTATAGATTTTAATACAATTTTTTTCTTGTGTTGTAAAGAAAAAAATCTAATTGTGTATGGAAAGTATCGTATATGCACCGTGATCCACCGAGATATCGAATTGATGGCATAATAATCGTAACCGAACCGAACCGTGAGACCAGTGTAGGTTCACACCCCTACAAAACAATATGGTGTGGCTAAATCAACTTCGATATAAATGGCCCTGGGAGTAAGTAAGTAAGTAAATCAATAAGAACTTCTCTGGGCAATCTAAAGTGACTGAACAGCCATTCGTCACTTTCAGCAAACATGCTTAAAACCCCTTAACGGTCACCGTCACATCACCTGGGCGCTTTAGTTTACATATTTTTTGCAATTAAATTCGAATTTAATCATGTTGTTGGAAAGACTTCTAAATACACATTTTATCGTTTTTTAGGGTTTTTTTGTTACGTAGGAATAGTAATAGGTTAAAACATTCACTGTCACTCTACAACCTGTGTAACCATTTACGGTTACATTTTTTAAAGCATAATATTATAGTCTCAACATAAAGCAATCATGACAAACTATATGTTATTTGAAAGCTTAAAAATTTATAGTTTCTGTTTACTGATTCTTGATAGATATCACTGAGTTAATTTGCAACAAGTATACCGATCAGAGCATTACTTTGCTACAGCAATCCACATGTAAACTTTAAGATGTTTTTTAGCGGTTAAATTCAAATCAAACACCACCAAATATCAAATCCTACTTTAAAATTGTAAGTTTACTTTACAAATTTTTTTCCAAAAGTATGAAAAACAGTTCATTCATTCATTTTCTTTTCAGCTTAGTCCTTTTATTAATCAGGGGTCACCACAGCGGAATGAACCGCCAACTTATACAGCATCTGTTTTACGCAGCGGATGCCCTTCCAGCTGCAACCCAACACTGGGAAACACCCATACACTCTTGTACACACTCACATACACTACGGACAATTGATATTTATTCAATTCCCCTATACTGCATCTCTTTGGACTGTGGGGGAAACAGGAGCACCCGGAGGAAACCCACGCCAACACAGGGAGAACATGCAAACTCCACACAGAAATGCCAACTGACCCAGCCGGGGCTCTAACCAGTGACCTTCTTGCTGTGAGGTGATTGTGCTACCCACTGCGCCACCGTGCTGCCCTACAAATACAGTTCATATTGCTGAAAACATAGGGACGCCCTTTTTGGTCACTAATGAAAACTAAATGTGGTCATGTTTGGTACTGCGGCCAAACAAAATCTAACTGAAAGCTCATGTTTTAAGATATCAACTTTAAATTTGGAATATAATTTGTTCAGATAATTAGCATGGATTTTATGTCAATTTTAGCACATTTCATGCAAACGAAATGGTTCGTACACATGTTAAGTGAATAACAGCCGATGCTCCAAATAGGCCTTTTTTGCATTAAAATAAATGTCTTACTTCTCTGCAAAATTAACCGATTTTGTGAGTGGTTACACATTCCTGTTGCAAGTGGGTCACACATGCTGGCAAGAGAGCAATGTTTGCCTTCACATTATCTCATTATGCAGATGCTGCAGAAAAGCATCAGGAAGACATGAGATGAACTACACAGGAACTCTACGAAAAAAGATATGCTAAATATGCTCAAAAAAGGAATCAGCATGAATCGCTGGCAGAGATGTTGCATTATTTATGGCCTGCAGTAGTGCAGCTGCTGTGCAGGAGCGGATGACAGGAACAATGCTGGAAGCTGTCAGCAACTCCTATACATGAAGCACAGACACCCAAATACACTCCATGTTATGGCATTTCTCTCATTCCTTCATACACATACCACTTAGAGCTGCACGATTCTGGCTAAAATGAGAATCGCGATTTTCTCACGATTCTGTAGATAATAAAGGTTCATATGAGTCTACTATATAGAATATTATAATAATAGTATTATTATTGTTATTTCAGAATACAACTATTCAGAATTCTGATGTTGAATTATTATGTTTGAGACATGTGCTTGCAATCTGTCCTGACAGCATTGTTAGAGCATTTTTTTCTACTGGTAAATTAGACATTTGTCATTATCAGATTCCCTCTTGCATAATAATCAATTAAATAGGCTAGAGTAGTTATACTGACACAGTAAACATTTATTCTCATGCACAACCAGGGCTTCTGGTAGTACCTAGAATATCAAAGTCGAGTAAGGGAGGTTGAGCCTTCTCATTTATGGCCCCTAACTCTGGAATAGTTTCCGAGGCTCAGAAACACTCTCGCTCTTCAAAACTAGATTAAAGACCTATCTTTTTAGCAAAGCATACACTCAGTGCAGTACATAGCGGTATGACGCATGATGTGCCCCACACATGATTTTGGTTCTCGTTTATATACACTATGAACAGCAGCTATGGTAATTATTCTCCTTATTCTGTATTTCCACCTGGGGTACTCATCTCGAGGCCCTCAGACTATGCAGTGCCACTGACGCGATCCGAGACCTGAGGTCCAGCTTCCTGCGCTTAGACTGCAGCTCTGCACAAGACGTTTGGCCATAGGGGAAATGGTCGTGCCCAACTGAGCCTGGTTTCTCTCGAGGTTTTTAAATCTTCGCTTTCGCCAATTGGTAAAGTTTTTTTTCCTCGCCGCTGTCGCCACTGGCTTGCATGGTTCGGGATCTGTAGAGCTGCGCACCGATGGATTTGCTATTCAGTGTTTGGACTCTCAGTAGTGAATATTAACCCACACTAGAGATGCCACAATTCTCAATACAATATTGAACCGTTCGGTACGACATCCACGGTTCAATACGCGCTTGTGAATTGCGGTTTTTCCGGTTTTACGTTAAAATAATTTATGTGCGTTTTATTTCTCTCTGAATAGACTGTGTGTGCCTGTAAGTTTACGAGCTGAGATGAGGAACTCCTCCCCCGCGAGTAAATATTCAATCACTACAGGGCTCTAAAATAAGGACTGCCCGATGGCCCGGGGCCAGCATGAGAGAACTGCTCGGCCAGTGTACAGAATGGTCACTGGCCCGATCGGGCCAGTGCTGCCTTGTCACAAAAGTTTGGCTGTGACTGTCTGTCAATTGCGTTCAAATACAATCTTAGGGTGCTTTCACACATAGACATTTGTTTCGGAATCTGTCTCTTTCCCCTCGTTAGCGCGGTTCATTTGACATATGCGAGTCCAGGAATCGCGCTCAAATCAGCGCCAAGTCAATCGCTCCGAGATCGCCTGAATGAGGTGGTCTCTGCTCGATTGAGCAGATCGATTGTAGTGAGAAAACAAAACAAGTCAACGAACTTAGGACCCAGGCTATACCACAGTGTATTATGATTGTGTAATAGCCATATATACGAATGATGAGCAGGGCGGGATGTCAGGTTCAACGCAGCTGTAAATAGTGTGAGTACACCCTTAGAGTATTTTAAAGTGCTGTAAAATACTTGCTTACACAAAAAAAACGTAGAAATGGTTTCGATCTTTTGGCGAAAACTTAACTTTTTTCATGGCAAGGTTGACATTTGCATGGAATTGCTCATATCTAGATATTGTGATAAACATACAATTTGTTTGAAAACAACATTTTTTGTCATCCTTACTGCAAACTTACATGAGCGATAATATCATTAAATATAGTTGGGGGCCTTTGAATATTTTCGGGGAAAAGGGGGTCTCAGGCAAAAAAGATTGGGAACCACTGGTCTATAGCATGGCTGTTTTACAATACTTAATACATTTTCGGTTAGGCGACACAGTGGCTCAGTGGTTGGCACTGTCGCCTCACAGCAAGAAGGTCGCTGGTTGAGTCCCGGCTGGAATGAGTTTGTAAAGGTATTTCCCTGTTCTGGGTTGCAGCTGGAAGGCTATCTGCTGTGTAAAACATATGCTTGATAAGTTGGCGGTTCATTCTGTGGCAACGCCTGATGAATTCATGGACTAAGCCGAAGGAAAATTAATGAATGACATTATAGGTTCTGTTATAATCAGTCTAAAAATGTGAAAATATTAAAGCATCTTTGGAGTTTCTCTGTTTACTATCAAATCGAGGGTGTATCACAGGGTGTCCAAACTCGGTCCTGGAGGGCCAGTGTCCTGCATAGTTTAGCTCTAGCTTTCTTCAACACCTTGCTTGGAAGTTTTAGTATACCTAGAAATAGCTTAATTAGCTGGTTCAGGTGTGTTTAATTGGGGTTGGAACTAAAATATGCAGGACACCGGCCCTCCAGGACCGAGTTTGGGCACCTCTGGTGTATGACATCATTAGAAGGACACGGGCTGTGTTCCAGTCCACTTTTAGACAGGCACTCGTGAACTTCCCTTTCCTTGTTCCCTCAACATCATTTTGAAGTGTGTTCCACTTCATCAAGTGAATAAGGGAAGCTTACATGGACATACCCTCGATCTTGACAGAGGGAGCGAGTCGGCTTCATAAGTCCACTCTAACACCTATATGTCCCAGAATGCAATGTGATAGTGACGTCATAACAGTCTATTCCCAAGTACTCAAGGGTTTAGGGCATTCAAATTAAACCCATTCAGATGTTACGCCAGTAGTGGACACTTGTGTAACGTAATCAATGACGTACATTTGAGGGAACAAGACGGAGCGAGTGAAGGACATAAAAAATTGGACCGGAATGGTCTGTCACTTGTTAGGATTTGAATTCTCAGGATTTGAACATTCTTCAAAACATTTGTGATAATGTAATACTGTACGTCAGCAAAATATATATATAAAAAAATTACTACATCTTTACACCTATCTTCAAAATGGGCATATATTGACAAACATATTTCTAATTGCTTGTATGGCATTTTACAATTTTTTGAGGTACTTAGGCTGCTGAAATAATTTTGTTTAATCAAACATAAAACCATCTTAAGCCTTACATTACTGGTACCAATATCTAATATGAACTAAGATATGCGTTTGGGAAACTAACGTGCTTGGGAACTGGCTCAATCGAGTTGAAAAAGCGTAAGTCTCATAAGAACTATTCACCGAATAAGAACTATTTGTTTACGCGGTGACGTTCAACGGAATGCGCGCGGAATCCTCGCAACATCACAATTCAAGATCATTCCGCTTTATTTCTCTTTAAAGAGTGGCGTTTCATATCACAGCCTGTCCAGACGACAACCGAGTGCATTAGGAACTACATTATTAAGGCTACTGGTCCATATTTACCTCAACTTGAGTTGCTTTAATACATTAATTCTGCCTTGAGATCCTTTGCACGTGACAGAGAGTGACCGCGACCACAGTTCAACTTTAACCACATCGCTACACATTAATTTTATGAATATGAAGTATGTCTAATTAAAGCTTTAATGTAACGTTAAGCTCAAATGGATGTTTCTCGTCAACTTTGGCTGATGCCACTGAAACACATTTCCTCAAGCATCATAATGAGCAAAAGCAGGCACTCAAAACACTCAAGGTCACTCACCTCTTTTCTATCCAGCAGCCCGCGGTTTGCGGTCGATATTAAAAAAGGAGGCGAACTGTTAGGTTTTCTCTGGATAGTCCAATGCGAGATGCTCGCTGTTTCCACCAACTTCTCCCACAGGACGCAGTTTTATTTCAGTCACTTGAGAGCTGGAGTGGCGGTTTCGCCTCCTTGTGGTCAAAGCTGGAGCTACATTCAGCAACAGGTGCATTAATGAGATCTTTCACAGGACAGGGGTTCCCGCAGCGGAAAAATCATAAATGCGTAAAAATAAAATAAAAAAAACATTAAAGATAATTCATGAACATTTACATGTAATTAATGTAGTTAAGCACATTATATGGGCGACACGGTTGCTCAGTGGTTAGCACTGTCGCCTCACAGCAAGAAGGTCGCTGGTTTCGAGTCCCTGCTGGGTCAGTTGGCATTTCTGTGTGGAGTTCTCCCCGTTTTGTGTGGGTTTCCTCTGGGTGCTCCGGTTTCCCCCCAGTCCAAAGACATGCGGTATAGGTGAATTGGATTAACTAAATTGGCTGTAGTGTATGAGCGTGCATGTGAGAGTATGAATGTTCCCCAGTACTGGGTTGCAGCTGGAAGGGCATCCGCTGTGTAAAACATATGCTGGATAAGTTGGCGGTTCATTCCGGTGTGGCGACCCCTGATGAATAAAGACTAAGCTGAAGGAAAATTAATGTATAAGCTAATGTTTTTTAAATTCACATAGTTATGGTAAGCAACGCAGTGGCGCAGTAGGCAGTGCTGTCGTCTCACAGCAAGAAGGTCGCTGGTGGTCGCGTTTCTGTGTGGAGTTTGCATGTTCTTCCCTGGATTCGCGTGGGTTTCCTCCGGGTGTTCTGGTTTCCCCCACAGTCCAAAGACATGTGGTACAGGTGAATTGGGTAGGCTAAATTGTCCGTAATGTATGAGTGTGTGTGGATGTTTCCCAGAGATGAGTTGCGGATGGAAAGGCTAAGTAAATAAGATGGCGGTTAATTCCCTGGATTAATAAAGGAAAAAAAAATGAATGAATAATTATTATAAAATAATTTATCCGAAATTTAATTCGACTAAATTAATAAACGCTGGTTTTAAATCAAAAGTAAATGTAAGTCTTAAAAATGTAATTAATTTACACATCATTTGAAAACAAATGAATATGATCATAATCAGTACAAATGAATAAATATCGTCTGATAATATTTTAGACCTATTTACAATATGATTATTTTCACATAAGATGAGTCTTTATACAGATTGAAAACCTTAAAGGCCATATACACTACTATATCTATATCTATATATTCTATATAAAAGTTTTAAAATATTTAACCACGTTCATGTATCTTGACAAGTTTAATGCGGCCATTAAGATTTACTTACATTTTTCTTTGTTTCACATTTTGATCATGTTTTATGGTAAACAAGTACAGCAAAAGAACATTTGTCATTGTTTTGTTTAGATCAGTTTTGGGTGTAATCATTTTTAATATGATCATGTATATACAGTTTAGGGCGACGCAGTGGCGCAGTATAGTGCTGTCGCCTCACAGCAAGAATGTCACGGGTTTGAGCCTCGGCTGGGTCAGTTGGCATTTCTGTGTGGAGTTTGCATGTTCTCCCTGCACTGTCAGAAAAAATGTGCAAAATTTGTACCTTAAGGGGTACAATGGCTTGTCACTGGGGCAGTACCCTCAAGGGTACACCTATTGTACCCTTTTACATGGGTACATATTTGTACCCTAGCAGTATGTACCTTCACGGGTCAAATGTGTACCCCTGCTGACTAATTTGTACCTTACTTGGGATATGGTACAATAATGTACCTTTAAAAAAGGTACAATTTTTCTTCCATAGGGATGAATTTTGTACCTTTTATTTCAGATTTGTACTCCATACACAGCACATTGAATTTTTTTTTCTCACATTTATTAAACATATTAAATATCAACATTTTTCACAGGATGAATGTTTAAATATTACATAGTTTTTAAAAGAATACAAAGCAATATTTTTCCATGAGTACAAACTGCACAATAATGTAACTTTATACCTTTAACATTTTATCACAAACGCACATTTAAAGATCAAAACAATTACATTGTCACCTTTTCAGAGGATGAAAGTTAAGCTATCACAATGGCATACCAGATGCATAAAGTTTTTAAAAAATAGTTTAAACGTTTCAAAACATTTTATGAAACAGCAAAAAAGCTTAATATTAAAAAATGTTCTCAACATCAGTACATACATCCCATTTCACTGAGCATTTTTACCAATGTAACAAAGTATTTTTTCCAAAACAGCACTAGACCTCATGAAGTAAGTTTTGCTAGTGCACTGCATTCTACATTTTCTAAAAGCATCAAGAATCTCAAAGCAATCTTTTTCCAGCAGTAAATTGGAACATATCATTAAGAGTCATGTATACCCTTTATAACTTTAGATCTCAAAAACACATTTGATTTAAAATTTCTAAACATTCTTAAGAAACAGTTTATCAGCAGAGTATGTTTCAAGGGCCTGAAAGTCTGTCTGTCTTGGTTTATAACACCCATTCAAAGTCAACTCTTACTGTATTTGCATGGAAATATGAATCATACACACCAGTATTAAAAACTTGCCACACAGAAAAGCGCAGTATGACATTTAAAATGTATTCCTTAGAAAGAGTAGTTTCTTCTCCATTAGCCGTCACACATGCACATGTCAACAGTCCAATTTAAAACCCGAATGTGTCAATCCCATCAAGGATGTTGGGCAGAGAAAATTCTTAGCATTGTTTCATCTTGTGCTTCTCAGTTGATTTGGGCAATGTTATTGAAATGTCTATAACTGCTAGTTTAAAACAGTCTTAAAATACTGATGCACAGACTTGAAACGCATGCGCTAAAGTAAATGCAAAGATCCAAGCATTGCTGTTTGATGCAAACCCAGCAATACCAGTTCTCTCTGACAGCTGCACTGAGTTGTTTTTCTTGTAATTTTGGATCTCCGTCTTCAAATTGTTGCTGATCTTCAAATTCAAATTGTTGCTCCATCTTGGGGAGTTGCTGATGTTTCTCCTTTGCATTCTTTATGTAGCGTGAATAAGCCAAGTTGAAAACACAGTAAACAGCGAAGGATGCAATAATGCCTTTTAACTCCTATTTTCCTACTTTGCAGAGGACTTTCTACCATCTGTAGAGTTGGGTAGGAGCATCATCATCATCCCACTGTGAAAAGAAAAAAAGGACATCACTAAACAGAGCAAAATCTGTCAGAACTGCATAACATCTATCAGAGTATTACAAAGTGTTTAACCAACAGTTCCCAAACCTCTCCCAGTGTAATCACTGTAAGCAATCAACTTTCTCTTTAAAGATATGGGGAGCAGAATTAGAGCTGCACGAAAGTCAGAATCTATTGCAAAATAAAATCAAATAAAACAAATAATGAAGTACTCTTAAATAATTTAATATATAAATTACCTGAAAGAAAAAAAATATTGGAACTATTAGCAAATGCTAATAAATGATACTGATGTATTTTTATGAATTACATTTTTTGAAGAAAAAATTGAGGAATATTCTTAATATAACGGGTTTGTATATAAGGCCATGAGTTTGAACTTGCTAAATGCAGCTTGAAAAGGCACTTAATGACCCTATCCAAGAAATAAGGGTTTGATCTAGCAAAATTATTATGTAAATTTTATGTAATAATATATTTGTATATTTTATATATTTTTACCTGTTAATCATCTGCAAACTTCTCTTCTCTTTTTTTTGTAGACTTTGGCCAATGAAGATGCTTTTTTTCTTAATCAAGCTCAGGCACCTTTAGCACAATACTGGTCCATCTCGGATCTGCCGCTGGATTCAACCTCTCCATTTTAGTTAAAACATGATATTTTATACATCCTGTATATATCTAATGGCCAGTTTTGGTCTTTTAAATCTATATTTGTTCTCAGGTGTATTATTTTGGCAGTATTATTTTGTTACGTTTTATAATTGTTTTTTAATTAATTTATTTATTATGCTACCTGCTACCCTGTTGTACTCTGTCTTTGTTTACCAATCTGATTATCTTTATTTCCTATTGTATACACTTTGTACTTTATACTTGTTTGTCCATTGT
The DNA here is from genome assembly GCA_903798195.1 of Danio kyathit. Taxonomy (NCBI): domain Eukaryota; kingdom Metazoa; phylum Chordata; class Actinopteri; order Cypriniformes; family Danionidae; genus Danio; species Danio kyathit. Next base: position 53,929,023 of record LR812536.1, on the reverse strand, counting down.
AGTAGTTTATTAAATAAGATAATCAAAGACAGGTCTGTGTATAATAAGCCATTTCACTTCACATAAATGGGGATTTATGTTAACATTTTCTTAAATCAAAAATATGAATGTATAATATTAATTATAAGGCCATGTTTTATATAATTAAATAATTTTATTGTTAATGTACAGTTTTTTTTTGTGCATTTCTTCCAAATAACCAACAACTCATAACATAAATGAATGACCATTTCATACACGTTGACTTGCTCCTTTTTCACACAAGTGATTGTACCTTTGTTTGGTCCTTAAATGGCACAAACATGGACCCTTTGACATTTGGGAACATTCAAAAAACCCATTGACTTTGGGACGAGGGAACCGGAACTGCAAAAATGCTAACTCACTTCCAGGTTTTTGCATACAAATTTTTGCATACAAATTTGCAGACGTCATAGTTCCTCCACTCTATTTGGACAACAGTAATTCTGGGAAAATATAAATAGTACCAGAATTCCTGACCATAACAATTATATATATGTGGCAACGCAGTGGCGCAGTAGGTAGTGCTGTTGCCTCACAGCAAGAACGTCGCTGGGCTGGGTCAGTTGGCGTTTCTGTGTGGAGTTTGCATGTTCTCCCTGCGTTCGCGTGGGTTTCCTCCGGGTGCTCCGGTTTCCCCCCAGTCCAAAGACATGCAGTACAGGTGAATTGGGTAAGCTAAATTGTCCATAGTGTATGAGTGTGAATGTGTGTGTGGAAGTTCCCAGAGATGGGTTGCGGCTGGAAGGGCATCCGCTGCGTAAAATCGTGCTGGATAAGTTGGCGGTTCATTCTGCTGTGGCGACCCCGCAAGGGACAAGCCGACAAGAAAATGAATGAATGAATAAATAAATGTACAATATTATAATTTTTAATATAAATATTAAATATATTATACAATTAAATGTATGAAGACAGATTTATGTACATTTGATGTATGTAAGCAATATATATATATATATGCGATTAATATATAATACATAAATGGTTATACAGTGAGAAATGAACGTTTTGATAACGTGCATGGTTCTCGCACGTACTGTAGCCTAAATTTGACGCACATGTAAACAACACGTGTATTCTCGGCGAGCAATTAAGCATTTATGATCTGAATACGAATAAACAGCTGTTCTAAACAAAAGTTTTCTATACACTTTGCCATCGTTGGTTTAATAGGCAAATACGCAGTTTGCGTAGATTACGCAGCCACGCCCTCTAGGGTCACAGATTTCGATGGTCACAGAATATGGTGTAACAGCGGCACAAATTATGCCCTGCAGAAGTGAAAAGTGAACAAAATTATTGAAACTCTTTGAAATTTTTGAGTGAGATGCTCATGGTCTAATCCTACTGAATGATTCATGCTAAACTAAGCTAAAACAGAGATTGGCTGAGTGGATTTATAAATGATAAGCTCAAATGTTTGTAAACTTATAAAATGAGCCTATTTTGTTTTTTTTAAGGGGATGTCCCGGGTAAACCTGTTGTCTTACACTTAGGTAAATGAATTATGTCTATAAGTGACAGAGGTTTAATCTTCTTTTTTACTTTTTAAGGTCATGTGAAGGGTTTGAAATTAGCATATTTTTGTTCAATGTTTGACAATCTCAACTGAACAATGCAGAAAGGAAGTAGTGTAGCTCCTCCCTTTAAAAACAACAACCAATAGCGTTTTAGTCAGTAGCTATGTTTCCATCCACATATTTTTATGAGCATTTTGCTTATGCGCATAAAATAAACCGGTTGATGGAAACGACATGATGCGCATAAATTTTGAAAATGCGCATAAAAAACATGCGTATCACTGAGCAGGATAAACTTTTTATTCGATAAGAAAGATGCGCATAAACTACGATGGAAACACTTTTACTGCACGCACAAATTCCAGTGTGTGCATTAAAAAAGTCATGTGATTTTGTTACAAAGATAATGTGATGATAAATATGTGTGTGAATGGACAAACCAGCAGGCTGAGCACATTATAATCCATCTGAAATGTCGTTTTGGTCATTCTAAAACGCCTTACAGTTTAAGTATTAGTATTATTATATTATTAATGACCTCCAGAATCAAGCGTCTGTGCTCCGCGTCAGACACCTTCAAACGCCATCGCGTGTCAGGATTGCCTTCTGAGGCGCAAGTCATTTATTAGATGAAAAAAAGATTAACGCAGCTTCTCCTACTGCAGCAAATTCAGTTTTTACTGTTTATATTATTAGGAAGTGACGATTTGTTCGCTTTGACTCGTTGGATGAAAACATAGCTTTATTCGCACAACTTTTATGCGATAATCTAGTTTTGGCATGAAGTTCATTCGGATTTTTGGATGGAAACATTCAGCTGTTGAGTGTGTAAGTGCATAATGTACAGTGTGCAATTTGGGACGCAGCTCTAGTCCCTTTAAAGGTGCTGTATGTAAGTTTTTGACTCTTTTAAAGCACAAAAATACCATAATATGTGTGCAGATATTTAAGAAACATCCCAAGTGAACATACTTGTTTAACTGAAAAACAATGCTGAAGTCAGATATTCTGCTTTGAAAATGGGTTTTCCGTGCCGGAACGCTGTCTTTGTTTAGATAAATTTCATATGCACGATGCCAGTTTAGCCAATTATATGTCAGCACCCTGGGTTGCCTTGTTGGAAAACAGCGTATTTCATTCATTCATTCAGAAAGACTCTGAAAGCATGCGTCCGTGACCAAAAAGAACAGTATGGGAGACAGATGCAGTTCCACATGAGGTTAATTAGCAATTACATAAATATTACGAACGTAAACATTAGGTGAGCAGGTTACATTGTAACCGCGTGTCCTAACAACACGCTGTGACGAGAGAGGCAGTGATCAGCTATTTGGCTGTTTGCACCAGACGAAACACGACAGAAATTTAAATATTCATATAGATAAAGCTCATTAAAATATTGTCAGCCTTTCAGAAGCACAGAATATGCACTCGCTCACGAAACGGTAAGGTTTAGAATCTATTTAATACATGTTAACCCACTTTAACATCAATGTAGATGCTGAATCACTCATATGTGTTTAGTTCTAAAGTTCAATTTCAGACGGTTTATTGTATTTTCAAGATCTGAGGTGAACTTTCTGCTTTCAGTATATGGCAACAAATGCCATGTAAAATGCATTCAAACTCGCATTGTTAGCATTTAGCACAGAATAAAGCACACAAGGCTTACCTGAGGTGATCTAGCTGTCATAGGTTTCTGTTGTTCAGCTGTGAGAAATAGAAGCCATTCTAATATATCAATTCGAGGTGTTGGTTAGGACAAAAACTCCTTTTAATATGGAAATATTCCCTCTATCGCGTGTCGTTGCTTTTATTTAGAACACGTTTAAATCACTCGCTCCTGTACACAATCTGGCATCCTAGCGTACTTTTATTATGATCCAGGAGTGCAATACCTAGTTCAACCACTGGGTGTCAAACTTACATACTGCACCTTTAAGGCAAGTCATTTCACTCTGCGGCCATCTTTGAAACGCCTCTCAGGCAGTATGCTCAGCATTTTGTCTGAATGTGGAAACATCAAATTCTCCAAAACTGCTTCCCAAGCTTATGATCACATTTCATATTAGGAATCATGAATAAAAATAACAAAAACTGTCTCTTTATTTTCATTTCTAAACATCTAGATCACTCAAAATCTGCAGAAACTCAAGTCTGGTCTGAGCCCCTCCCCCGGAGCATTGTCAGACTATAGTGATCGATGATTCGGTTCCTGTACTAGAAGGCGGTCTTTATTCACCATAAAGCGATCGATGATTGGTCCTGTACTAGAAGGGCGGTCTTTATTCACCATAAAGCGATCGATGATTGTTCCTGTACTAGAAGGCGGTCTTTATTCACCATAAAGCGATCGATGATTGGTTCCTGTACTAGAAGGCGGTCTTTATTCACCATAAAGCGATCGATGATTGGTTCCTGTACTAGAAGGCGGTCTTTATTCACCATAAAGCGATCGATGATTGGTTCCTGTACTAGAAGGCGGTCTTTATTCACCATAAAGCGATCGATGATTGGTTCCTGTACTAGAAGGCGGTCTTTATTCACCATAAAGCGATCGACTGATGGCTCCTGTACTAGAAGGCGGTCTTTATTCACCATAAAGCGATCGATGATGGTTCCTGTACTAGAAGGCGGTCTTTATTCACCATAAAGCGATCGATGATTGTTCTGTACTAGAAGAGCGGTCTTTATTCACCATAAGCGATCGATGATTGGTTCCTGTACTAGATGGCGGGTCTTTATTCACCATAAAGCGATCGACGATTGGCTCCTGTACTAGAAGGCGGTCTTATATTCACCCCATATAAGCGATCGACGATTGGCTCCTGTACTAGGAAGGCGGTCTTTATTCACCATAAAGCGATCGACTGATTGGCTCCTGTACGAGAAGGGCGGTCTTTATTCACCATATAAAGCGATCGACGATTGGCTTCCTGTACTAGAAGGGCGGTCTTTATTCACCATAAAGCGATCGAGATTGGCTCCTGTACTAGAAGGCGGTCTTTAATTCACATAAAGCGATCGACGATTGGCTCCTAGTACTAGAAGGCGGTCTTTATTCACCATTAAAGCGATCGATGATTGGTTCCTTGTACTAGAAGGCGGTCTTTATTCACCATAAAGCGATCGATGATTGGCTCCTGTACTAGAAGGCGGTCTTTATTCACCATAAAGCGATCGATGATTGGTTCCTGTACTAGAAGGCGGTCTTTATTCACCATAAAGCGATCGATGATTGGCTCCTGTACTAGAAGGCGGTCTTTATTTACCATAAAGCGATCGACGATTGGCTCCTGTACTAGAAGGCGGTCTTTATTCACCATAAAGCGATCGACGATTGGCTCCTGTACTAGAAGGCGGTCTTTATTCACCATAAAGCGATCGATGATTGGTTCCTGTACTAGAAGGCGGTCTTTATTCACCATAAAGCGATCGATGATTGGCTCCTGTACTAGAAGGCGGTCTTTATTCACCATAAAGCGATCGATGATTGGTTCCTGTACTAGAAGGCGGTCTTTATTCACCATAAAGCGATCGATGATTGATTCCTGTACTAGAAGGCGGTCTTTATTCACCATAAAGCGATCGATGATTGGCTTCCTGTACTAGAGGCGGTCTTTATTCACCATAAAGCGATCGATGATTGGCTTTCTGTACTAGAAGGCGGTCTTTATTCACCATAAGCGATCGATGATTGGCTTCCTGTACTAGGAAGGCGGTCTTTTATTACCATAAAGCGATCGATGATTGGTCCTGTACTAGAAGGCGGTCTTTATTCACCATAAAGCGATCGATGATTGGCTCTGTACTAGAAGGCGGTCTTTATTCACCATAAAGCGATCGATGATTGGCTTCCTGTACTCGAAGGCGGTCTTTATTCACCATAAAGCGATCGATGATTGGCTTCCTGTACTAGAAGGCGGTCTTTATTCACCATAAAGCGATCGATGATTGGTTCCTGTACTAGAAGGCGGTCTTTATTACCATAAAGCGATCGATGATTGGCTCCTGTACTAGAAGGCGGTCTTTATTCACCATAAAGCTGATCGATGATTGGCTCCTGTACTAGAAGGCGGTCTTTATTCACCATAAAGCGATCGATGATTGGCTTCCTGTACTAGAAGCGGTCTTTATCACCATAAAGCGATCGATGATTGGTTCCTGTACTAGAAGGCGGTCCTTTATTCACCATAAAGCGATCGATGATTGGCTCCTGTACTAGAAGGCGGTCTTTATTACCATAAAGCGATCGATGATTGGCTCCTGTACTAGAAGGCGGTCTTTATTACCATAAAGCGATCGATGATTGGTTCCTGTACTAGAAGGCGGTCTTTATTACCATAAAGCGATCGATGATTGGCTCCTGTACTAGAAGGCAGTCTTTATTCACCATAAAGCGATCGATGATTGGCTTCCTGTACTAGAAGGCGGTCTTTATTCACCATAAAGCGATCGAGTGATTGGTTCTGTACTAGAAGGCGTCTTTATTCACCATAAAGCGATCGATGATTGGTTCCTGTACTAGAAGGCGGGTCTTTTTATTCACCATAAAGCGATCGATGATTGGCTCCTGTACTAGAGGCGGTCTTTATTACACATAAAGCGATCGATGATTGGCTTCCTGTACTAGAAGGCGGTCTTTATTCACCAATAAATCGATCGTGAATTGGTTCCTGTACTAGAAGGCGGTCTTTATTCACCATATAAGCGATCGATGATTGGTCCTGTACTAGAAGCTGTCTTTATTCACCATAAAGCGATCGATTGATTGGTTCCTGTACTAGAAGGCGGTCTTTATTACCATAAGCGATCGATGATTGGGTGCCCTGTACTAGAAGGCGGTCTTTATTCACCATAAAGCGATCGATGATTGATTCCTTACTAGAAGGTGTCTTTATTCACCATAAAGCGATCGAGATTGGCTCCTGTACTAGAAGGCCGTGTCTTATTCACCATAAAGTGATCGATGATTGGCTCCTGTACTGGCGGTCTTTATTCACCATAAAGCGATCGATGATTGGTTCCTGTACTAGAAGGCGTTCTTTATTCACCATAAAGCGATCGATGATTGGCTCCTGTACTGGCGGTCTTTATTCACCATAAAGCGATCGATGATTGGCTCCTGTACTAGAAGGCGGTCTTTATTCACCATAAAGCGATCGACGATTGGTTCCTGTACTAGAAGGCGGTCTTTATTCACCATAAAGCGATCGATGATTGGCTCCTGTACTAGAAGGCGGTCTTTATTCACCATAAAGCGATCGATGATTGGTTCCTGTACTAGAAGGCGGTCTTTATTCACCATAAAGCGATCGATGATTGGTTCCTGTACTAGAAGGCGGTCTTTATTCACCATAAAGCGATCGATGATTGGTTCCTGTACTAGAAGGCGGTCTTTATTACCATAAAGCGATCGATGATTGGCTCCTGTACTAGAAGGCGGTCTTTATTACCATAAAGCGATCGATGATTGGCTCCTGTACTAGAAGGCGGTCTTTATTTACCATAAAGCGATCGATGATTGGCTCCTGTACTAGAAGGCGGTCTTTATTACCATAAAGCGATCGATGATTGGCTCCTGTACTAGAAGGCGGTCTTTATTCACCATAAGCGATAGATGACTGGTTCCTGTACTAGAAGGCGGTCTTTATTCACCATATAGCAATCAATGATTGGTTCCTGTACTAGAAGGCGGTCTTTATTCACCATAAAGCGATCGATGATTGGTTCCTGTACTAGAAGGCGGTCTTTATTACCATAAAGCGATCGATGATTGGCTTCTGTACTAGAAGGCGGTCTTTATTCACCATAAGCGATAGATGATTGGCTCCTGTACTAGAAGGCGGTCTTTATTCACCATAAAGCGATCGATGATTGGCTCCTGTACTAGAAGGCGGTCTTTATTCACCATAAGCGATAGATGATTGGTTCCTGTACTAGAAGGCAGTCTTTATTCACCATATAGCAATCAATGATTGGCTCCTGTACTACTGGGGGCGATTTGGGAAACAGCCACTAGATGGCGCAGCGGCCATTTTGGAATGAAAATTCCAATAGAACAACAGCATATTATAAATCTGTAAAATAAAGTACTAAAAGTGCTGATGATTGTGATAGTAAGTGTTGTATTGTCGTCTTTCAGGTTGTATCTCAGCTTTAATGCGCTTTTAAAATAAATAAATAAAAATCAAAGCAGCTGCTTGCCATCGCGACAGCAATAAGATCCAATGGACAGCCGACCGCTTTCACTCCAAAATGGCGGAATCCGAGGCTGTTGCTGGGCGCTGCTGTTGCAATGGAACGTTTTATTGAGTGTCGCCTCTTGGTCATTCTAAGCTCTTTGACCATATTGACTGTTACAATTTTCCCCATTCAAAAAGATACAAGTGACATGTCATCTTTTTGAATGGGGAAAATTGTAAGCAAGACATGTCATTTGTATGTTTTTGAATGGGGAAAATTGTAACGGAGAAGCATCTTGAAGGGGGCGGGGCATGTCAGACACAAGAGAGCATTTGATTGGTCAAGATTTGATGAAAAACTAAAGCATGGTGAGGTTAAAAAACAAAACAAAAAAAAAACAGTTTAGTCTGAGGTGATTTATGTTTATAACCCCAATTTTGTCACTGTTTTGGTGCACACTAGCTTATAGATATCTTTATGATCAGCATACTATTACTAACATCTAACGAAATTATTATAATTTCACTGGACTTGCTTTTTACAGTGCCGATAACACCACCACACTGGACTGTCTGGTATGGATTAAGTATAGTGCGCTGGTTATGCAGACTTTAAAAAGTATATTCTTTCTTTTTTTTTTTTTTTTTTTTTAATGGGCATGTTGATAGACTTACAATAATATCATCAATCATTTAATAGTGTGCACAAACACAGACGTATCTTTAAATCCTCTATAACAAGCTGTCATCATCACAGGTGTCTACTGTTTTAGCTTTTAGTAAAGTGGTATTCAGGTCTCATTTCCTCCATTTAATTTCTGGTTCAGTGTTGACACCTTGTGGACAAACAGAGTAGTACAAAAACAATTGAAAGTTCGAGAGCCTTGCATATTTTCAAAAATAGGACACTCAGTTGTAAGAGCAACAAAAAATAACGTGACTTCTAGTTGATCATTTGGAAAAGTGTCAGAAGGTAGATTTTTCTGATGAATCATCTGTTGAACTGCATCCCAATCATCACAAATACTGCAGAAGACCCATTGGAACCAGTGGCGCCCCCAGAAAATTTTCTTAGGGGTGGCCAGAAGAGGCCGCAGCAAATCTTGGGGTGGCACACAAAAACATTTTATGAATTCAGTGTAATGTTATATTTTTGTTTCTGGTAAATGAAATAATGTGGTTTTAATTCGTTTAATTAATTACTCTTAAAATATTGCAATTTATTCCTTGAAATAATTCAGCAAGTACATGTGCAAATCAAATAAAAATCAATTTTTAGTTTAAAAACACTTTTCATATATATATATAACTTTTTAGTTGTTTTTTATACTTTTATTGCACAGAATATGGTATATGCCAAGTCTAAAATTCATGAATTAATTAATAAAGCAAACAAATAAACAAACTGAACAAAAGGCATTACTACACACACATTCACTATACAGACCCTAATAATATAATTTATCCATATTCCTTTTTGAGCCACAATATTATTAATGCAGCTTCTTCTATTGATGTACCTTAAGGTAAATATGATATTGCCGTTGCTGTCTATTGAAGGTGTGTGTGTGCTGTCAACGACGATCGGGGAGGGCAGTGGTGGTTCTAGTTTAAATGACACCATGGGCGAACCATCCCATACACACATAATGAAGTCTTACCTCCCTGACTCTTTATCCCTCCTTTCAGCTTTAAAGCCATGCTTAGTGAAAGTTACTACATCATCATATTATATAAACTTTAGTTTAGTCGACTTGCAAAACTCGATGCGTGCCGACACCTCTGCACAAAAGGCTGTTACTCCTGTTTCACGGCGCATATTTTATCGGAATGCATGCAAACAACCGGGATTCTCACAGGAGTGCGTGAGGCGCACGGGAATGGTTTTCTGCGCGCATGCGTCGGTTTGCTTTCACCAGCGTTGAACCAGCGCTGAGGGGGAGAGCAGTGAATCAGCTACGTCAGTGGCACCAACAATAATTTAGTGGCTGCATTTTATTTATTGAAATATTGGGAATTTACATAAGTACATTTAAATTAGTAATGTCAACAGCAAAATCATATTGGGGTGGCCAGAGTTTACCCAGGGGTGGCCGTGGCCACCCTTGGCCACCCCTTGGAGGCGCCCCTGATTGGAACCCGCATGAACCCAAGATTCTAACAGAAATCAGTCAAGTTTGGTGAAAGAAAAATCACGGTTTGGGGTTACATTCAGTATGGGGGCGTCTGAGAGATCTGCAGAATGGATGGCAACATCAACAGCCTGACGTAGACATTTGTGCTGCCCATTACATTACAAACCACAGGAGAGGGAAAATTCTTTAGCAGGATAGCGCTGCTCCTCATACTTCAGCCTCCACATCAAAGTTACTGAATCAAAGAAGGTCAATGTGCTCCAGGATTGGCCAGTCCAGTCACCAGAAATGAACATTATCAAGCATGTCTCGGTAAGATGAAGAAGAAGGCATTGAAGATGAATCCAAAGAGTCTTGATGAACTCTGGGAGTCCTGCAAGAACGCTTTCTTTGCCATTTCAGATGACTTTAAGTTACTTGAGTCACTGCAGAGATGTATGGATGCAGTCCTTCAAGCTCATGGGAGTCATACACAATATTAATTCTTTTTCCACTGCACCATGACTTTATATTCTATACTGTACATCATTTCTGTAAAGTGACAAGACTTTTGTCTAGGCAAAGTCAGACCTTACAGTCCTAATGAAATAATTAAACATCAAGGCATATTCATATTTTATTTTGGTAAAATAAGCGTAATCTAGAGGCCTTTGCCTTTCATATAAACCACTTCTAATACCAAACGATCAACCAGAAGTCAAGTTATTATTTGGGGTTTCGAAAACTTGGATAGGCGACAGTACTTTTGTCAGGTAGTGTACAGTATGTGCAAACTGTTTTGATGACAAAAGTAAAAATAACTACACAAATAAAATGTAAATGTTGTGAAAATTCTGGACCGAGAGAAAACTGCAGCTTGGTCAGTAACGGGACAGGCTGAGTCAAACAATTACTTTATTTATGTTCAGGTAAAAACATGAACCTGATGCAGTAAATTATTGCAGATCTTAGAAACCAGCACATGAACAATGAGGACAGGAGAACGCCTCCTCCTGGCCACAGACTGCAGTGCACACCACGGTTTGTTCCAAGCCAGCAGTGCAAAAATAAACTACAGCAAGAGGGAAAAACAAAAAGAAACGATAGAAAATTAAAATAAAAAACGAGCAGACAATCCCACCTCAAACCGGGTGTGAAAACTGCATATAAACTTTATTTTAATGAACTTTTTTTGTCTTTTTTGAAATGCAATCTGGCCGTGAAACCATAAAATAAGACCAGCCAATTCTTTTTAAATGAATTTCTTGTGCTCGGCTACATTATGGGAATAAAGCCCGGCTTCGGCGGCCAAGCAAACTTCAGCAGGCCCATCATAAGACCTCAAGTCCCCCAAAAAGTCCAGCAGAGGCACACTACTATAACCATAGAAGAGTCTATTTATCCAACAAGATGGATACATCTTTTCAACATGGTGCTGACACTCTGTGAAATGTCGGCCAGAAAACAATTTCAACTCGGGTTAAAAAACAAAACAAAACCAAATAATAATAATAATAATAATAATAATTATTATAATAATATAATAAAGATACTACACTTCCAACACTACCCGCATTCAACCAACTGGAACTCTCTTACGCGTTCAAAAAAATGCTCAAATAAAAAGGAGACACACAGGAGGAAGAAGAGAGAAATTAAATGAAGTGGAAAGTAAACGCAACAAGACTTCAGGGAGGGGAAGGGGGGTAAAATACAGAACAGAGGAAACTGGGCAGGAGAGCACACAGCTATTCTATCAAATGTGTCGAATAAGCAAAATCTGCAAATGTTTTTGTCTGTACAAATGATCTTTGGAGCTATAGGAACCCTCGCCGGCTTGATGGATGCCCACTCCCAACAGGAACACACAGTGAAGATGTCATTCACCAGGAGAGAGAGAGAGAGAGAAGAGAGGAGAGAGAAAACATCCCTTTTTTCTTAATACATCAGACAGCAAGTGTTAAAATGTCACCCAGGTTTTTCTCCTCTTTTTATTTTTCGCCTTAAACATCTCTCGACTACTGATATATTTTATAATCTGCTCTGAAGTGTTTCTCTCTTCTTTTTTTAGTTTAAATGTTTCTTAAAAAAAAGGTTATCTTTTTTTTTTTTTAAATCTGAGTCGCATAACACCCTTTCCTCCACTTTAGGAGTCAAAAGGAAGTGTCTCTTATGTTCTATCGTTTAATTTCTGCAAGCTGCTTTTCTTTAAACAAGTCGGCTGTACATATTTGCCTCAATGTGGGTGTTTAAAAAAAATAAACAAAGAGAAAAAAAAAAAGAAAAAAAAAGGGGGGGAAGGGGGAAATGAAACAGGAAGAGGAACCCTAAAGGAAGAAGTCACGATTTGTGTGGTTCTGCAGTGAGTTGATTGAAGGCCATTTTGAGTGAGGGGGAGCAGGAGGTGAGATCAGGACAGATGGAAAGACTGCTGGCCCTCGCGCGCAGCGATCAACAGTTTCTCGCGCATGATCTCGATGCTGGAGTAATCCGGCAGTTTCAGGTAGTTCACACACGTCATCACCGACGGCAGGAAGTCGTCCGGGTTCTCCGTCGACTCGAACGTCTTCCGGACGATGGTGAGGGGAGGGTTTAAACTCCGGAAGCCTGAAAAACAAAGATGGAAGCCACGTTTATGCAAGAATATCATTCTGACAGTTGAAAGAAAAGGATTGAAAAGGGTTTCCCACCTCCGACAGGAAGTCTGGGGCTCCCAGTGACGAACTGCAGGAACAATCTCTGTTGTTCCGCATCAAAACTGCTGAGCACCTCAAACAGGAACCGAACTGCACGGCTGCAGACACACAACAACAATAACATTTCTGTCAATCATACAAGCAAACATGCAAGTTACTAAATATTAACATCAACTGGTTTTTATACTCTAGAACAGTGGTTCTCAAAGTGGGGGTCGGGACCCCCCGAGGGGTCGCGGGACAATGAACGGGGGGTCGCCTGGTCATTTCCAAAAATCTATTTATTTTTATAAAACCATAAGAATTACCATATTTTATCCATAACCTACAGAAAAAAATTGTCGTTTATAGTTACTACAGTATACACTATATAGTTACTAGTTCTATTGGATTGCGACCCCTGGGGGAATTACATTATATTAAAGAAACAGCAATAGCGTCAGATGCAGCAGATTTTATAACACCAGGTTAAAATTTCTGTCACATTTACAGCACTGACATACATTATAAAAATAAACAAAGAATAGACTTGGGTCTATTGGTGTGTGTGCACCATTGCATGCAAGGTTTCTGTATTTATAACAACCTCAGAGGATATTGGGGGTCGCGAGTCACTGGCATTGTTATTTTGGGGGTCGCGGGCTGAAAAGTTTGAGAACCCCTGCTCTAGAACAGTACGGTCGGTATGGTTCAGCACTGCTCACTTCAGCTCGCTTTGCATTTCCACTGCAATTTAGTGCTGCTCACAGTGGGTAGGATTTTTGCTAAGCTGCCTTGCCTCTACTGCCGTGATTTCCTGAAAACATTTTCACTATGCAGGGCTCAAAATTAACTTTTTTACTTGGTCAAATTATCACGCTGCTTGAATGTGAGTTATCTGCTCTAAAAAGTCCTACTGTTTCTTCATGAAAAATACGTTTATGGTTTGCATCAAACAGAAATGAAGCATTGCAGTAAGAAATATTTATTTTGCACTAATGTTTTTATATGCATGTCAATTTAATAAATAATATTTCTGCTACAAAACAAAAGATTATAATAAATCATTCAATCCAATGCAGAAAGCTGCAAAGCAGTAATCAGTAACTAAATAGAAAAATAATATACATCAAGAAAGAACGGACAAAAGAAAGGAAGAAAAGTCTCACTTCTACCTCTCTTTAAAAGTTTTGGTTTCGCTTTGTGTCATTGTAAATAGTCTTGTTATGAGCTGATTTACAGTTTTCTGTGTTCGTGGAAAAAAGCAGGCGAGTCAGCCGGTCTGTTATTGAGGATTCTCACGATAACCACCGGCGCAATACCATTCTTTGTTATGAGCCGCAGATTCAGTTCAAACTCAGTAACGGCGTTCTTCTTTGGCGATGCTGTGTACATTGTTAGATTTTACATTTAGCGGACTTTTGCGCTAAACATGCAATGAATGCAACACATCGAGATTCAGGCATCTTCTCTGAAAACACTCCATTGATCTTAACTGGCGGATCAATATTCACCACATGTTCGCTGTCATCGGCGACATTATTTGTAACTTTAGGTGGGGTTTGCAAACCTGTGTACTTTTCACTCTTTAGCAGTTTGCATTTTCCGCTGTCACAAAAGCTCCAAGTCATCTGACAGCGGAAAGCCTTGAGTGATTGACAGCTAATATGAACCAATATAGTGGCGGGGAAGACAGATTCAGCACGTTTTTAGAAAAAATCAAAACAGGTCGCACCACAACCATTATATGCAGTCGCACAAATGCTCCCAAATATACAGTATTCTGAGGTCACATAGATTAAATTTCGGGCACATATTTGACCAAAATGGTCGCAATTTCGAGCCCTGCTATGGGTCGTCTTATCCCAGCTCTCTCTGAATCTGCTCCCAGTCTACTGACAAGAGGAACATCTGGACCTCTCTGCTGACTACAATGCTGAAATTACTGGTGTCCTTTTGTTAGGCGTATAAAAATGGTTTAGCTGTGTGAACCAATGATATGGCAGTGGCTGCTGCTGACTATTTAAATAGATTTGGTGTCTCATGTCACAAATTAAATGAAGCTGGTAGTGATGATTCTCTTGGACTAATCGATGATCAGCAGAGTGTATACCTCACTTTTTGGTACAAGTAAGGTTTGCTTGGAATCTCACCCAAGGTAGTACTAAAACATTTCCAGACATTAGGTATAAAATGCAGTGGAAAATGCCCCAAAAGTAAGCTGTACCAAACTGTGCTGTATGATGCAGTGGAAAAGCGCTTATCAACGTCCAGATCTTAACCTGGAGACAACTCAATCAAGAAGATCCACCTGCATTTCATACTTAAAGAACACTAATTAGGGATTACTAGTGTGGATATACTACTTGGATAAATTCATGTTAAACTTGCAATCCTGTTCGTTTTTTTAAATGTCTTTTTGGTGATGGTCTGAAATGAAACCAAAGGCGAAATTTAAAGTTGTTGTCAGCATATGACTTTGCCACAATCGGGCAATACTCTTCACCACAGTGAATGTTTTGAATGAGTGTGGAGGTCAATTTCCAGAAAAGAAAGGTTGACAAAAAAAATGGAGATTTTAAAGATGATTGGACACAGTGGTATGCGTTCATTTTGCTTTAATCCAGCACAAAAGTTCTATTTGATTTGTAATAAGATTTGTGACTAAGTCAGTAAGCTGATGGAATACAGACAGTGCCATTTTGCACGTTGGACTGCTTTGACCTTGTTACTTTTGACCTACCTCTGGTTGTGTTTTGGTCATAAAAAGTTTCTGACACAAGTCATCACTAGTCATTTTGCCACTTCTAGCACTTGTTATTAATGTATATTAGGGCTGGGCGATTCTTTCGATTTTTTCGAATTTACGTTTTAAGACGATTTAATTTTTTATTAAATTAAGGTATCGCGATTTTTAAAATAAAAATATTAGATACTAGGGATGTCAAAATTAATTGTTTCTTCGGTGCACCGCGATGCAGACGCGGACAATTCGGTATCGGTTCAGTAATAATCATAACCGGTTATTATGTACTGATGTCATTTATCTCATATGCGCTAAGCCGCCGTAGCTTACTATAGCGAGGGAGGCGAGCGAGAGTATTTACAACGCTGCAACTATTTAAAAACTCAGAAACTGTGCACAATTTCACTGCGTGTGTGTTTGCAAGACAGTGTTTCACTGACACTTACAGCAGAAGCCCCTATTTCACTGCGACTAAGAGAATGAAAGTAAACTCCATTTCTCTCTCTCTCTCACTGAGGCCCATAAGTGCATCTGTGAAGAGCGCCAGCGTGTTAGAGCCAATCGCAGCCCTTTCTGTTGAGCGCGTGACTAATCAAAGGGGTGTAAGAAAGAACTTGGTAGACAAGGCTCAGAAAGCGAGCAGTATATTTATAGACCATTGAGGAATGTAAACAATAACAATGGTCCTAACGTTATTCCTGTTTTACATTTTTAATTTCCATAGCTTCCAAAAATCCAAAAAGGTCCACATATTGATAAATACTGTTATGATAGCTGTTTTAACGTGAAAATATGATTGAATTACCTCTCGTTACCTCTTGTATGATAACAAGCAGGAAATGTTCAAGGGCCAATGACATTGAAATGGTCTATATTTGTTTATTTGCTATAAATGCTCGTGTTGTTTAAAGGTACAGTTTATATATCTGACTGTTTGTATTAAAATAGTAAATAATTTACAAATAGTATCTAAATATATTTATACATTTTAATACAAGAATTGCTGTGCTGTGAAGAAAATATAAAACTGTGTATGGAAAGCATCGTCAATGCACCGTGATGCACCGAGATATCGAATTGAACCGAATTGATGGCATGATAATCGTAACCGAACCGTGAGACCAGTGTAGGTTCACACCTCTATTAGATACATTATAATTGCACCAATGCGCTTTGGTCCACTCTCTGTATTACGCTGCCTGACTGAGTTTCAATCATGGTAGTAATGGACTGAACGCACGGACTGTTATAACCTTTCGTTTGATGTGCTTTGGTCCACTCTCTCACGCTATTCCAGCGCTGCCTGAGGAGGGGATTTACATTCAGACTAATGCAACAAGTAAAATCCTACATGACTTCACGCTTTACTAAGTCACATCTGTGTGGATTATGTCAAGACATATTTCCTTATCAAGTCGATAAACTCGATCTCTCAACATGTATGAAAGACGTAAAAACCTGCTAAGTGAAAAACCGCGCCGATTTTAGTTTGGTTTGAACACAAGCAGAGGTGAGCAGCTGTAGCAGTGAAAACTGAAAGTACCCGCCCCCATCACGTCATTAGCGGACCTAGTTGAAACTGTTGAAACCCAGACAGGCAGTCAGTGTTGCCAGATTGGGCGGTTTTGAATCAGATTGTGCGGGTAAAAAAATGACATAGGCAGGTAGTGTATATTTGGGCTGTTTTGTTTCTGGAATCAGTCAGCTATGTCTGGCAACACTGCAGGCAGCGTAATTACAGAGTGGTGCAAAGCGCATCAAATGATCGGTATTTAAGGGGGAAAAAAGAAAAAAAGAATCAATACATGTTTTATATTAGACACACATCCGGTGCTTGTATCTGCTCCTGCTATACGTCCACAACTTCACGCATTGGGTTAAATTAGGCTTTACAGTTTCCGTGTTCAGTCCTTTACTCCACTGTATCTTTTTAAGAAAAAGGGCAACAGCATTACAACCTGTCGATCAATCAGAAGAAGACAAAGTCAAAGCCGAGCTGACAGCCTATTTGATGTCTCCTGATGTAGATTCAGACACAGACCCACTTCACTGGTGTAAGGCTAATGAGACAATCTTTCCCAGGCTCAGCAAACTTGCAAAAAAATAACTCTGTATTCCTGCAACCAGTGGCCCCTTCTGAGAGGGTGTTCAGTGCGGGTGCTTAACTTTTTGAGTTGACTGATGTAATGTTTACATTGGTTAAAATGGTTATTTTCTTACTATACATTCAGAACAAAAGTATTTAATGTTTAATTCAAATTGCACAATATTTACTTGATATTTTATTCAAATCTTCTGCAACGATATGAACTTGTTTTACATTTATTTGCACCTTGTTGACCAATTTATGTATGGCATGGCCATTAAAAATACAATGTTCCTTAACCAGATGGTTTTTCAAGTTATTTATAAAGAGAATGTTACTTCAGTCATGTTGTTGTAATGTTTGTTGACTAGTTACACAATAAAAAAATAAATAAAAAAATCGTGAATCGGTCAAACTTTATAAAAAAAAAAAAAATCTAGATTTTTTTTTTTTGCCATATCGCTCAGCCCTAATGTATATTTAAATGCAAAACACACTTAATTTTAAGTAGCTGATTCATGTATGCATATGTTTATTAAAAACAAATGCTGGCATAATACATTTTTCCAAATTGAACCTTTGAATTGAGACTTGAAAATCCCTGTTCTAGAAAATGTATGTGCTCTAGAAAAATCAAACATAGTTAAACAATTGACTGTACTCAGACTGGGTAAAATCATAGTCTAAAGCATAAAAATCTTGACAAAAAAAAAACTATTTTCAGCTAAATCTGTCAACTTTAGATTATCTGGAATATGGCCCTGAATGACTCCTCCAGACAGTAAATGGAGGTTTAAGTTGCCCAGTGCCCGCCAGCTTTCAGTTGAGGTCTGCAAACGTGACCGTATACCTGTCATGTGTGTAGCCGTGGTCTGGTCTGCAGCACTCCATTAGTGTCTTCACATCCCAGGACTCTGACTTACTGCCGCATAACAACTGATCCAGCTGAGAGGAGAGAGTACATGAACAAGAACATATTAAAACTAATCACTGTTTCATTGATAGAGCACTGGTTAAAACTTCTTGTCACGCTGTTTAAAAAGAACTAAGAAATCATTACTGTGTAACATGTTCAAAACTTTAACCCACACAAGAGGAAGATTATATTTGGGTAATTAACATTTTTCTAACCCCAAAATTAAAATCTAATACAACATTTCATATTTAAGATCATAAAAAGATGCCCCATGGACATTGTAGAAGCACACATGCTCACACATTTACAGCTTCTGAACATTTATTACAGGCATAAATGCACACCTGCGACTTCTTCAGTGCTTTTTTAAATTTTATTTCATTTTCAAAGAAGATTTGAATAAATGAAAAGAGTGAAAGTGCTCACCTCTTCAGGATAGAAGTACTGCAGGTGGTGCAGAGGGAAGACAGACTCGAACCCTTCCCTGAAGGACTCAAACTGCCGTAAGACACCCTCATTGAGCGTCCAGTAGACCACCAGCTACAGGCAGACAGAGAGAGAGAGAAGGAGGTTAGAGCGGTTTATTTAGATAACACTGATGATGTGGTGCATCAGGTTATTCAGTGGCGTACCCTGAGGTATTCCTCCAGGTTGTGAATGGTGACTGGCACATCTTTGCCTCCTTTCTTCAACTCGATGTTTGGGAATCCAGGCAGAGTGAAGTCCAGCCCCAGATCCTCCACCGAGCAGCCGTTCATGTTGAGACTCTCCAAGGCCTGCTGCAGCGTCTCCCGCGTCTGATACAAACACAAACAGGCACAATTAGGAATGAGCATCTTTCACAATTAATCCATTTCAATATTTCACACAAATGAAAATTCTGGGGCGGAACCAAAACCAAAATTCTGAACACACTTGGCGGAAAATGCTTGTTAAAAAAATAATATAAAACCAATTTTGAAGGACTTTTTAAATTTAAACTTAAATTATACAGAAAAAAAAAACAACAAAAAAAACAAGTCAGTAAAACAAAAATTCGAGAAAAAATTGGAGAGATCTCATTTTAGTAGCAAGTGTACTATATAGAAATATTTAGTCTGCGCATTATTAAAGCAAACTTTGCTTTAGCTGTGAACGTGCAGTTCATGCAAATATACGTATGCATGCACATGAGCGGAATATCCACAGATTGGAATACTGAGCTGTTTTTAACCTTTATGGCAGTCAAAAGCTAGATGATGTGTGTGTGACCCGCTGCTCCGGTGCTGTGCTCAGCACATTGAAATGAATGGGTTTCTTAGTGCAGCGCTTTCCACATCTGGTGTGAAAGCCACTTCACATGAGCAGTCACTATAGCTGGAGGGAGAGTGAAACCAGCGCACTGAACTCTGCTGGGCATTGTGATACAGCATAGCCCTTTTTTCAGCTCATATTTTCGGTCATTTCTCTGTTGGTTGAACATACATTGGATCCCTAATATCAACACTATCAGGTGGATGTTCGCTTAGTTTTTTAACAATAATGCCAGCTTCAGGGAAAATATGCTCTGTCAGAATTGCACACCATTAAAGGCGTCTTAGGGCCCATTCACATATCACGTATAAAAGCGTGTGGAAAGCGCAAGTGCATCGCTTCCATTTTGAACGTGTTTTGCAATCACGCTCCTTTGTCGTTGCTAGGCGACCATCAACCGTTTTGACAGTGGATGATAAACTAACAAAACAGCTCTGATACGTTTTATTTATGAAGAAAATGAATAAGCACTGCAGTGTTTGGGTGTTCTGTGTTTGTCTAAAGTTCTGTGTTTGTCTAAAGTAGTAAATGTGTATCAGTTAGTTGTTGTCACGTGACTCGCAGTGCGCTAATGGCATTCTGAAAAGTTGAGATGTTTTTGACTATGGAAATGACAAACTTGCGTACGCAAAAAGACGTGATATGTGTATATGACGCCTATTATTTGAGCAATACCCACAAAGTCTAGAGTTTGGACAAGAGATGCAACAACTCTAAACCGGGAGCGTAGGATCTGCTTGTGTTCATGTGAGGTAAAGTTTAATCAGAATATTGTCAAAATCCCATTATAATTTAATTATGCAAGCAGGCAGTAGTCAGTGACAATTTTGAAAACAAGCTTTCATGTTTAAGCAGCATTTTTCATGGATTCACTGTATTGCTAGCAAAGTAATGTAGCAAATTAACTATTTGTGCACACACCTAGTTACTGTACAATAAAAAATATAAAAGAAAAAAAACGTTCAAATGACTGTTGGTTTTGTTGCCATATGTAAAAGTCTGTGCTTCATGTCTTTAGTTGTGTGTTTATAAAAAGGTTAGGGTCTCAGTGCTCACGTGTGATCTGTCCTGCTCTATTCTCTTCTTCTGACGAATGATGTCCTCCAGGTGCTGGATGGATTTGGCGACGCCAGGATCGATGTTGACCAGGTCATGCGAGCTGATCGAGGACTCGTGCCTCAGCATCCATTTATAGAATGGCAAACCTAGAGGCAAGTCCAACTGAAGACAAAAACAAACCTCAATTAACAAACTTGGTGACATGACATTCCTTTTGAACATGAAGGTATTAAAGTGTTAGTTCCCCCTTAAAATAAAAACTTTGTTATTAATTCATCATTCATTCATTATTAATTCATTCATAGGAGGTCATGATGGACAGAGGCCAGTGGGCAAATCTGGCCAGGATGCCGGGGTGCCCTACTCTTTTTCGAAGGACATCCTGGGATTTTTTTTAATGACCACAGAGAGTCAGGACCTCGGTTTTAACATCTCATCCGAAAGACAGCGCTTACTGAACAGTATAGAGTCTCCTTCACTATACTGGGGCGTTAGGACCCACAGACTGCAGTTTGAGCACCCCCTGCCGGTCTCACTAGCACTACTTCCAGCAGCAACCTAGCTTTTGCATGTGGTCTCCCATCCAGGTACTAACCGGACGCAGCCCTGCTTAGCTTTAGTGAGCGAACATGTACGAGACATTCATCAAAACCCAAATGAAGATATTTTAGGTGGAATCTGAGAGCTACCTCATCGTCTATAGACTGTAAGGAACCCGACTCATTCAAAGTCCAGAGAATAACCAAAAAACCTCAAAATATTTTCAAACGTCTATTGTGTACACAAAGAACAAAAATAACTTTATTCAACAGTTTCTTCTCCTCAGTGTCAGTATAGGGTGGGGGTGTCCAAACTCCATCCTGGAGGGCCGGTGTCCTGCATAGTTTAGCTCCAACTTCCTTCAACACACCTGCCTGGAAGTTTCTAGTATACCTAGAAAGAGCTTGATTAGCTGGTTCACATGTGTTTAATTGGGGTTGGAACAAAAATATGGAGGACACTGGCTCTCCAGGACAAAGTTTGGACACTCCACTGGTATTGGACACTGGTATTGGGTGTATCACAATATACTGACACTGAGAAGAAACAACTGTTGAATGAAGTTGCTATTTTTGTTTTATGTCCATATAAAAGTATTCTTGTAGCATGAAAATATTCTGATTGAACCACTGAAGGCATATGCTGTGTTTAGAGAATGTTTTTTCCTCTTTCTGGACTTCAAATCTCGCCCTACTTCAAGGATTGTCGGAGAGGGGCTTTTTTCACCTCCCTTTTCCCTAATGTATCTTATTTCCTCTTTCTAAAATCTACCTCTAGTCTGACCTGTCTTCCCCAGAAATGTGTGATGTTTGTGTATGGTTGGAGCGGTCCAATTTCTCTACATGTAACAGTGTATGCGACAAATAAAAGCTTTTTTCATCATCATCATCATCAATGGAAGATGCGAGAGCTTTTAAAGTTCACCTTAAATATATTCATTTGTGTTCTGAAGACAAACGAAGGTCTCAGGAGTTTGGAAGGTGATTAATTAATAACATAATTTGCATTTGAGTGAACTAACCCTTCAATGTCTGCATGAATCAAAACGATGCGACAGAATTAAGTATTGCATTGTATTTTCAGAGTGGAAAAACATTTTTAGATTTTGAAAAGTCAAAAACTGAAATAAAAACAATAGAAAAAGCAACAAAGTGTTGTTGTTTTTTTCATTTTATGATGGTATAAACAGAAACGCTACATTGACAGATACAATGGATTCATTATATTAAAGGTACAGTTTTTACATGGGATCCATTTTCTTTTTTTTAGGGTGCTTTCACACCTGCCTTATTTAGTTCGGTTGAATCGCACTAGAGTTCGTTTTCCCTCTTGGTGCGGTTCGTTTGGGCAGGTGAGAACGTAGCAATCGCACTCGGGTGCGCACCAAAAGCGCACCAAAAAAGCGTACCGAGACCTGCTTGAAGAGGTGGTCTCGGTACGCTTTCAAACGAACCCTGGAGCGGTTCGTTTGTGGTGAGAACGTGATCCAAACTAAAACAGACCCAACCGCAAAAAGTACTGCGCCTTTTTGGACTAATCCAGCTGCCGTAGTGCGATGCGCTGTCTATCTTATGGGGTTTGGAGGAAAAATATTTGTTGACAGCGCTTTACCAACAGTTTTAAACAGAGAGAGAGAGAGAGAGGAGAGAGAGAGAGAGGAGAGAGAGAGAGGAGAGAGAGGGAGAGAGAGAGAGAGAGAGAGAGAGAGAGAGAGAGAGAGAGAGAGAAATATTACCTGATGGATCATTGGTGATATTTCTGAAAGATGACCATGTCGCAGTTTAGCTAAATTATTTCACGCCTTCTCCTAATGCTTTCGCCGATTGCAATGCATTAAAACATTGTTTTCCAGCCCCAGCCGCCCTTCATTCTCGAAATGTATAGTTTGTCTAAAGTGATGCATACAAACTACATAGTATACTATGACCAGGGATACTGTGTCAGCCAGCGCAGCGACATTGTGTGTCTGCCGGTTTGTTTATTTTCGGTAGTTCCACGTGAATTCTGAACAATTTTGCTGAAAAGCAGTTTAGGAAATGCATTCAATAACATCTGGCCAGTGAGTGATGTAGATTTTGTCACATGACTGCATTTTCGTTCGTTTCAACTGGTTCGGACCAAAGCAATCAGTGTGGTGTGAAAGGGACCCAAACGGCAGAAAAATGCTACAATGTATCATTTGTTGCCTTTGGTCCGGACCAAATGAACCGAACCACATATGTGAAAGCACCCTTAAAATACCACAGTCAACACTAGCATATAATGGCACCCCTAAACTAAATTAATGAATTATTATAAAATGTAGGATTGTAAGTCTCAACTGAAAAAATAAATGACATAAATTAGCAGCATTGAGTAGAGAGTGAGTATTCACATATTTTTGGTCAACGTCATACTGTCAAAATGGATAAACATACCAATCTGAAGTCCATGATTGCTTTAGCCATGAGCTTCCCAAGAAAACGGAACTTCATTTTGATCTTGGCGATGTGAGCTGGTTTGGTAGTTCGTCCAAACGGTACAGCAAACAACCCCCTGGAACTGAACATATACTTGGTGCCCTCCTGACTCCCTACTCAGAGACAGACAGAGTGTGTGTGTGTGTGTGTGTGTGTGTGTGTGTGTGTGTGTGTGTGTGTGTGTGTGTGTGTGATAGAGAAACAGGGACGCAGGACAGACAGAGAATAGATCAACTTAGTGAATGCTCTTTGAATTAACACTGAAAAAATCTTACTTATTTTGACCAATCTGTGACAGTTACCTTTAGGGTTGGAGAGAGTGACTTCCTCTCCTCTCCAAAGACCTAAATCAGCCCTTTGCAACTCCTGAGACACCAGAGCATAAAACTCTTGCGTCGGGCCGAGACCTGTTCCCACCTGAGATGTGGAGAAAAGACAAGATTAAAGCAAAAAACATATTCCAAAGAAGACAGGCTTTTTGATTTAATGCTGGAACTGTTGTTTTTCCAAGCACCCACACTGGGTCTGTTTGTGTATTTCAGCCAAGGGTGGCAATTAGAGCCGAACAGAAAACATGCAGAATCACAATTTCAAGTGATTTGGAAAAAACTGGAAATTGATCAGCAACAAGAGGGACTGCATGAATTACTGTGATTTCAACATTGTCCATCAAGAGCAGGTTTACATAGTGTGAATAGGACCTATCAGCTGTGTTTGTCCCACATGTTGACCACTTGTGTAGTGCATTCAGAACTTTAATTTTTATGATGCTTTTTCATCGAAGTCTTTAGGATAGGTCAAGGTCTACTTAATTTGTAGAGCACCTTAAAACATGAATCTTGACCAAAGTGCTTCACAGACACATAATTAGAAAAAAAAAAAAACAGTTTAAAGTCCAATAAATAAAACTGAAATATAGAAATTATATATATATATATATTTTTTTTTATTATTACCTATGGTAGGTTTTAACAGACGTTTTTGTTTTTAAACTTGTATAAAATATGAACAAAGTAGATTGCACTTAAAGTGTGCAAACTTTAGTATGGTTAAACTCTGCAGTTTCAGAGTGCCTATCCGCTTGTTAATGGCTTAATGTTTATAATTGTAAAACTGTAACATAAGAAAAAAGAATGCAGGTACACAAATAATATATTTAAAACGGACTTGTCGAGAATGTGTGCCTGTGCATTTGTAGAGAAAATGTTTCTATGCTAATCGACAGTCATGCATACCTCGTTCTCATATTGAATTTCCAGCATGGCTCTGGAGCTCCCGAGATCCTGCATTACTGACTCTGCTTGCTTCAAAAGCTCATCTCGGTTTATCGTTCTCTGCACGTACGAGAAAAAAAAAAAAGGTTAGACACTAGAAAACACCACAGATGTGGAACAATTATAACATGCAAGCATTTTGAAAGGGACCTATTATGTCCATTTTACAAGATGTAAAATCTCTGACTTCCCTAGAGTAGGTGAAGTTCCAGTTCAAAATGCAACACAAACAATATTTTTATAACTCTTTGAAGCTGCTCCTTATAGGCGTTTATACAAATTGTGCCATTTTGGTGACCAGAGTTCTCACTCTTTAACGAGCAGCAGATTCAAGGACTTTTTAAAGCACCATTAATTTCAAATCAAGCACCTTTTTAATTCCTCCATGTAGCGCCACGAAAGCCCTTAACGTTTCCCTTAAACGTAATATTAAAATTAAAATGTCAGAATAATGATGCCGTTTCAAATTATTATAATTCTTAACATTTATATAACGCTTTTCAGAACACTGAAAGCGCTTTACACATTTTTAGGGGAAAAACTAATTATAGTAAATAAATATATACCACCAGTGTACCAATCTACCACCAGTGTGCCAAATTTGGCCAGGATGCCAAGGACATCC
This sequence comes from Danio kyathit, assembly GCA_903798195.1. NCBI lineage: Eukaryota > Metazoa > Chordata > Actinopteri > Cypriniformes > Danionidae > Danio > Danio kyathit. The sequence continues at coordinate 53,903,507 of LR812536.1, read as the reverse complement.
TGGGATTTTTAAGGACCACAGAGAGTCGGGACCTCGGTTTTAACGTCTCATTCAAAAGACATCGCTCACTGAACAGTATAGAGTCTCCTTCACTATACTGGGGCATTAGGACCCACACAGACCGCAGGTTGAGCGCCCCCTGCTGGCCTCACTAACACTACTTCCAGCAGCAACCTAGCCTTCCCATGTGTTCTCCCATCCAGGTACTGACCGGGTGCAGCCCTGCTTAGCTTTAATGGGCAACCATGTGAGAGTTGTAGAGAGCTAGCTGGCGGCATATGTCATTTTCAATCATTTTGACTGATAAAAACAGTCATGTTTAATAAATTTTGTTAAATTCAATACTGGTAATACTCAAATGTGGTTTCTGCAGCACATTACAATTGCTGAAATAACGCTACAAACAAATTTCATTTTAAATATTATTCAAGCAACTTTTAAGGACCTATGTTTGTTTTAAGCACTTTCCAGGCCTTGAATCCCTGTCTGAAATTCACGTAGTTTCAAGAAATGTGTTAATCCTGGGTGACTGCCGCTTTAAATTCTAATGAGATTGTGCTCCCAGCGCTCTTTTCAAAAGGCGGATTTACATGCATAGCAGCAGCATAGTGGCTGCTTCTCACTCAGGATTATCTATGCTAATGAGGGTGAGATCGTCACTAAAGGTTATTGCACACTGAATCTGAAACTTCCGCTTGTAATTTTCACACATTAAAAAAATAAACTCGACCTCACGTTGTGTCAATTGCATTGACACACTGCCTCCGATACTTTCGTCCGTCATAAAAATTTTAAACCCGTTTAGATTTTTTCCACTTTTCGCATCAGAAGTGTTTTGAGAGGTGTTTTGACAGTCTAGAGCGACCATAAAACCGCCGAACCTCTGCCCTGCTGCTGTTTGGTGTGTGTTTGTTTGTGTTCTTTTGTGTGTGTGGGTCTAAACATTTGACGCACTGTCCATAGATATTATAATAGAAAGCAGGGTCCGCTTTCTGTCCGTTGCTTCGATACGTCAACCCAGCCGCCATCTATTTTAGGCTAATGTCTACAGGCTAATGTCTATAGGTGCTGCCAGTCTCTGTTCAGGATTTGTTTACGTACGTGAATGTGTGAAGTAGCACAAGCAATGTATCAAAATTCCCCTGATTTCCTGAAATAAACTTTGCATTTCGGGATAATCCAGTGAAGCTCTTTTGATAATGAGCTGAACTCTCCTTCTTAAATGCAGTATTGGATGAACACAATATGTAGTCTATTCCTCTTTCTTTTTCTATTTTGGAGAAGAGGAGAACAATGTATCACTGCTCAAATTGACTCTGAAATGTTTTGCAATTTTTCATAATGCATTAATTAATACCCATCAGACTCTTTTTCACATATGAATACGAAAAAAAAACTTCAGTGTGCAAAGACCTTAATAGAAGGGACTTCCCCAGTCCAATGACACATCCAAAGCAAGAATGTCAATCAAAGTGTTTCTGCAGACTGTTTTTATGAAGTGCGATTATAAAAAAATAGAATTAATGAATTTTTACTATTACAGGCAGTCTATATTCACACACTATTGCCACACAGCTGTGTTTAAAACCCTTATAAAAGTGATTGCATAATAGGTTTCATTTTAACCTTCTTTCTGTCAAGTCGTGGAGCCACGCGGCTGTCTTGTGAGTCAGACTGGTTGATCTCAGGGTTGGTGTCGAGTAGACGTTGCATGGCGCGATCACGGTCAAACGCAGTCACGTAGAAGAGCATCTGCCGCGTGTCAAACGGGAAGAAGAATGGACTAGAGAAGAGAAGATGAGATGTTTAAAATGTATATAAGAACAGATTCTGGGTAAATGTTTAAGACTAAATTAAGCTTAAACAGCAGGATCAAGAGTTTGCTGTACCAGGTCTTGCCGAGCTCAGTGAGCCAGGTGGGTATGTTTCCTGTCATGATGACCAGCGGATCCTGCAACTGTCTGTTGGCCTTTGCTGTCAGTTTACTGTTAATAAACTCTCCAGTGGGAATGATCTCCTTACATGCAGCATTCTAGGGATAAGCAACAAATAAAACAAAAGTTAAATATATTCAGTTTGGGCATTTTATTGCTGGGCTAAACTCAGGGAAACTTGTCCAGGTGACATTTCAAACCAAATCCAAATAAAATTGCAAAAACATAAACCAAGTTCAGGTATTCTATTTACAATAAGAAAAAAATGTTTTATTTATAAACACAAAATAAATAAATGTAAACATTTAAAGTTATTAAAAAATATTTTTTTTAAATCACATTAATGAAATTTGATGTATTACTGAATTTAAAAAGTTTGCACATAGACATTATTAAAATAATATTAATATTTTGATTATACTTAAACATAAATAATATAATACATTTTACAGCATTATTGCAATTACAACTTATCAGAATTGTACCAGTCAGTAGTTATTTAACCTGAAAATATAAAATTACTATGCAAATAATATATTTTTTTTAATATGCTTAAATATGTCAGAATATGAAATTTAAAAGTATATATTTTCTTCTGTAAAGTATAACATCTTTCATTGTTTCTTTGGTGAAACAATGAGATTTACACTGCTAAATTGTGTCGTCTAACATGAGTTACTCACGTCGTACAGGTAGAACCAGTATCTACTGATGGAGTGCAGGACCCTCAGCAGCAGTATCACCTCCATTGAAGGGTCATCAAAAGTGATGCCCTCTGGAGGATCACAAATGAGGTAAGTCTCTAATGGGTTTGTCACACTGGGACACACACCCTCTGAAAAAACGCGCACACACACACGCAAAAATAATGATTAGAGTGAAATTCCAATTTTACCTTTGGAGTAAATATTAAATGATATCTCCTTACCATGCCACAGTTCGTCCTGTTTCTTGGCATTTCGAGGGGAGGTTTTAGTGGGTGCCGTCTGTGCTCGACCCCTCTTCCCTCCTACAGCGTCTTTACAGCCCTCTTCATCTTCTCTGACTGGCTTATACCTGCAATATACACATATTGACATACACTGCAAATACAAAAAAAGGTAGACCTGCACAATTCTTAAAAACCAAGGATAATCATTTTTATTTTTAAATTAAAATATAACAATTCTCCAACGATTGTGAACAAACTGCAAAAATCAATAATTTAATGAGGGTTTTTGGCAATTTCATTTTCATTATTATTATTTTTTTCTCTGACTTTAAATGAATGAGACCATTTTGTTTTATTACTGAATGAATCAGTGTTTTTGAAAGAATCGCTTGAAGGAACTTATTTTTTTTTAATAACTCAATGTTGCCACCTACTGGCACAATAATTAATCTTATTAAATGTATCAAGACGCAGTCAAAATATGATTTTGATCGCAACTCTAGACATTATGTTTATATCCTAATCATAAACTATTATGGTAACACAAAAATAACAACAATGTAGTAAAGACTAATGCGGTTTCATAACCGTAAATGACAACTGATTGCCAAAATATAATAAACATAAGGATTGCACGATATTGGAAAAATCTGACATTGCAATTGTTCATTTTACTGCGATACAAATTATGATATAAATACAATTTCACCAGATGGCTTTAATAGCTCTATTTATGAAAAGAATCCTTAATTTGATTGGTTGGGTAGATTTTGTAAGGGTGTGAATCAAGTATAACAAACAAATTGCAAGAATACAATAGAGCAAAGATAAAAGTAAAATAAACTGCTTTAGGGTTTTCCATAGAGTCAAACAGCATTCAGGTAATGTAAAATGCCACTGTATAGACTTCATTGTATTGATAATTCAGTAAAATTATTCTTTATTAAATTTACAAATGTTTTACGTTATTGTGCCCGAATCCTTTACACTTTCTTGAAATGTCTTTTAAAAACATTCAAATGACAAAGTTTCACTCTGATATGGTTATACTATGCAATGACTCCACAAATTTCATGTATTCTCAATTGTTGCTTAACTATAATCCCAATTTAACATTGCATATAATATGATGTGACAATTGCAGACACTCACATTGCAATATCAATGCGATATATTGTGCAGCCCTAATTACCATGGTATTAGTAATTATTTACAATTAAGAACATGGGGTGTTTGATTATGATCGTTTCACCACTAATCATGCAGCTCTATAAAAAGCTTGCAGAAATGATGCATTCTCTGAAAAAGCCCAATTCACTGGTAGTGTAGCTTCTGAAGGGTGATAGAAAGGTAAATTGCGTACCATACAGTGTGTGTTTTGGTCCAGATGCCAGCACGTCCCAGAGGGTTCGCTTCATCATCTGTGCTCTCTCTCTCCTCCTCAGCCTGCAAACTGAACTGTCTGACAGCCTGATAAACAGTCATGTTGTATGGCAGCAGGTGCTCCCCTATGTAGAACTGCAGCCTGTGTCGTACGCTCCCAGAATTTAGGAACTGGGCAGCCTTTGGGAAACGATTAGAAGTCCACAGTTTTAATTTAGAAAAAAAAAACACTGGGATAGTAAACACAAAGTTCGAAAACAAATGCTGGTCTACTAATTTACAAATAGTGTAACTTATATCCTACGCAATAACATTTTTCCTGTTTAAACATGAATTTATATTTTTAAAAAAAGTTTTTTTTTTTTGTTTCATTTGCAAAAAAAAAAATACTATTTACAAATCATATATCAAGTTATCTGAATATTCAATGCAAGTAAAAAGTGGCAAATAACAGAATACAGTACGTCATTTTAATCATTAAAAAAAGACTATAAAAAGAGACTATAATAATTATTTTATTAATAATTTGATTACACTGAATATAATAATTGTTTTATTATCACCAAGACAAATTCCTTGTATGTGCAAGTCCACTTGGCAATAAAGCTCTTTCTGATTCTGATTTCCTTTTAACTAGGATCAATATTGATTGTCAAAAAAGCTTTTTTTCCATATTCTGACTATTCATAGTAAGCATTTGAATTAGGCCCCGTTTACACTAATACGTTTTAGTTTTAAAACGCATAAGTTTTGCTACGGTTACGCCATCCGTCCACACTACGCCGGAGTTTTCGAGGCCACAAAACGGAGCGTTTAAAAAAAAAAAAAAAAAAAAAAAAAAAAAAACGCTGGAGAGGCCATTTTCATTCTAAATCGCTGCTGCTCAGTCTCAGTGCGGATGGGGGAAAACGGAGACATCTGAAAACAGAGGCAGGGCTGCAGACATTTGCCTATCTGATTGGGGCTTTTCCCTCAATATTAAGTAGCCTACACACAGTTCAGTCTTCATCCTCTCCGTGTAAGTTCAGACTTCGCAAGTTTGATATGGAAAACAAACTCCCGAGTGTGTACTTTATAAAGTCATTCACATCCCCCTGGCTATGCTGCTTCACCACTTAACAATAAAATGAAAACATGATGTGAGGAACTTCCTATTTTCACTTGATATTAGCAACATAAGAGACATCAAAAATGTTGAGGCATCGTGTAGCTGCATAATATGACCGTCATCTTTATGCATATTTATAACAAAACGGAGCCAATAACATTACTGCCTCCTTTCGTTTTATTGAGAATACGAAACATACCCTCTCTTTCATTGAATATCAGTTATAATAATCAATGATGAACATTATAAAAGTATAATGCACAATAAGTTTATACAATAGAGAAAATAAAGGCAAGCGATCAGTCAGATGTACAGAATCATTGTCCACGGTTACATTAATTAATATATTAACTTATCTTTGCGCTCAGCCAAAACACGTTACCTGAGAACAAGTAATAGATTCAAAAGGCCAAAGTCAGGGAATATGTAGTTAGATATAGACAACAAGATGAATTAAATATCACATTTAACAAATATAGTGAGATTAGATCCAGCGGGAGATCCTTGATGAACAGTCCGACGTGCACTGCTCTCATATGAGTATGTGCTCAAAGCACGCTGCAGCTCATGCCAGAGAGTGTGTGTGTGGTCACGTGATGTGCGTTTTCAGCGTTTAATGTCGATGCAGAGTTGTTCAGAAACGTTGGGTGAAACTAGTGTGGACGCGGATCATTTTCATTGTAAAATACCATTTTAAAACTAAAATGTACTAGTGTAAACGGGGCCTTAGAGAGGTGGGTTTTGCTTTGATGTATCCATGTGCACTTAATTTCATTTAATTTTCATGCCATTTGATTTTGAAATATCAATAGCATGTATTAAACCCAAATGTATTCAATCAAATTAACAATTAAATCAAATCTAATTAAGACCTCAATCTGTAGCTGAATGGCATGACATTGTAAACGAGATGTATGATATGGAAGAACTGACCCTTCCCTTAAGACAGTGGTTCTCAACCGGTGGGGCGCGCCCCCACTCTCGCGGGGGGGCGCGAGTTGATGGGAGAAAAAAAAAACTGGAAAATTTTTTTTTTTTTTGCAAATTTGTGATCTTTGTTCGGATTCATCAGCATACCTGTCAACCCTCCCATTTTTCCCGGGAATCGACCATATTAGACCGTTCTATGCCGCTATCATTCCGTAAAGGTATTTTTCCGTATTTCTCCCGTATTTTCAGTGTTTCTCTGAAGGGTGGCAAATAAACATTAAAGAGCAGAGCCTCCCTGTACGCAACCCATACCGCCCAACCACAAGGGGCCGCACTGGGGCCCCAACTGCAATGAACCAGCTTTGGGGGGGCCCGGCTTGCAAAAGGTTGAGAACCCCTGCCTTAAGACAACAATCCTATAAAATTTGATCACACTGGGGAAAGTGGTTGAGAAGAAATGTACTGTTTTAATTTAATTGTGGTGCTTTTATTTACATGTATCTGTAATCCCTTCTCAACAGATTTGTAACCCTTAACAGAACTTTATATGGCAAAATTATATTAAACAAATACTTATGAATGTAAATAAGACTATATCTGCTGACCTTGGTACTAATAATGCATGTCTTTTTGTTTTTATGTTGTCATTTGAAAGTATTTTTTTGATCTCACTTGTTTGAAAATTGGAAAAAAAAATTTAATTGAGAGCTTGCAAACCAGGACTTCTGAATCAATATCCAGCTATAATAGTTACTGCTCAAAGATGATTATGTAACAGAAACCTCCATACCAAAGATTCATCAATCTCATCATCAGAACCATCATCATCACTGTCTTCATCCTCTTCCCTAATCCTTCCATATCCTGTAGAAACAGCACAAATCAACCATCTCATCTGAAATCTCCGAAATCTCAGAGCTGGAATGTTTAGATTCTCAAGTGTTTACCTCTAACCACAAGGTATCTCTCAATGGCCTGCACCAGGGCCAGTGGGTCAATTTTGACCGGGCCGCCCTTCCACTGCTTGACATTAGTGCAGTCTGGGTGTCTCTGCAGCTGGCACTTCAGCTGATGGGTGTTGAAGAACTTTAGGGCCTGTGAACCCCTGCAAGCACAACAGAATACAATTAAATTTTTCCTCTCAGTAATGCCATGCCAGCTTCTGATTATATTTCTATTGAAAAGCAGGTTAAGTTATTAAAATAAATTAGAATAATTAGGATGTTGATCGTTTTCAAAACCCTACATTTAGATTCACCAGATAACTAGATAACTAGATAACTAGAGATTATGAAACAAAATACATATCTAGCAATTCGAGATGAAATAATAAAAGATATTTAGATTGTTACCATATTAAATGTTTAACTCATTCACAAATCAGATAAAATGTTTTAAAAGAACCGATTTTGTTTAGAGTTGTTCAATTGTTAGAAATAACTATATATATTTGTTAGGGATGCACCAAACTTGGCTGCAGAAAAATGTCCGAAAAAAATGAGCTGAAAAAACTTAGGCTGAACCACACTGCCCAGCAATGCACAGTACACACTGGTTTCAGTTAAGTGGCTTTCACACCGAATGCGGAAAGCATTGCACTATAAAACCCAATTACTTCATTGCAAAATGATGCCTCTCAACTCAACAGTCAATAAAATAAATGTGCTTAATTTATTGGCTGAAGTCATTATGATCTGTGTTTTTGAGTTAAATTTTAAGTGTTATAACATATATTATTTAATAAAATTAATTACTCTAATAAAATAAACTACACTAACAGACAAAAGTCTTGTCGCCTATCCAAGTTTTAAGACTGACTTTGCTTGGACAAAAGTCTTCTCACTTAACAGAATAATGTACAGTATAGAATATAAGTCATGGTGCAGTGGGGAAAATAATTAATATGGTGTATGACTCCCATGAGCTTGGACGACTGCATCCATACATCTCTGCAATGACTCAAACAACTTAATAAATATTCTGGAATGGCAAAGAAAGTGTTCTTGGAGGACCTCCAGAGTTAATCAAGATTATTTGGATTCATCTCCAATGCCTCCTCCTCCATCTTACCCCAGACATGCTGAATAATGTTCATTTCTGGTGACTGGACTGGCCAGTCCTGGAGCACCTTGACCTTCTTTGCTTTCAGGAACTTTGATGATGTCTTGATACCCTCAGATTGTTGATGTTGCCATCCACTCTGCAGATCTCTCACACACCCCCATACTGAATGTAACCTCAAACCATGATTTTTACTTCACCAAACTTGACTGATTCTGTTAGAATCTTGGGTTCATGGGGGTTCCAATAGGTCTTCTGCAGTATTTGTGATGAATGGGATGCAGTTCAACAGATGATTCATCAGAAAAAATCTACCTTCTCCCACTTTTCCAAATGATCAACTAGTTATTATTTTTACTCTTACAACTGGGATCTAATTAATCCATAATTTTCAGAAGTTAGTTAAGAATTTAAATTTCTGTGCATCCATAATTTGTCTATAGTGTGTATCATTTCCAAAAAATAAAAAATAAAAAAATAAAAAATAACCTTTTTGCACATATCTAAATATTAAATTACACAGATTTCATATAGTATAACCAGCCAGCCTTAAACTGAACTTATCAGGACACATAGATGAAAGTGAGTAATATATAAAAAGACAGTATATATGAGGAATAAGGTTTTAAAAATAATAAAAAAGTTAATAAGAAAATAATAAAAAATGCATAATATGGCAGTCAAAGATAAATGGATGCGTTTAAAAAAACGGGAGGGTTAAAGGGTCACGAAACACCAAAACACATTTTTTGAGTTGTTGACAGTCATATATGTGTCCCACGCTGCTATCAACACTATTAGGACACATATATTGCACTAAAAAGTGAAAATTGGTTGTTTTTGCGTTATTTTGAGCAAATTCGTTCTTCCGGTTTGAAACGACTTTTTGAAGCTGCGTCACGACCATGAGACACTTAGGTGTAAATCCAGCCGGAGAGTGGCTGTCTGTCTTTTCTAGGACGTTCTTACGTATCTGAGTGTGCAGTATTAATTCATGAGAAAGACGTGCTTCAAACCAATCAGCGCGCTCTATTGTGTATGACATGAAACTTCATTAATATGCATGATAGCTCCGGAGACTGTTTACCAGTTTACACTGTACAGACGGCAGAGAGACGCCACGTTGTGTTGCCAAAACAAGTGAAAGTACAAGAATTTCAAGACAAAATCGTAGGTGTTATTAGTGTGTTGCAACGAAGGTTTTGTTTTCATTTTCCCTTTATGAGAGAGCAGCTGGACTCACGTGTGGATTACAGTGCAAGCGACACTCGACAGAAACGCGTTTGTAAGGAACATTTTTACCCGAGAGCTTTTTCTCATCTGGAAATGGTGAAATCCGGATCGATGCCGCTCGTCTACTTTTAATAAAATGACACAGCTCCAGTTTGATTGTCTGTCTACAGATTTGGTAAGTGTTTGCAGTGGACTGCCCTTTGTTTAAATGCTGCTCTCCGAGTGTAAACATGTAAACACAAACTATTCCCGTCGTGCAGGATTTTAGCTGCAATTTGTGACAGGATAGTCTATACACACACGGCTTTCTGACGCTACCTACCTACCGAGTACATAAGTTACAGAGAAATGCGGAGGACTTTTTCTCTTATTCGCCGTATCAAATCAGCCTCTGTGTTTGTTTTTCCTGTCAAACTTAGCGCAGTCAACTCCCTTCTATGCAAAATCTTACCCTCTTTCCCTCCCCCGACACTCCCACACTCCCAGAGCTGGACACGCCCAACTGTCCTGACTTTTTTCAAAACAGAGGTGTGAAAACACCCTGCTGAGACAGGGGGTTTCGTGGCCCTTTAAAGAGTCAAGTGCAGTTGACATTACCTGCTTCCATTGCCATTTCCACTGGGGAAATCATGCACTTTAACAGGAAATTGTTCCATCTGACTAAGGCAGTTGTTCATCTTGTGCACCAATGCCAGCAGTGGGCCATTCTCTGTTGGGTCCAAACGTCCCAGAGGTTCCTGACCTGGTATCTGAATCACATATAACATAAACAATGAGTCACACCGATCACACCAGTGACTACTATAAAAAAAAAAAAGTCCAATTAGCTTGTCAAATATATTCGGTGACAAGGGAAAAGTGTAACACCCCAACCACTGTTACAGATCCTAATGAGCTTGGTGTATTTATTTATATTTTGTTAATCATTATTCAAACCGGAAAAGCAGACAAATAACATCAGGGATGCTCTGGGGATAAGATGCACTCTGTTCACACCAACAGCTGACACATTATGACTCACCGGGCATCCGAAGAACACGTGCAGGAACCTCTTGATTCTCTCATCTCTACTTATAGTGTCCCTTTCACTATTTGACGTCAGATACAACAACAGCTGCTTTACAAGCCCGCTGTGCTGAATCTCAAAGGAGGACACGTCTGATTCAGATACAATACTGCTGATCTCCTCTAGACACTCTACACCACTGTCCACCTGAGATACACATGAAAAGAGAATGAATATGATAAAATCAAATAATGCTTAATGCCCAGGTCTGCATTGTGTGGCACCATAAAAACAATCCATTTTGACACCCCTAATAAGGGTACATAAAGAGTTATGCTGTCTTTATAAGGCTATAAATGCTAACTCGGCGTGTCTGGATTACCTGCAAGCTGAGCTGTTCTGTGGCGGTGCAGAGTCTTTGCAGGACGTTCAGGGCAGGGTTGCTTCCATCCACGCTCTCAGAATTAAAGTAACGTTCCACAAACTTACTCGCTTGCTCCTTTATCCAAGCCTTTATCTTATCCCTGAAAAGTGAACAAGAATAAATGATAGGGATATAAAAAGTAAAAACTAACCAAAAAAAGTATCAAATCTCTCAATGCTTGATATCCTTACAATAATTCATTAATAAAGTTTTTCAATAAACAATATACTGATATATCTGCTGGATAACAATTTGGAGTACAACTTGTTTTACATAAACCAGCTATTTTCAGTTGCTGGTTTGTTTTTAAGTCACCTAACTGCAATTACTTGAATGGTTTTGTTTTGCTTAAAAACATTTTAAGACTATTAACAACTTCAATAAATGGTTTCAGGACAGACTTTTTTTTTTAATAAATATTTTTATGAAAGACAAATAAAATGGATCCAAAATCCTAAAAAGTGTCACAATTTTCAACCAAAAATATACTATAAGTAGAGCTGGGGTGGAAGGAATTTTTTTTCCTACAAGCGGGGAAGTAATAAATCATGTAGTTTGGTGGTTAACCATCTTGGGCCTCAAACCAAAATGAATAGTAATAAAGTGATCTTGTTTATTATTAAAAGAGTACATTATATTAACAACATCAAATTAAAAACTTTTTTCAATTTATTATTAATTTTAATGGGAAATATGGAAAAGTTTTTGTAACACATTCTTTGTACGAGACATTATTAAAAGCATAACAACCTGAGAAAGCTGTAGAAACATGTCTTGACATGCCCTAACATTGCTTACTTCTGCTGAGCTGTGCTAAATTTCAATTCATATTTGTTCAGATATTGTTTTTCAGGTAAAATCTGAAAATGTTTTTTGGACATGTTTTAGAATGAATATCTAGAAAAAATCTAGAAGAAGACATTGTAGAGCTATAAACACCCAAAATATATTTTGAAAATAACTTTGTACTGCATTTGACTGAAAGACAAAAGTCATATACACCTATTTTTTACACCCTGAATTTTTATTTCAGGGTGAACAAACCTTTAAGCCTAAATTCCTAATGGCTTCCTCTGAGATCAAATCTCTTATTGTAAAGTTTAATGTGCTGGATTAGATTGTGTTAGGGCTATTTGCCTGTATTAAATAAACTGTAGAGATAATTTGGCCTTTAAATAGCATTTTTATAGGATTAAGCTATGGTAAGTGTATTAGTATCTTCAATTCAAAGGTCCCCTATGAAATCATGCTCTTGACCTATAACCTTTCAAAAATACAGCATACATGGCCACTCCCAAAAAGGGCTTGCCTTGACCTAAGCTTGTATTATGCACAAACAGCTTTTTTTTTTCTTCTCTAGTAGCCCTTGAACATGGGACAGAAGACAATAATACAAACATATACATAAATACATACATACATGTATATAACATTTAAAAATATCTCCTTCTACAAAAAAACATTACCGAGGAATACAATCAGTAATCAGAGAATAAAAATGATGGCTGTATCTTTACCTGTTGTTTGAAACTGAGTCCTTGGGCGGCACTCGTGCCAGACCACTGACTCCTGCCGTGCGTGAGGGCTCTGAGTTGGCGCTGTTTGCCTGAGTTCCCAGCTTACCCCATGTCTTAGGATTCAAACTGGCCAAAAAAGAGGACTTGGGAGACTGCGTGGTCGTCGGACTTTTAGCTATACAGGAGAGATATTATGATGCTTAGTACATGTAACTTTAATTCGGTCATAACAGGGTGCCAAATATCAAATTGACTTTTCCCTGATTTTCTATGACATCTAACGAATGGAAAAAACAGTTTCGCTGCTGTGTTTATATATTAATAATATAATATTAAAATATGTTAAAATAATAACAATATTAAAATGGTTTTTAATTTCATTCATAATACATAATATTAAAATCACTTTGTATGACTTTAATAGTAACTATGAGATAACAATAAATAATTTACCTTATTAATTGGTGAGTATTTACTGTTAGCATGCTTGCAAAGTGCTCCCTCTTCTATATTTGATGACTTGATAGCAGTTTTACAAACTTTACATTTAGCTTGCATTTAGGTGGTCAGTTTGAAGCCAAAGCTCTTAAATTTGCATTACCTGTTAAATAAGGCTAACATACCAGGATAGAATATGGCAACTGCCTTTGACTTCAGTGACTGCCAATTGATGAGCGAGAATGGAATAAAATGAAGCTAAAAAAAATAGACTAACTATAACAATAGACATGAAAGAGTGCAATTTAAAGAAACCATTATTATAAAACTACAATTCGATAAATGGAATATAAAATTTAAAGCAACAAACACAAATTTCTGACATTTCATGTCTAAGAAAAAATATATACATGTATAAATTCCATGACTTTCACTCTCTGTAACAGACCTTTTATAACATTAATTAATAATTATAACAATAATAATTTATAATAATAATTTCTTACATTTATATAGTGCTTTTCTAGACACACAAATCACTTTACAGATTTTTTAGGGAGAATCTGGGGATGGTTAGGAAGCTATGATAGACAGAGGGTCAGTGGGCAAATTTGGCCAGGATGCCGGGTTTAAACCCCTACTCTTTTTCGAAGAACATCCTGGGATTTTTAACGATCACAGAGAGTCAGGACCTCGGTTTAACGTCTCATCTGAAAGATGGCGCTCACTAAGCAGTATCGAGTCCCCTTCACTATAATGGGGGCGTTAGAATCCACAAATCCGCAGGTTAAGTGCCCCCTGCTGGCCTCACTAACACCACTTTCTTCTTTAAATTAAATGATACTGCAAAAATTCCATGACCCCTGAAAACCCTGTCATAACGTTCGAACTAAATGATGATTTCAAAACTAACAGAAGCTTCATGACTTTATAAAATGACTGAGTCCAAGTATTAATTCTTTTTTAGCACATACCCTGATTATCCACTTTGTCATCATCTCTGGGTGGCGAGTACTTGGGGCGCCTTGGTCCTCGTTAGGGAGGCGTTTTCTTTTCAAAACATCACTCAACCTACTAGAGAACACAGGGATCTATTTTTTAAACTTTAGACGCAGGACATTAGTCACCAGGTCTGCAAACTCTAAATCGATAACTGTGTATGTCAAAGTGGTTTATACCCCTGTGGACTGAGGTCCAGTGAGTCGTCCATGCTGTGCTGGAAACTTGGAGAGCCCAGGTCAGGTGTGACGTTGGAGGCAGCTGTAGTGGTTGCTGTGGTGATGGTGGTGGTGCAAAGACTGGCTGTGCCACTGGTGCAAGCTTCGGAGGGCTGGTGAGGAACACTTCAGATTCAGCCAAGTTCTTTACCTGGTGCATCACACCTGAACGGAACAAGAGCCACGTTTGGTGAATTAGTGCAATCAAAGATGACGCAAATGATCTTTACACTTTGATTGCTGAACAATTCTGTTAGCTCATACAAATCAGATCCAGTACCTTCTCGTCTGAAATAAACACTGAACACATCTGGTAGCTTTTGCATGAGGATCTCAGCCATCTGCAGAGAGCCCACTACAATCTTCAGGTCCTGACTGGACAGCATGGAAGCTATGTGGCTACAGACAACAACAAAAGTGCATAATTAATCAACCTTAAACCAAACAAGTACTTTTGCAAACAGCAGTTAGTGGTGTGGTAATTAACAATTAAAGACAAGCATACAATAAAGCTTACTTTGTCTCATACACACATAAAAGTCTCTAAATTATCAACATACTGAACTTGTATCAAACCATTTGACAAATTATAATTCTATGAATAAGCTTGTAAGTTTGCTATTGATTCATCTCACTGCTTTTGATTGTAATGCAATGTAACGAGCACCTTTTGAAAAGCTGATTGGAGCATTACCATATGCCAAATATTAAAACATTGGACGCCCAATTTACATTTTACATTATTCTTTAGGGTGTTGATGAAAAGTCTATAACTTAATTTGGGTAAATTTCTCAATGACGGTGTAAATAATGGCCTGTTTCCACTGAGTGGTACAGTACGGGTCACCTTTATCAGTCTTGCATTTCTACTGCCAAAAGGGTACCAATATCATCATTTGGTGGGCGTGGTGTACGACAAAGTTTCAGTCGACATCATTCTTGCTCAAGGAAATGTCAAAGTAAAGCTGTACAGGTCGACAGATGCTTTATACACAAATACTTGTTTAAATGTTCATTACTAACCTTTCCATGTACATGATTTGATTATAACTGCAGATCAATGATCTGTGCAAAATAGCCTACAGTAACGTCTGCGATTATAAAATATATAAAGTGAAACTGCTTGCAGTTTAGAGGGCCTTGTATTCAACGACAGGTTAGATTCTGCTCTTTTTCTTGGCTTTCTGCCTGTTCATTAAGACGACGACAAGGTTTGTTTAATAATACTATTACAGTGTAATGTCTCGGCTGTGGATTTACCCTTTCGAAAGGGTACCCAAAAAGTGGTACAGTACAGTTAGCTTTTTTGTACCTTTTGACAGTAGAAATGACCATAAAACCGTACCGTACCACTCAGTGGAAATGGACCATTAAACCCCTTTTACCATCATAAACCCTTTAGTACACAGGGAGCAGTTTTGCTTCATATACCTTTAAATGCTAATGAGCTGTTTCCACATTAAGTTGACAAATTGAGAGATTGCACCAGGCTGTCTTCCACAAGTATAATGATCGAGTATAATTTTTGTCATTGCTTGACATTGCAACCTGCCATTATCAATGTAAAATGCATTTAAACAAACATATACATATGAAAAGTGACAGTCTCTGAGCAAGTTAGTGTGAAAACCAACGCTACCACAATGACAAACACAGCTCTGCACATGAAGAATAATTTCAAAAGCAAGATTTTGCCCACTCCTTCTAAAATATTCTCTTCATATACACTGCTCAAAAAAATAAAAGGAACACTTAAACAACCCAATGTAACTCCAAGTCAATCACACTATGAAATCAAAATGCCCACTTAGGAAGCAACACTGATTGACAATCAATTTCACATGTTTCTGTGCAAACGAAATAGACAACAGGTGGAAATTATAGGCTGATGTTTTGGTCTCATTTAAATGCTTGCTACCCCCACAGTGAAAACACCGCATGAGACTACAGCTACAACCCATACAAGTGGCTCAGGTAGTGCAGCTCATCCAGGATGGTACATCAATGCAAGCTGCAGCAAGAAGGTTTGTGTCTGGTGTGTGTCAGCAGTTTCTCCAAGACGAAGGCGGTGACGCTATTGACTGGCCTACCCATTACCCAGACTAAATCCAATTGAGCACATCTGGGACATCATGTCTCGCTCAATCCACAAATGCCACGTTGCACATTTTGACTTGTTTCAAGTTGGATGAGTCTGTAGTGTTTTTCCACTTCAATTTTGAGTGTGACCAAGTCCAGAGCTCCGTGGGTTAATAAATATGATTTCCATTGTTAATCTTTGTGTGATTTTGTTGTTAGCACATTCAACTATGTAAAGAACAAAGTATTTAATACGAATATTTCATTTATTCAGATCTAGGATGTGTTATTTTAGTTCCCTTTTTTTTGAGCAATGCATAAAACAAGTCCATAGTTTGCTTGGAGGTAAATGTAAAGAACTAGCTAGTTACATCTAAACTAGCATGGAATTCAAACAGGACATTTATGACACAAATACACTTATAAAGATAATTTATTAAAAAAAAATTAAAAAAAACAAGTTACATGTTTTACTTTCAACTTGTCAGAGCTGGCAGACAAAGCACAAACTTAACTAATCACACACACAAAATCTAAAAGGTAAAAATTTCATCTGATTGCCTTAAATTATAAATATTGTATCATGTTATCACTTACCTGGACACAGCATGGTTGCGCAGTACGTCTTTAAGCAGCTCTGCATCTGCGAAGTAGATGATCCGGAGGATGGCTCTAAGGCACTTGTGTCTGACAGCAGGCCCAGCTGAGGAGCTGTACACCTCATACAGAACTCCAAACAGAGTCTTGATGAAGCACTTGGCCAGCTCAGGGTCCTCTTTCATCAACTGAGCACGTGCATCCTCTCGTCGCACCTCTAAGTGCCCTCCTGTGAAACAGAAAAGTTCATTTCCTTTACTGATACAGAACTTTTTCTTCATAGTAATTCACCGGATTATCTGGTTTAAATTATTTGAAAATACAGATTAAACAACATATAGATTTTACATTTCATATATATGTATGAACTATATGAGATACATTGTTGTATAGTTTACTCAAAGGTGTTTTTTATTGAACATGTTACATATGAAATATGCATTAGAAATAGATTTACACTTTTTTTAGACAAGCAAGCGTAATATCACTCGTCTTCGCCCTTCTCTCAAAACCAATAACACAGCAATTCTCATCGATGCATTAGTTACTTCACGTCTTGAATACTGTAATGCACTTCTCACTGTGCTTCCTTCTAAACTTCCTCATAAACTCCAACTGGTTCAGAACCATGCAGCTCGTGTCATCTCTAGGACTTCATCTCATGAGCATGTCACACCACTTCTCTATCAGCTTCACTGGCTTCTGGTAAAGTTTCGTATTGATTTTAAAATATTACTTCCAACTTTCAAGGCACTTCATAATCTTGCTCCTCACTATCTCACCGAACTTCTTCATATTTATACCCATTCTCGCACTCTTAGATCAGCCACTCTTTCTCCTTGGTTCTCCCTCACACTCGATTAAGCACAATGGCAGATCTTTTAGCTCCGCGGCTCCTCGGCTATGGATCTCGCTTCCCCTGGACATAAGGAGCAGGGCTAGTCTTCACAGTTTTAAACCTCGTCTAAAGACCCATCTCTTAAAGCAGGCTTTCCTTTAACTATTTTTTATCATGTTACTTTACATTCACTATGTTTTTATACCTGCAGCTCCTAACATGCATTTAAAATGCTTGTTTGGCAATGTTTTATTAATTGTTTTAATTTGTTCTGTTATGGCTGTTGATGCTTGTTGTAAGGCGACATTGGGTGTCTAGAAAGGCGCCATTTGCAAATAAAATGAATTATTATTATTATTATTATTAACCCGTCACACACATACATTAAGGTCCTATAAAAATATATTAATAACATTAAAATAAAATACAAATAAATAATAATAATATTAAGTAAAATAAAAAAATAAATAATAAATAAATAAATAAATAAATAAATATATATATATATATATATATATATATATATATATATATATATATATATATATATATATATATATATATATATATATATATATATATATATATATATACACACAAACAGTTGAAGTCAGAATTATTAGCCCCCCTGACTTATTAGACCGCTTGGTTATTTTTTTTTCCCTAATTTCTGTTCAACAGAGAGAATTTTCCATGGAGATTTTTCCAACACATTTCTAAACATAATAGTTTTAATACCTCATCTCGAATAACTGATTTATTTTATCTTTGCCATGATGACAGTAAATATTATTTTACTAGATATTTTTCAAGACACTTCTATACAGCTTAAAGTGACATTTAAAGGCTTAACTAGGTTAATTAGGTTAACTAGGCAGGTTAGGGTAATTGTTGTTTGTTCTGTAGACTAATCGAGAAAAAATATAGCTTAAAGGGGCTAATAATTTTGTCCTTAAAATGGTGTTTAAAAAATTAAAAACTGCTTTTATTCTAGCCGAAAGACTTTCTCCAGAAGACAAAATATTTTCAGACATACTGTGAAAATTTCCTTGCTCTGTTAAACATAACTTGGAAAATATTTAAAAAAGAAAAAAAAATTAAAAGGAGGCTAATAATTCTGACTTAAACTGTGTACACACACACCACCACACACACACACACCCACACACACACACACCACACACAGAGACAGATGAAAGAAAACAAAAGAAAATACATATAAAAAAAAATAATAATGAGAAGTTCTACTCTTCTAAAATAACTGAACTGGCCAACTTCTTTATGTGATCTAAAACAGTTGTCAAGTGAGAAAAAAATATATCAATACAACTTCTTATAGTAGATCGTAATTTTTCTAAGGTCAAGTGGTGTAAAAGTTTCATAGTTGTATAGTTTAAATGGAGATTAAACGTTAAAACTATCAGTTAACTGCATTAATCCACAGCTTGCAATTTATTCCTTCTTCCTAACTGTCATTAGCGGATTATAAATTTTAAAGTGGAATTTAAAAAGCATCAGAAAAAGAGAAGGTGTTTATAAACCAAATGTTTCTTCAAATTAATATCAGAGATTTTCATGGTTAAATAGTTAATTTTCTAATAACGTTTAGCACTGTTTTACATTAAGTGGAAAGTTTTCATTCATAATACTGATTTTAAAACTACAACAAATTTGTCAATTTTGATTACTGGTTTTATGGAAAATTTGGCAACCTGTAATTAACAGTTAGCCACATTTGCAGCAAAGGCAAAATTACATTAAAAATCATTACAGAACATTCCAAGGAGTGTAAAAGAACCTGTGTTGGGGTTGGCCAGAGGGTTTGGTTTTCTCTGAATGGCACGGGCAGTGCCAGTGTCTTCATTTATCTGCTGCATAGAGTTGAAGTCAATGGTGTATACACGTCCGAGTGTCGACAGACTGATCTCATCTTCTCCATTCTGGTGGGCAGTCTGAAAAAGAGCAACAAAACAAAATGGTGATTCTGGTCATTAGCTGGTGTTCTGAAAGCCATGCTAACCACATCTGCGCTGTGATGCACATACTTCAATGATGCGGCTGTCGATGCGGTTGTATGGGTGCCACAGGCCTCTGTCGTCTCTCCACTGCCAAATAGCTCCTTCTGTAGTCTGGGCGCTGCCTTTCTTCAGCATGGCATCCACCGCAAAGATGCCCTCTTGGGCAAACATGGCATCAGCTCACTAAAGCAGATAGATGAAAAAACAGATATCAAATTACAGCTTCCTCTGCTGAATTGCGAGCAAAGATTCTCATTTTGGAGTGAACTAATACTTTAAGCTTCATGATAATTCTTGCAATCTGAGTCTTCTTCTACTCAGAGCATGTTAGTAATGTGGCACTGACAGATGCACAGATTGAGGAGAGGTTTAAGAAAAACAGAACGTACCAGATGAGTGAGGTGAGTTCATAAAGCTCCTGGGGGCTCCTGGGAACAAGGTCAATCTGCTCTTGACAGCTCCCGTTAGACGCTCCACACAGAAGAAAACGCAGAGTCTCTGCTATATCTATGAGCACATTCAAAAACGAAAATCACTAAAAATGCATTCACTTGGAGTTTGCAAACGATTCCACGTCATCTTTTGATTTAAAAACTCTTAAATTGTGAACCATTTTCTAGACAAGTAAAACATATTGTCTTGCTTTCAGAAAAATACGCCAAAATTAAGTGGGTTTTTCCTTAAACAATCAATAATCTGCCAATAAGGTAAACAAACTAATTTAGTTTTTTATTTTGCCATAAGATTATTTAGCTCACCCTTTTAATAGCTTTATTTAGCTTATTATTTAGCTTGTGTAAGGGACTTACTCTGTTTCATGAGCTGCACAGCCAGACATGGGCAGTTGGAGCACATGAGGGAAAACATGCGCACTACCATGATGAACATGCCAGAGCTGAGCACAGGTGGAGTGAGTACTAGCAGTTGTTGGATGTTGGTCAGCAGGTCCCGTGACGCCCCTGCTGTAACAGGTTCTGTGACCCACACGCACGTGCGCACACGCACACACACACAGACACACACAGACACACACAGATTCACAAAGCATTTGTCAAATATTCAGAGACATTTTCAAGTCACTGTATCATAATCCTAAATCTACATAATGCAAAATACAAAATCTACTAAAAGTGAGCGTTCGCCAAAAACTGAAAATGTCAATGTATTTAGTCTTATCTTGACCCAAGTAAAATTGTTGTATTAGTTAAACACAGGTAATGTTTTGAAGAATGCTAGGTTCTAAGAATGCTAAAAATACTTCAATATGTTTCCCTACTATACTAGTCAATGACTGTCTGGTTATCAACATTCTTAAAAAAAAATCTTAGGAATTCTTTAGAGCAAGGGTCAGTAAATTTTAATTTTTTGAAAGAACTATCCTTACAATCTGCTGAAGTTAAATTGGCAACTGGCAATCATGTTTGCTTGTTGACTATTTGCCATTACTCAAATTATATGGCCGCACAGTTATATTAACATTACTAATGTACCATCCTCAGTGTCGGTTATCATGTACATAAACATGTGTAGTTTGAACTATGTATTAGTTCAAACAAAAAAATAATTGTTTCTTCAGTGTGCCACGATGCAGCCAGGTGTAATTTGGTAACGGTTCAGTAAAAGAAGCTACCGGTTATTACGTACTGACGTCATTTATCTCATATGCACTATATTGCGGTAGCTTACTATGGCAAGGAGGGCAACCGAGTAATTAAATTGGTCCAACTACTTTAAAAGCAGATAACTGTGCACAATTTACTGCGTGTTGCTGGGCAGTCTTTTACTGACACTGAAATGACAGCAGAAGCCCCTATTTCACTGCTATGAAGAAAATAAAAGCTGTAAAGTCCGTTTCTGTTTCTCAATACGTGTTCTCAGCGATCTTGTGTCTTCATGTCTCTTGTAACGCCATTATCAACCTCCAAAGTTCAATTCTAAAACTCAAGACCGCATGAACAGAGGTTGCATGAAAGTTCCCGGGTGTGTTCATGGTTTCTAGGATGCACCGATACAGACTTGAGCACCGAACTCGGTCTAGAAGTCCCAGAAGTCATTGCGACTAAATAAAGGAAGTGGAAAGCGCAGTATTTCATATAGATTTATTATTAAGTCTCCCTAAATGAGATGGTGAAAGTAAACATAACCATGAGAATCTTAAAAAAGGCATAAACACATTAGGAGTGTTTATTTGCTGAAATTCATACTAAAATCTGTTTTATTTGTATTGTGCAAAGTATATTTGTAAGGTTTTTGTGCATGTTATATATATATATATATATATATATATATATTATATATTATATATAGAAAAAAAAAAAACAATAATTGGTTGTATGAATGTTGTAATGTTTAAATAATTTTCCATTAAAAACGTGAAGGTCATGTGACCATCAAGAGGAATGCAAGATCTCATTTCTCACAGGACGCGTTCTCTATTCTCATGGTCTCCCTAATTCGTTCTTCCGAGGTGCCCTGGAAAGAACAGTCTCCACGAGAACTGAAGTCCGTTCTCTGCGTTCTTGAAATTGAGAAACAGCCTCTCTCTCTCGCTTACTGTGGACCTTGACCTGTTGGCATGAGGTTATGTTTCCTCTCCTCTCTGCAGTTATAGCAATATTTGTGAATCCAGACACAAGCATCTATCATGGATCAGCTGTGATCACCACTACAGTTTATCAGTGTTACTCATTAGTGAACAGCGCCAGAGCATTAAAGCCAATCACAGCCCTTTCTGTTGAGCGTGTGATGAATTATAAGCGTTTAAAAACTCGCTCGACAACACTAAAGAAGCGGGATAATATTTACATTTGTTTATTTGCAATAAACGCTCATGTTGTTCTGTGCATGCACTTGAGTTTTGTTTGATATATATATATATATATATATATATATATATATATATATATATTATATATATTTTAGCAGGTAAAATTAAAGGTACCGTTCATATATCTATCTGTTGTATTAAAGGACAAAATTGTATTACAAATAATAAAAATAAATTTATACATTTTAACAAGAATTCTTGTGCTGTGAAGTAAAATATCAAATTGTGTATGGAAAGCATCGTCAATGCACCGCGCACACCTAGATATCATATTGAACCGAATTGATGGCATGACAATCAGAACCGAACCAAACTGTGAGACCAGTGTAGGTTCACACCTCTAATTAGGAAGATATAGGTCACTTTGTCCAAATGTCAGAACAATTAATTTGCTTGTATGTATTGAATCAAATAGCCATAAAATAGAATAAAGTAAAGTGAGTGAGTTAAAATGCAATTCATCATTAGCAAAATGGGCTTTTAAATGATGTGGTCTACGAAGTACAATATGAAAATGCAGTGTTTAAAATAAATGTAAATGTTTTTCACCGAGGGGGAGAAAAAAAAAGCTTATATCAAAATATACATCGACACAATTCATTTTTAAATTTGTCGCTGCCCCTCTGACTGCTGGTAAGTCAGAATGCAAAATTGCAGAAATTACATTTAATGATTTAGTTTACCAGACACTTTTATACAATTAGAAGTTCAGATTTATCGAGTTTCGAACATAAAAAAATTAATAAGAAAAAAAAAAATTGTGACAAACTAATACTTTAATATTTGTTTGCTCCAGAGAACATTTAGTGATAACTCACATAAGCTGATTTATTTCACTGAATAAAACTCAAACAGCTATTAAAAACAGATTTAAAAAATATATATCTATTTTTTTCCTCTTAAAAAAAGTTTCTGTAATTTGCTATTTGTGCTTGAGCAATATTTTCTCACCTCTTCATGCTGAAAGTTGTCCACCAACCTGGCAAAACAGAGACAAGTGCTTTCCACAGATTTTTTATCCTATAAAACAAAAGACATAATACCAAATAAGTGCTGATTCATCGAAGACAGAAATGATTTTTTTATTGTTTATAACAAAAAACAGCCTCAACTAGCTGCTATTCCTGCAACTGTTTCCTCTGAATTTATAGTGAATTTATGAATTAAAATGATGTGCTGTGTGTGTTTTTCCGCTCATCACCTGGTGTGTGAGTCTCTGAGTAAGCAGGGGCAGAGAGTCAGCGACGAAGTGAAACTCATCCGGCGTGATGCTCTGGCAGCAGTTAGCAGCGATGGCTAAAGCGTTCCTCTGAGCATTAATGCTGAAGAACTCCAAGTACAGCAAACAGTCAGCCAGACCTCCCTATAAAGAAACAAAAAAGACACATGATTGGTATATCACTTTCTGAAATAAAATGTATAAACATGCATTAAACACTTATACTCGGCTCAAAAACTCCATTGAAAATACTGGGGTAAAATAAACGTCCATATTTTGAAGACACAGCATGAAAAAAGTGCTGCTTGTCCGGTCTGATCTGAACCCACGTTATTTCATATAAATCAGGCAATGAAGATCACTGATTTGTAAAGAAATCAGATCTTAAACGTGGCGATTTTGTAATGGCGCAACAACTCACTGGAAGCTCTTGGGCTGGCTGACTGAAAATTAAAAGTCTGTGTGCATACACCCCATTAAGTAGATCAACCGGCATTTGTTGTGAGTGACTGGGTCTTATCATATTGGATGAATTTAAGCATTTAACCAACATGTCGCTTAAAAACCATCAGTACTCACAGCCTGTAAGATGGCTTTGCTGTGTCTCCTTGACAACATCTCCAGGGCCGTCAAGGCTTGTTCTGCCACATCGATAAACTGTATCACCTGAAGCTGTGGACACAAGGGAAACATGGGTGTTAGACAGCAAAGACACTTTGTCTAATTATTACCCTTTCAAACATGTGCTGCTGTGCAAATATATGGTAAATGTGGTTTCACAATTCTGAATGTTTACATGTTAATGAGTTGGGCAAAACTTGGCATTATGATATTTGTTAGGTCTATATTTTAGGGGAGAGTAACAGCACATATTCATAATGAGCACATTATATACACATCAATATTGCCTTAACCTTAATTTTAATATACACTAACCGGCCACTTTAATAGGTCCAACTGCTCATTAACGCAAACTTCTAATCAGCCAATCACATGGCAGCAACTCAATGCATTTAGGCATGTAGACATGGTCAAGACGATCTGCTGCAGTTCAAACCGAGCATCAGAAGGGGAAGAAAGGTGATTTAAGTGACTTTGAACATGGCATGGTGTTGGTGCCAGACGGTCTAGTCTGAGTATTTCAGTAAACTGCTGATCTAATGAGATTTTCACACACAATTATCTCTAGGGTTTACAGAGAAAGGGAATGGTCCAAAAAAGAGAAAACATCCAGTGAGTGGCAGTTCTGTGGGCGCAAATGCCTTGTTGATGCCAGAGGTTAGAGGAGAATGGCCAGACTGGTTCGAGTGATAGAAAGGCAACATTAACTCAAATAACCACTCGTTACAACCGAGAAGAGCATCTCTGAATGCACAACACGTTGAACCTTGAGGCAGATGGGCTACAGCAGCAGAAGACCACACCAGATGCCACTCCTGTCAGCTAAGAACAGAAACTGAGGCTGCAATTCACATAGGCTCACCAAAATTAGACAATAGAGGATTGGAAAAACGTTGCCTGGTCTGATGAGTCTCGATTTCTGCTGCAACATTGGATGGTAGGTCAGAATTTGGCATCAACAACATGAAAGCATGTATCCATCCTGCCTTGTATCAACGGTTCAGGCTGGTAGTGTGGTGTTATGGTGTGGGGGATATTTTCTTGGCACACTTTGGGCCCGTTAGTAACGATTGAGCATCGTGTCAACGCCACAGCCTACCGGAGTATTGTTGCTGACCATGTCATCGCTTTATGACCACAGTGTACCCATCTTCTGATGGCTACTTCCAGCAGAATAACGTGCCATGCCATAAAGGCGTGAATCATCTCAGACTGGTTTCTTGAACATGACAATGAGTTCACTGTACTCAAATCGCCTCCACAGTCACACGATCTCAATCCAATAGAGCACCTTTGGGATGTGGTGGAATGGGAGATTCACTTCATGGATATGCAGCCGACAAATCTGCAGCAATTGTGTGATGCTATCATGTCAATATGGACCAAAATCTCTGAGGACTATTGTTGAATCTATGACAAAGGATTAGGCAGTTCTGAAAGCAAAAGGGGTCCAACCAGGTACTAGTAAGGTGTACCTTATAAAGTGGCAAGTGTATTTATATTATTAAAGGACAATCTCTTGTCAGTTTGTTTTTTTTTTTTGAAAATGATTTCATTGTTTGGTTTGGCATTTATTTAAAATTTTAAACTGCTTATATTGGCAAATGTTAACAATAATAAACAAAAAATGACAAGCAATGTTAAGTTTTGCACAACTTCTGCCTTACTGTACTGAAATTGTGTACCATTGCACCCCTAATACATTATTAAATAAAAACCTGCTGTCCTGATATAGCCAGTTAGAAAGCTCTCCATATACTGAGCAGCCAGTGTTCAAATGGCTGGAGTGCTGCCAGTTACCTTTTCCAGGAAGACAGGAATGGCGTCTACCACCACAGCTGAGGAGCGTGGCAGAGCCTCCATCATGTAAGTGAGGGCGCGAGATGCATGATTCATCTGCAGAAAGGACATATGGGATGAACAGTTATTACGTTATCCTCTGAATTTTAAGTGTCAAAATGGAATGACTGTGAAATGATGAATGAAATAGGTGGTAGATTCACTGCAGTTGGCCTTAATAGGCTAACACAATGTTCTGACTCTGCACGCACCCACTCACAGTTCAGAATACTCACAATATCAAAATTATGCTCCATCTGTAACAGTGTGTGATCTGCAAGACAAGAGAAGATAAGACATGAGAATAGAACAGAAAGACAAAGAGAAAAAAACTAGACACTCAGACTAGACCTACATACCTAAAAAGTAATGAATTGAATCTGTATTGAATATGAATTGATTGGAAAAAATCTGTGCCTATCAATTAGGGGTGTGACGATATCTTGTGTCGCAAGATTGAATCGCGATGATATTTCTCGTGAGTTGTGATGTCAGCATGATGAAGCGTAAGGGTGAAACTAACACTGATATTAGGAGGGCAGGATTAGATTTTAACTGCAAATAGAGTGCTTTGCACACACCTGGCAACCCAGACTGGCCTTAGTGTGTGCTTGGGCGGGTGTGACGCAACCAATTTATTTCACCGGAGTTCAACAGCTGCCACGACACACATTAACCATGGATATTACCATGTGATTGATTAGCACTTTAGATATGCTGAAAGTCATAATCGCCGTAAACACAAATCGAACTAAGACACGTGGCATTCCTATTTTAGTCACATTATTGTGTAGTACAGACATGTAAACACCACAATCAAACTGTATTACTGTCGTGTAGGAATTTTAACCACATTTTGTGACAGGATATTCCATACATACAGGGCTGTTTGACTCTATTCGGTGCACTTACCGGGTCAGTAAAGAACCACAGGTCACAAACAAACATCTCCGGGTTCACGCACGCACAAACACAAGATCTAGAGACATCATCACCAAATGCATGTTATGCAACCCGGGAAAAGTGAGAGTAGAGTCAGAAGAGTTTGTAGCTAAATATTTTGCAGTGTTTGCATGCCTTTTACTGCATATAATTCGTAAAAAAAACAATCAGTTGATTTCAAAAACCTATTCATAACCTGGGGCTGAGGTCCACATACGCGGACAGCACATTTTAGCTCTTAAGTGGCTTTTTAAATACTTTGAATGTTTTATATTTTGTTAAAGACATACAGTGCCATCCTGCAACTGTTTTGCAGAATATGAAATGTCCCAAACCCTATTTTTAACGGTCCAAAATGGAAAAAAAATTGTTTTTACTCTCTGATAGTCAAAGCAAGTTAAAAAAAATATTTCTGTTATATATGCATTAAAACATTCAGGAAAAATGGTTTTATG
This sequence comes from Danio kyathit, assembly GCA_903798195.1. Taxonomy (NCBI): domain Eukaryota; kingdom Metazoa; phylum Chordata; class Actinopteri; order Cypriniformes; family Danionidae; genus Danio; species Danio kyathit. The sequence goes on along the minus strand of LR812536.1, from coordinate 53,875,890 downwards.
TAAATTGGGACCACGAGTCCACATATATGGATATATAATTTTCTCTAAAAGTACATCATATCAAAAGATGATACTTAGATTTTTATTCTAATTAGGTTCCAATAAGCCCAATATCTAAGAGAAATAAAAAATGCATGTAAAAAAACACCTTGGGCCTTAAGAGGATATAAATCAAAAAGCCATTCATATATTAGCAAATACATAGGTAATAATTAAAATTACATGAAGACCATTTTCCATTCGTATACTGGTAAAATATTTTGAGTTGTTTGCACGTCACTTACATAGAATATTATTAAAAGATAAGCAAAATAACATTCATTGCAAGCTGATTAAACAGCAGCTAAATTGTTTTGAATTTTGTGACTTTTTCAGTTGAATAAAATATATTTTTTTGTTCATGCATTTCATCATTGAAGATTTCTTAAAAATTGTGTAAAAATCTAGTCTCGTCTCGTTCTCGTGAACTCAATCTCGTGTCTCGTCTCATGGAGTAAGCGTCTCGTCACACCCCTACAATCAATAGTGTGTTTAAGAAAAAGCCAAAAGCAGGATATAAATGGCCTATTGCATGTTAAAATTTGTTCATGTAAAATTTAAGATTGACTTCAGATTTAAGTTGACTTCAGTGAGCATTACTAAATGAGTTGATTGTAATTTGATTTTGTATGGTCATTGTAATTTGTATTTATTTTTACATTTGTTTGATGTTTTGTTTACTGATACTATGCAGCTATGGTGATTCCAGCTGTCTTTACTTTATTACAAACATGCACTGTTTTAAAAACGTTTTAAACTTGTAAAATTCCTTCTTGAGGTGCAATATCAATAAGAGTTGGAACAGATCTTTTGCTCACAGTTTACTCCAGTGTGGCTGTGGACATGCACAGTTCTGTCCAAACATCTTCCAGAAGTTGATTTTGCATCCTGCCCTTTAAGCTGAAGATGCAGGGAATGTACTCACCAGGCAGGTACAACGCTTTTGACAGGGAATCCTCCCAGCGTCTCCTCGTTACCCATCACAAGCAGCTGGCACATCTCTATAGCAGCCTGGAGCTGCTGGGACTCGTCTCCTGTAGCCTGCAGACCCTGGAGCAGCTGCTGTGCCTTTGAGCCTGCAAGTGCACAGGGAAACAGAAGACAGACATGTTGAGCCAAGAAAATACGCAATCAGGCCACAAAAATGTCACAAACATCAGTCAAGGACACTCACTTGCTCCACTCCCAATGGTCCTATGAAACAGCTGAGACATACGGGGCCCAAAGGGGCCAAACAGGTGAGGGGGAAGGCCCCGGGCTTCCAGCAAAGCTGTGAAAAGAGCAAAAGATCAAATTGCTTGCATGGGAAATTGTTGACGTTTTGTGTTGATAATGATATGAAAATTGAACACCATGACGGCAATTAGGAGTTAAACTAAAAATGTTTACAGTGATTTGTTTTAATAAATGCAATTGGTTTTAAATACTGTGCTTTGCTCTGTGTTGAGATTCACCCAACTGAACTGCAGTGGATGAAAACTCAAATCTTCACTAATAGGATAATTCACTCACCCTAACACACCAAAAACTTAAATTTGTACATGAAAATAATAATAAAGTTTGTGAATTTTAGTTCAAATAACTTTCTAAAATTTACTTCAATAGAAGATAATAATGGCCTATAGATAATGACCTAATAGATTACAAAAAAAATTTAAATTGTCAATTTACTCACCGTTCACTTGTTCTAAACCTGTTTTACTATGTTCAACTCAAATGAAGATTTTGAAGAAGGCTGAAAACCTGTAATCATTGACTTCTATATTATGTGTTCTTCCTATGGAAGTCGATTGATATAGGCTGTCAGCTTTCTTTAAAAATCATCTTTTTTGTTCAGCAAAAGAAAAACTCAAAGGTTTGAAACCATTTGAAGATGACTAAATAATACTTTTTTTTTTGGCCGAACTACTAAAATTTTTTCACTTAAAGGGCACCTATTTTACCCTTTCAAGATTTAAGAGAAGTTTTTTGTGCCTCCAGAATGTGTCTGTAAAGTTTCAGCTTAAAATACTCATCAGATTATTATTATACCTTTCTGAATCTGGAAATTTGGACTGTTAAGACATTGCAGCTGTTTTTGTTGCCTGTGCCTTTAATGCAAATGAGCTGGTTCTCCCCACCCACCGTTCCCACATGCGTGTTAGAGATCTGATGCGTGTAGCCTATACGTAGATAAACAGCACAGTGACAGACAAGAATAAAGCAGATCTCTCTTACTACAGTAAGAACTTTCCCAACTGTTATTTGATATATTTGTTGTGGAGTTAATTCAAGCCTTTCCGCAACGATGAGTCACACACAATGTCATTATAAGTGCAAGAACACACACAGACTGCACTGTCTGCACGGTTTTTGAATGGCAAATGTGACAGGATACACGTTAATATCCACTGCTGTATGGACATCCATTATGTTAATGTACAAAAGAAACCTGATTTCACTCAACAAACTGGGATTGAAGCGTCTTATTTTTATTTGTACTGACACTATGCGGCAGTGTTGATGAATTACGTAGCAAATTTACTGTATTTATTACAAACATGCGCTGTTTATAAAAACGTTTTAAACTTGTAAAACTTATTCGTAGTACAGATGATCGCAGAGAGTTGGAACAGATCTTTTACTCCCAGTTGCTTTGTGAAAGTCCTGTCTTGTGGATATGATTATACGTGTTACTACAGAGACATTTTAATACGCGTCTGTCAATCAATTCTGGGGCGGGAAAACTACACTCCTACGTTGCAGTGGGCCTCAAAATCGAAGGGATTTGGATCCTGTTTTAAACCTAAGGAAATAAAAAAATAATAAAAAAAAGAGACTTATTGTGTCACTCCAATTTGACTGTGGACACACTATACCTACACACAGTTTTGTCCAAACTGCTTACAAAAGATGATTTTCATCATAGGTACCCTTTAATGAAAATGGCAAAGAAAACTGTAAAACTTAACTTGCTTTGATATACTACAGCCTCTTTCTTAATGTTGAGACGTGCACAAAACAAGTGAACCCAGAGTAACAATTGCACAGAGTAACAAGTAACACTGCAGCTAATGGAATATAAGGTAGAACAAACATGCCTTGCAGTCTTCCCATTTCAGAGTCATCTGATTCACTCTCTCCAGAGGTGGTCATGCCAACAGCCCCAGCCACTGAGCTAGAGGCTTCACAGAGAGAAAGTATCATTAATATAGTACTGTAACTTATACAAAAATAAGAACAAATTTATACGAATATAAGTACAAATTTATCCTAAAATCACAATACTGCACTGCTCTTACCTGATGCCCCTTGTGGCGTCTCCTCTGTGCGCGCAGCCGATGAATTGGCCCCATCCTGGTTGTTATCAGAGTCGGCCATTTTCTCCTGTCGGCGCTTCGGCTGCTCCGCGCTTGCCCAGGCCTGAGCCTCGCCGACTACAAAGATCAATGCTTTTATTATATGTAAACAACACATTCTTCATAAAAAAAATAGGCTTCTGAACCGATTTTAAAGCGCTAGACATATCGAAAATTACTGACATTTTAAAACATTACAAAAATAAAACAACAAAAATCGACCAAACTGTGGGACATATGAAGTTGGCGCAGAAAGAAAGAGAAAGAAAACAGATTGAATTCTGTCTATAAGGTGGCACTGAACGCCATTTCCTCCATAACTCGCTATGCCTGTACATATTTAAAGGTGACCTATTTTGCCCATTTTAAATAAAATAAGTCTCTGATGTCCTTAGAGCGTGTATGTAAGCTTCAGCTGAAAATATCCCACATATTGATCCAAATTGTGCCGTTTTGGTGACTGTTGCTTTAAATTCAAATTATATCAGCCATAGGGCGGAGCTACAAATACCTGTGCCTCAGTGAGGTCTACACTAATGGGAGGACTTTCCCCAATGTCAATCAAAAGTGTGTTTATAAAAAGTAGAATTAATTCCTTTTTACCATTCGAGACTGGCTATGTTCACACCCTCTTGCCACACAACTGTTTAAACTCCTTATAAAAGTGATTTTTTTTTATAATAGGTCCCTTTTAAAACATTTGTCTTTGTGTTGCTTAAATTTACAGGTCAGTACTGATCCATTATTTTCATAATAGATGCAGAAACACGGCGTTACCTTTCTGATGAGGGTGAAATTAAAGTTCCAGTACAGCGACTAGCCAGACAAGAATGATAGCAGTAAATACACATATGAACGAACAGGAACTAAACGAATGATCGAATTCACCTTTTACCATTAACCATCTCAGGGCACTTTTTACACTGGTATAATATTTTGCTTCCAAACTAATTAAACTTAAGATGCCCACGAACAGAGCTGAAGGTGCATATAACATGTATTCTTTACTACGTATAGGTTACAGATCATTTAGTTGTTTTCTCAGTAGAAGAAGTCGTCATAGTTAGGTAAACTTAACGGGATAGTAGACACATTTTTACAATACTATTTGGTGAAGTAAAGAAAAAACTTGACAATGATGTTAAGACCATTAAAAAAAGAAAATAAAATTGTGAGACTGATAACGGTAGACAGAAGAGAAAACTACGTCAAATTTACTGTCCAATACACTCCATGGTTTCCGCTACATTCATTCTTCCATGGCGACGCGCCACACCAAATTCATCCCGCCACGGCTACATTAAAGATTCTCATGTAAAACATTCAGTCTGTTTTTTTTAAAATAGCGGTTATAATCACAAAAAACTAGTAATGGCGTATAAACGATATGCGATATAACGATACAAAATTGGCCTACGATAGAGATTATAATTCTATTGCACTATCGCGATAAGCATGTTTGATGACGCAATCTACCCGCGAAATTAAGAGCAACGAGCTGCAGCCGGCTGCAACGCATCATCTTGAATAAACAAACAGTGCGACCATTTCGCTCGCATTTGCGACAAAAAATAAATAAGCTCGATGATAACTTAATT